>CM067168.1:154940492-155079608 GCA_034093135.1 Erigeron breviscapus
ACTTAGCATCAGAAATGAACCTCTTCGCTGGGAATGAGAAGTTAGTGTTCGAGAAGTTAGATGAGCTGGTACTGGCCACCAATCGAAATTCTAAAAACTTTAAAGTGGCAGTCCAGGGTTTGGAGTCCAGACTGGTGACTTCTGTTCAGACTGCAGTGGATAGTCAAATTGTTCAACCACTGGCAGGTCTGAAAGAAGAGGTTGAGAAACTGGTTACAAGGGTTGGTTCTCTGGAGAGCAGGCCTGTAAGTCCCAACTTGTTAGATGGTACTACTGAAGACACCTCTATGTCGATGGTGAGTTTCTTTGCAATTACTACTGAACTGGAGACCAGTTGCAGTGGACAACCATGTAAATGAGGGAAAGTACATTGTTCATCCAGTGACTTAACCCTTTTTTTAACGGTAAAACAAATTGAGCCCTATAAAGAGCTAGATAGCACATCCAAATATTTTAGAATTGCAATCAAAATAAACAAAAAAATCTAGAGAACTTATAATGTTGACTACTAAGAGTGCAACAAGGG
Organism: Erigeron breviscapus; assembly: GCA_034093135.1. Taxonomy (NCBI): domain Eukaryota; kingdom Viridiplantae; phylum Streptophyta; class Magnoliopsida; order Asterales; family Asteraceae; genus Erigeron; species Erigeron breviscapus. The sequence continues at coordinate 154,941,019 of CM067168.1, forward strand.
TCAAAAAATCCGTGTTAATACAAAAAACCAAAACACGAGACTCCACCAACAAAGGTCATGTCATCGAATTTTCACTTCGTGATATTTTTAATCCACCCCCAAACAAGCTCTAAGTAGGAGGTAATTGGAAGAAATATACATACTCATTGATCATGATTTGAACACTAATTAGAAAAAAAAAAAAGTTTAAACTTTGAATGGTCACAAAATCATTTATTAGTTTAGCATGTTGCTTGATGATAGAACTCAAAGGTTCACTTTAGGATAGATTAGAAAAATTAACACTAAAACATCAAAAAACTTAGGAGATTAAGGTAACAGATTTTCAAAGTTTTTCACGTTATTGATAGCAACTTATTCCTGTTTTTAGCCCAAAGAAAGTTTAAAGCCACCATCTACTGCACCATGGAAGATATTTTAGAACGACATTTTATTCTATTTATTTCTAAATTACACGCATGTCTGGATTGAAATATAAGACTCTCGAAAACCCCATATTAATTCATCCCACAAATATGAGAAGTGGGACTTCAACTCAGATTGATCCTCTTAAAGTCAAAAACCTTACCAATAGACCATCAACCTCATTGTATTATGAAAGAGATTGATCACCATTTCGGGATATCATTGTGTTAACAACTTTTGATCACAGTTTCGGGATACCACTTCAAAGCTTGCAGGGCATCGCCCTTGACTCCACTCATCAACTTTCATTAGAGGTACAATTAATTCACTACCTCCGCTATTTGGGTCAAATATCACATTTATTTGTACATATATACCTTCGATATTTCAGACCCCTGTTATATAAAACCTAAGTATAAGTAATTCATTACACTAAAATTATACATAGAGGCTTCTTTGACTAGACAAACACTATAGTTCATTCCAAAATAAATACCTATACCAACTCGGCAACTCTTTTCTTTTCATTCCGAATTATTAAACGAACTAATTATTAATAGTATTTAATGTGTAATGGCAACTTTGTGCTCAAGGAGCCAAGGAGGTGTTAAACTCAGTTTCCATGTTTTCTTTATCATCATACACTATTACACAAATCTAAATAATTAAAACCCCTTATATTGTTATTCAAATCGATTTTGCAAAAGAATTTGTAGAACCAGTTTTTATAAAATATACGAAATACAGTTTTTAACAAACAACAGTTTAAAGTAAAACAAACACGTCTTTATAGCTACAAATGGAGACTGATTTTAAAAAGATAATAATTAACTAATCTCTTTTCATCAAGACCGGTGTTTATAAAAAGCATATCTCTAAACCCATGTAAGTAAATCAGTTTTAAGACAACACACCTATAAAATCACATTTTGAAAACCGGTTTTGTAGCAACGCATCTCTAAACCCATTTAGTTTTGGGTGGGTCATGAAAAATATTAAACTTCCTTCCAAATTTTCTTGAACAAAATCTCTTAAACATTATCTCTTTTCTTACCAATGTATCATCAAATCGTATTGCCACAACTCACAACATGAAAACATCCATCCTCTTGGCTATCAGTCTATCACCAGTCGACCAAAAAATGGTATGTTTCATTGATTTTTGTTACATGGGTTTAGATTTAGGGCCTAGGTTATCTAATATACAATCTATATTAGTGTTTTTTATTTAATTATTTTGTAGATTATTGATAAATATAATTAATAATTGCTACTTATAAAATTTAAAAAACTCAAGCTCTCAAATGTTATGTTATTTGTAGACAAGTACGTTTACTAACTTATAATATATAAAGGTCGAGGAGGAGGAGGAGGAGGAGGAGGAGGAGGAGGAGGAGGAGGAGGAGGAGGAGGAGGAGGAGGAGGAGGAGGAGGAGGAGGAGGAGGAGGAGGAGGAGGAGGAGGAGGAGGAGGAGGAGGAGGAGGAGGAGGAGGAGGAGGAGGAGGAGGAGGAGGAGGAGGAGGAGGAGGAGGAGGAGGAGGAGGAGGAGGAGGAGGAGGAGGAGGAGGAGGAGGAGGAGGAGGAGGAGGAGGAGGAGGAGGAGGAGGAGGAGGAGGAGGAGGAGGAGGAGGAGGAGGAGGAGGAGGAGGAGGAGGAGGAGGAGGAGGAGGAGGAGGAGGAGGAGGAGGAGGAGGAGGAGGAGGAGGAGGAGGAGGAGGAGGAGGAGGAGGAGGAGGAGGAGGAGGAGGAGGAGGAGGAGGAAGGGTGAGAAGAAGAAGAAGAAGGAGGAGGAGGAGGAGGAATAGGAGGAAGAAAAAGAAAGGAAGAGGAAAAGGAGGGGAAGAGAAAGAGGGTGCAAGAAGTAAGCAAAATGAGACTTTGGTGGCTAAATTAAGAAAGTAGAGGAGCGGAGGAGTAGACAGAGGAGGAGGGCAGGAGGGGGAGAGGGGAGGGATGGAAGAGAAGGGCGGGAGGGGACAGAGAAGGAGAGGAGGGGGAGAGGAGGGAGGGGATCAGATAATAGTATTATTATTATTATTATTATTATATTAAATCAACATTATTATTATAATTATTATTATTATTATTATTATTATTATTATTATTATTATTATTATTTATATTCCTATTTTTATAACTAAAAAGTAGTATTTTATTGAAGTGAAACAAAATTGCAAGATTTAACAAAGGATATTTTGCCATAGTTTAAATTCAAATTACTTTAACTGAATTCCATTGAATTATGTCAACCAAACACATAACAAATTTTATAACTTTCAAATTCCAATTCCTTCAAATTCTAATTCCTTTGACAGATTCCAATTCCTTTAAAAATATTTTGTGAACCAAACAGCCTCTTAATTTATGACGAAAGAAAAACCATAGGAATATTGTCTGGATATTAAAAGAAATGCATTGAATAATTATTTTTTGACTAAATACTTCGAAATGATAATGGATAAGGTGGCCACGGAGGATATTAGGTGTTATTCAAATAAGTGACATGGCAGTTATGGTTGTAGTTAACGACACGTGTCAAGTACAAAAGACCGTTACATATGTGGCTTTGAACTAAAACTAGGAAACAAAGTAACCAATTACCAAACCCTTGCAAAAACTTGCTTTGTTTTTTTAGGGTTATACTAGATTTATGTCCGTAATGCGGCGGTGGTGTGGGTAGTGGTGGCGACGACGGGTGGCGGAGGTGGTGAATATAAAAGTAATTGATGTTAAAGGTGATATTGTAGTTATTTTAAAGTTGAGGGTTTATATTGTAAATTATTTCATTAAGGGTATTATAGGTATATTAGATAAAATGTTTAAATTAGTGGATAAAGAAGAAGGGTATTTTTGGTTTTTCAAAGGCTGAAAGTTTAAAAAAACAAAAAAGTTATTTGCTTTATTAGATAGTATATATAAAAACAATAATTTCTAATTTTAACACGTAGCTGAATAACTTTATTCTTTTCTAATAAGATAAAACGAAAACAAAATTCAAAGTTAGATCTTGTACATATAAAATAAACTTACTTGTTTAGAGTTAAAATTTATAACATATGAAAGAAAACTATAAAACATGAAACATATAAACAAGAAAAATGTGAACATCTTAAAACTAAAGAGAGTATTTGTGTTTGTGGGTTTCGGATAAGTTTGATGTCAATTTTCTCCCTTTTTGGAGTGAAAAGTACCTACAAGATCTCCCAAACTCCAAAGATTGTATTGTAAAGCTTCATTTTCTTAGTCCATATATGAGGATCACATATATTTGAACCCTACCCCCGTTGAAGAGAGAATGTAGGGATTAGAAACTTTTTATATAGAAAATGTTTTTTGATTTAAGAATTGAGACTTTGTAATGTATGAACGGTTTGATGAATTAATAGATATATTTTCGTCTTTATACCCTTTTTAAAAAGCTTGTAAAGGAATGTACATTTTGATTATCTAATCAAACTCACAAAGAGTTATAATAGCTTTTTCATTAACTTTTCTCTTGAATTTTTTTTTCTAACATATTTAAATTTATAATTATTTTGATCAAAAAATACGTGTTAAAAGATCTATTTTATTGGAATAAAATGGAAATCGGGATAAAAAGTACGTTTGTGGGGAATTAAAATGAATATTTATAAAGAAAAAAGTTATACGTAAATAGTTTGAAGGATATCAAGCTATTCAAAAAAGAGCTTTTAGTTACAATGATTAAAAGCTTTTAACTAACTTTTAACACAAAAAAAGTCGTTCATCATCAAGTTCTGGTTAGAAATGCTCTAAAGTTACAACTTGTCTATAGATATACGTCCAACAATCTAATACAGATTTAAAGTAAAAGTAATTTGTAGCTTAATAGCCACCTCAGATTTGTACTTGCATTTTATGTTTATATAATCTAGAATTCAATAAGATGTTTATACTTGTTATTATAATCAATGTTAAAAATAAAATGCCAAAATTTGTTAAAATGGATTTCTATTCGAAGAGTGCATAACTAATTAACTACATGATTTGAAACTTTCCAAAAACAAATTTGAAACTTAAACAAGTAGGGAATTTTGTAAGCATGAAAAGGAGGAATAAATATCATTGTTTGAATAAAACATCATTGTTTTCATTTGCTTAGATGACTTAAGTGTGTTTTTGACTATGTAACAGAATTATAAAGATGGTGAATATCAAAAAATGACCAAATAGAATGATACTTGGTCGGTGTCCTTTTTAGATTGGATAAGGTGTCGATTGTCGACATATGATATTACGTGTCACTTAACGAATCTACATGGCATTATTGGCTGTGTGTAACGCCACGTGTCAACTTGAAAATGAGAAAAACAAATAGAAAAAACAATCATGTGCTCCCAGCCCAATGAGAGGTGAAACAATCTCTAGCTACACACTTTAGCTTTTCCCAATATCATGATCGTAATTTGAATATAAATTTAAATAAAATAAATATTAAAATAAAACAAATAAACAATAGGTTTCTCTTAACTGAAAATCACCGTGCATCATGAAAATCATCGTGTATCAATTGCTTTGTGAATCTTCGTGCATCAATTTAACCATGATCTAAGGGTCAAATATTTGTTTTACTTTAATACTTGTTTTACAATACCCAACCCCTATAAATTTAACCGTAAAAAGAAAACAAGTTAAATCAATAACTTTCAAACCTTCTTTCGTGTGGTAATCCATAATTAGCCTTAACCAAAAAAAAAATTCATTAAAAGTATCCCATAATTAGCCTTAACAAAAAATTTATATATATAAAAAAAAAACATAAGAATATTAATGAACGAAACATAATTCAAACATGTCATTAAATTTGATCTAAAACTATACTTATTACATAATCAGCATAGAAACAACAAATAAAATCTAGAAAAATATTAACCTAGATGAACTTTCTTGTCTAGTACAGTACTTAACATAATTTAACAGACAGTACAAACTACAAACGGTAAACTTTCCATGGATGCTACATGTAACCTTCGGGCATGTAGTCAATACAAAAACAACGCCTTCGACAAGGCGTGAGCCTAACTTGACGGTATCAGTCTGCCGATTCTCGACTATATCTACATAATTTACCCCCAGAATGCCACAACAAGCAAACATATTGGATGCCAGGATATGCACTTTGTTCGTTTGTTGAACGTTTTCATTGTGATCACATCTCGGTGATTGGTCTTAGTCTTCTGTACATATTCATTAAACAACATTGGATGTCGTCTAAAGAGTTGAATGACCCGTGTGTTGTTATTGCAAGTAGTTTCTTTAATCCGAGAGCAACTCTTCCAAATCGTTCTCCTCGGACATCAAAGGAGCATCATCCACATTTGTGTCATTGAGAAGATACTGAAGATTAGAAACAATACCATCCTCATCTTCATCCATGTTATACGATTCTGAATCATCATCCGGATATTCATCATCCACAGCTTCATCTTCGTCAGAAATCCCATTCCCGATTTTTCTAGGGAGAGATACCAAATTGGCTTTAGCATCTTTTTGTTCACATATACAAGAAGTCGGGTTCTCATGAAATTCACCTCTCCCAGGTCTTACCTCATTTGGCTCCCCCATGAAACCTACTTGATGAACCCGTACCCTTGATGAGAATTCTTCCCATGTCATGTTATCTCGGTCCATGAACAGATGAGACAGTTTTTTTGCATTTGGTCGTATTGTTGGTTTATGTCCAAAGTATCTCCTGTAAATTGTAGATCAAATAGGATTGAATACTCAGAATCACATAATTAGTTATAACAGGAGACATAATACTCAATGTTGATAATCACTAGTGTTTATCAATAGTTGAGATCTGTTGCAACTAATATGTCACGAATTATTCATATTAGCATAAAACAGGGAAATAATATATACAATTCAGAGTTATTGATGGTCCATGTTGCAAGTATTTCATGTACACAAGCCGTTACAAAGCATTAGATTTACCATTGTTGGGACCCAAAAATCCATTGTTTAAGGGTTAATTAACTCCCTAAGTAGATATTTACATTTTACATTTTATTTTTAAATCGGATATTAAATAAAATTTAGGCTTTCCTTTCGTCACATGTTACGTCACTTGTGAATTTCAATATGATAGGCATGATTTGAATTTATAATAATGAATCCTGTCAAGATTGTATACCAAAAAAACTATTCATGAAATATTCTATTTTTCTCCCTAAAGTACGTGTCGTCTTTCGTTTACTAGACTGTTTCTGCCGTATTTCCATCATGTGTCAATATAGGGAATTTGAGATCACAATTCACTAGATACTCTTTTCAGCGACGTGAATCTGTACTCTCCTGAAAGTGAAAGTTCTAGAACTGTAACGGTCGGACTTTAGAGTTTAGAGGTCGCAAAATAAGCGGATCAGACGGGTTAGGTAACATGACTGAAAGGTAGGCCTGGCAAAATTTACCCAAAAGAGAAATTCCGGGTAACTTTGGGTAACTTTTCCACTCATGTGGGTATTCATGGGCACCCCTAAAATCATACAGCGGGTCTAAATGGGTATTTCAAGTAAGTCTTGAACTCTTTGTGCGGGTCATGCGGGTCGATCGAGCGGGTTAACACTTGCATCCAAGAAATCAAATATGGAAAAGAAAGTATAGATCTACAAAATGACGGAGATGACGATGATGGTCGCCGGTGGCAAACCAGCCAACTGAAGTCGATTGACGGAGATGACGATGATGGTCACCGGTGGGCGGTGGAAAACCAGCCACCTGAAGTTGATTGACGGTGGCGGTGATGGCGTTTGCCGCCGGTGATGTCGCCGTAAATCACCATCTCTGAGTTTGACTTTCTAGTATTTGGTGTTGGCAGTGGCGACTAAGTTGTTGGTGATGGTCATGGTGGTTTGACCGTCGACCCATGGTGGTGATGGTGCTTGGAACGTGCTCTATATTGTAGCTTGTTAATGGTCGTGAATAAGAGAACATGAAAAAATAAGAATTATACTGTATGCACACCTAAGTGTGGATAGAATTATAGGAGAACTCTGTGATCTTTATTACTCCATATATTTTTATTTTATGTATAATATAAATATATACTACTAACTGTTATAAAATCGTACAAGACTACAATATAAAAAGGATTACATAATTTATAGTTAGTTTAATCCATTAATTAATATTTTTTAAAACCAAATTACAAACTAAATTTAATCATTAAAAAATGCGGGTTGACCCGTACCCGACCCGCACCCAACCCGCTTTTACCCGTACCCGCTTGACCCGCATTTCTAAAATTACCCGCTTGGACCCGCACCCGTTTCAACCCGCACCCGTTTTGACCCGTTACCCAAACCCGCCCGACCCGCCCATTTTGCCAGGCCTACTAAACTAATTTTGGACAGGACTACAGGTGAAACAGGATGAATATGGCTTGACCCAGTGACCCAGAAAAGCATTTTATACAAAAAGATCTGAACTCTTTCTAAGCAAGTTAGTTTGTCAAATTGGAAATACTATAATGTTTTGAATAAAATGAAATAGGAAGTTTACACATTAACCATCACTTCCAACGGTTTTCAACCTGTTTGACTTGAATTTAGCTAATCCTTATTAACCATACCAGCTTGACCAGTGAAAGATTAAGAATAGAACTATTCATAAGTAAATGAGTCGAAGTAGTTACCTCTACAAATGGGAAACGGAAAAGAGAGAAGAACATCATACCTACGTCCAGCCAATATTTTCGTCATATTACCATTGTTATTGGTAACAAAGACATCGCTCTCATCACACACCATAAAGTCTAATGCAGCCATACGAGATGAAAATGGTAAGAATGGTTCGAGCTCTTCTTTGCTGGCTATGGTGTCTTTTGAGTGAATGTTTGGGAAAAGCGCCCTTAATGGACCCAATGTCTCATCCCCACCATATACCTCACCGGAAGCCACATATATATGAACATCTTTATCATAACCAAGTGCTCTCAACATCAAACCAACTTCTTCAGGTGTTAGGGGGCATTTCCCTTGTCTTCTTTCTTTCTCTGGGTTGCTAATCTGCAAAAAAAGATCGTAAACCATCATGCATTCATGCAGTGATTTAAAAAGAAAAAAAATGGAGTTAGATCTTATTTATGTAGATGAAATTAGTATTCAAGCCACAAATAGCAGCTATATTTAAGTTGGCATGATTGGCTGATCGTGTCAGGTATGGGCTGAAACCCGTAGTTCATGCACAGCTTCTACAACAAGGTTGTCTCGAGGGTAAAACTGATAAAGCTAGAATTTAGGCCCATGATATTTTAAGGCCCCACTTTTGTGCGCATATCTATATATAGAAGCCTGTTTTTTAACCCAAAGAAGTGTGAGAGTCTATTTTTAAATACAATCTATTAATCTATCAAAATGGTTGAGCAGGTTTTATGCAGTAAAGTTACACTTTGGGGGACTTCTAACCCATCTTTTTAAGCTATTTTTTTTTTTATTTTCTTGATTACCCAACATAACCCAATCAATCAATTCCTTTGTAAATGGAACAAAATTTCTGTAATCCTGAAACCAGATACTTACATGTAAAGTTTTCCACCTCTTTCGTATTTTGCTGAGTTCTTTTATTTCCTTCTGTCCTCCACCATAATAGCATCCCGAGAATGCAAGCATATCAGGTTCAAACCTGTATTAATGACAGAGCCGTCTTAACCATAAGGCCAATAAAGCAAGTGATTTAGGCCCCAAATTTTTAAAGCCACAAAATTGTATATAAATAGTATAAGTATATATATTATCTAAAATATTATAAAGTTTAAATGTTATTAAAGACATCTTTCTGCAAAACGTAAACAATAATTCGATTAGCATTGTCAAAGATAGATTAGAGTTTAGGCTCTAAATAAGAATGGAACTGGGAGGTTTCATAGAGCACAAAATATTTGTTGGATAGATATGTATGTTACTCTCTCATCATAATTTCTTAACAATGAAATCAATACACAAGTTTTTGAATGATTTAGAATAACTTTTTTGTTATTGAGAAAAGTTTTTTTTCATCGCTATTTTATTCATACCACAAAAGAATTATTACAGTGGAAGTTTTTTATTCATTCTCCACATAGATCATCAGAAATTATTTTCACATCTATACATGAAATTCATCTTTAAATCCAATCAAAATACTAACAAAAATGTCCAAGTTTGAATAAGAATGTGTGGACAATACACTAATTGTAAATTCTGCCTTTTAACTCTTTACAAGTTCAAGTTATCTCAAAATAGGATCTAATGTTTTAAGCCTTTTAGCTAATTATATTTTAGTAGCGTTCTCATTCTATAGCATTTATATCAAACATAAGTTTAAATAATGTCAGATTAAAATATAAGAATCTAGTTCCCAAAGTATTAAGTAAAATCCTAAGTAATTACTATAAACTCGTATTTACAAGGCCTCAATCAGGAATCTCACTTTAGGCCTCTTAAGACTTTGAAACGGCCCTGATTAATAAGATTGAGTTTAGGTTGAAAGAACTGAAGATAAAAAGGAACCAAAACACTGATAGGTAAAAAGGGTCCAACTGGCCTAAAACTAAATTTGAAATTTATGTGGAAAGTTATTCATGGTCCACTAATGATAGCAGCATAATGCTTTCTTGCACAAAGGATGGTGTAAGGAAGCCTCGGGCATACCTCAAGTGAAGAGAAACAAAATGTTTGCCCATATTCTTCATCCGATTGACCAACAATTGGCCCATTTTAATTATGGGATAAGTGAACTTCAAAGCATGGTAGTTTACCCTGCATCTAAGTTTCTGAAAATCGGTTTCTAACTTGTTAGCAAGTCTGTAATCAAACTTGCTCAGCTGAACAGCCTGCAAAAACATAATAAGCATATAAGTTGTCGCTAATTCAGAAAATTATAAAACAAAACTCACAAAACTTACACGCCTCTTAGAAAACAAAGGGAGCACGCGAATATGATAGCATCGCTCGTTACATTTTCTAGGCACACGAGTACTGTATGGGGACCATTTCTTGCCTCCCTTATGAGGAAGTTCTCTTATAATTTTAACGTCTTTTGATAATTGTGATATGAACCAATCGACATCAAATATCTCTGAAAAAGTACTGCAAAAGAAGACCATTATTATCAGTTATATACAGCTACTTAAGGGGTGTTTGGGTTCGCATTATGGAACTGATTATCTAAGTACTTCGAATTTGCTTTGATTGGTTCGATAAGCAAATTTTGCTTCTGATTATAGGTTTATTACAATGTCAAATAATCAGTTTCACAACAGCCACAACAAAACTTATTATGTAAGGGTTAAATAAGGTACCCAAATCTTAGATACTTTTATTTCCATTTCACAAACGTCGTTTCCTTTTATAGAGAAAAAAAATCCAATTTTGGTCATGTTAGGTTTTAATATACTAGTTAACCAGAACTTGCCAAACACTAAAACAGTCTGATCATCATAAGTTCAAAAAGGAAAAAAAAATTACATCCAATAGCTATTTTTAATGGCCATTGCATATTGCACACATTATGTGTTAGATGATATATCGACAACTAACCTGGCATCCTTCCAGAAAGATTTCTTATCCAATTTCGGTACAACAAGAGTAGCATTGAGAATACGTGCAGCAACAACAGCATCTGTGATCTGAGAAAATGAGTAGGATAAATAAGCTAAAGAATGTAAACAAAGCATTTTCTTGTAGCATATAGAGATATTTAGACTCACCCCAGTTCTTTGTTGGTTTAAACCTCCACTAGTTGCAATTAGCAAGTAGCGATTAGGCCGTGTGATTGCTTGAGCTTCTGCGATTTAAGAAAACACCAAAATTGAACCCACAGTTTATAAAACACTACCAGAACTCTACGTCTTTGCAAAACTTAGGGGGATGTTTGGATTTGTGTTTTGAAACTGGGTATCAAAAAAGAAACATTTAAATTACCTAGTTATCTCTTCTTTTTATAGTCATTTTATATAAGGAGTTTTTAAATTACCAGAATTTACGGAATACTAAGCAGAAGCATATAGAAAACACTAATCCGATAGTGCCCTTTAGATTCTGACGCAATAAATCTCAAATGCATACAAGTTGTCACATTATGCTATTGTGTGTATCCAACTTCCAAACAATATAATGTGTCATCAAGCTTATAATTCATTTCAGTAACATATCTGACTTCTTATAACTTGTGCACCGACCTGATGACACGTTGTCACGTCCGCAAAAAAGTTACCGGTTACCAGATGAAAAAAAGGTAACCATATACATACAGCATCAATGAACTCAATGTTCGATACACATAACACAATTCAGAAAGCGGGTACACACGACAAGAAAACAATACTAATTAGGAAACATTTAGGTGTGCACTTAGCCCTAATAACCTAAACCGTTTTTGTCATAAATGGATATCGAAACATCCCCACATTTCGCTATTTAAACACTTACTCGGAAACTGAATGGTGGCATTACTACATCCAAAATAATATCTTGACATACTTGTACTCCATAGATTCCTTTCACTAATCTTGCTACTAGTCTAAATCTCAACCAAAAAAAAAATCATAATTAGATTAGATCAAAAATATACTCAATACCCACTATACGAAAACATTCACTATTCGAAAGTCGAAAACCGAACCGGAACTTTGAAGATTGAGGTAACTCTCCTCCTAGTATCAACATTATTCTCATCTGGGTTAATGCTAGTATCATTAATCTGACAATAAAGATTCAATTAAACAATTAAAGATCAAAACTTGATGTCAATATAATGATATATATATATATATAATGTGAAAATACTTACATGGGTTTGTTTTTTGAAGTGTAGGAAGTGATCTGGGTTTGGGGCAAGAAAAGAAAGTAAGAAATAGAGAATGAGAATGGTGCCGGAGATGACCGGAATTAGGTGGCAAAAAAATGAGAATGGTGCCGGAGATGACCGGAATTAGGTGACGAAAACGGTGGTGTTTGTGATTGTAACGCCGCCGATGACCGTCCATGATGACGGTGGCGACGGCGGAGTATGGTTGGGTGTGTATTTTTGTCTTCTGGTGGATGTGTTGTCAGGGAATGTAAGGATTAACAAAGTGGTACTTCTGTAAAGCGTTAAAGATAGATTTTTGCACCGCAAAAATATGTTGAACTCGTTGGATTGACTAGTTGGATCGGGTTAAATAATTGAACTTGTTGGATTGACTAATTGGATTTTTACATGATTATTAATAAGACTTCTAGTAGTTAAATAACCAGAAACCGGATACCCGTTTTAGGCTCGTTCGAACCCGGTCTGAATCGGTCCGCCCGACAACTTAACGGAATAACGGGCTAGGTTTCGGTTGTGATTATTGTGCATCGGCGGGTTTTGGGTTTTGACGGGTTTTGACCCGTGATTATGCTTACTTTGTGGAAGAAGTATCACCTTATCTATAATCTATATCTATAACTCCTTATAAAGCATATTGATTTTTCCTATTTTAGGAAATTCAGCATTTTTTTATACCAAAAATACCCTTATGCCTTAATCCTAATTCCCCTATACATCTAATCTATACTTTTAAACTATTTAATAAATAAAACAACCCTCTCTTTAAAAGTTATGGAGGAATTATCTAAAACACCATTAATGATTAAATTACAATATCAGTCATTTATCCAAAATATCTCCATTAACCTTTTACATCAATTATCTTTACATCAATTATCTACACCATTCGACGTCGTCCACCACCAACAGTCGCCCCCACCACCACACTGTTGCCACCACAACCGCCGCCGCATTGCGCGGGTACCGTGCTAGTTCTACTAATAGAGATTAAGGATGATGTTTGAAATTTACATTTTAGTATGAAAGAATTAGTAGGCAATAATTATAGCACATGTCACAAAAATATATATTATTCAAACTGCAGCAGATTAATCATATCTCTAAATCGTTTCAACTTAAAGTTACTTGCAGTCATGCTTTAAATGTTTGATCGATCAACTGTTGGTAACAAATTGGTTTAGATCAAACCCTCTTTAGTTGATGACTAGTTTCTTATTGTTCTCCATTGATCCTTTATAGCCTTTTAGTATAGGAAGATCAAGCTCCGAGCAAATAAGATGGATGATTTCCCCGGTGAAAGCACCCATAGATAATTTGTTTAAGGTCACAGAAATCGCAAACCTGTTGCTTATGTCACAATATCCTGTAGATCCACCTAAACCCGTGTGCCCAAACCCAATTATAGAACCATTGGTTGCTTTAATCTTGTTAAAACCGAGTCCAAACAACCCATTTGGTACGGTTAAATATTTATTATCTCCAAGTCCCAAGAAAGCATCGAGAACTTTCTCTTTAGATTTATTAAAGATTTTAGTCATGACAACTCCATTAGTAGTTTTTTTGGAAAGGGAAGTGGGGTTGTGAGGATGGTTTCCGAGTGGCGAGAGGGAAGAGGAATGGATGGGTGGGACTACACCACCATCCACAAGGGTGGCATAGTAGCGAGCCAATGCACGAGCTGAAAAGTGTCCATTGACAGCAGGTAATATGGCACGACGAACATTGATGGTGTTGGATATGGTAATAAGGTTTGAAACTATGTCGAAAGAGAATGTGGATGGCATGAAGGTAAAATGGTCTGGTGTAAGTAGTTTAGCCATCAAACTTAGTTCATCTTCATCTATTGTTAGAGTTGCCAAACGAGATTCAACACCTCAAACGCACATAAATAAAAAGTCAAACTTCTAATTAGTAGTTAGCAAATTTCATCTATTGTAAGAGTTGTGAAAATAAGAATTTGGGGGGAATCATACCGGGAGGAATGCCTATATAAAACTCCCCTTCAACATTAAGCGGCCGAACAAAAGCTTCCTCAAGAATGTCCTGATATTTTTTCCCCTGAAGCATGCTGCACATTCAACAACTATTGTAATGTATTGTATCGTGTATATATATACAATCACGAGGGAAAGCGACCTCGTTTTCAGAGTCTTTTATACAAATTCCATGTATGTTAACGATGTTTCCATCATTGTACAAGAACTTATGACATATAAGTTGATGATTGTCACTCATACCACACAAGAGCTAAAATTCAAAGAAAACATAATTAAAATATTAATATTGATCATTTAAATAAAAAATCTACTTTACTTCTTCATATCCTCTATTCCTATAATTCAAAGATCTTTTGATTCATTCCAAGGGTTGATTACATTGATGGTCTTTTATGGTTTATTTTGAATTAATTTCACATTTTGTCCTTTTGAGTTTAAAAATGACAACAAAGATTCTTTATTTGGATATTTGTTTCACCCTCATGGTCCTTTATGCTTTATAAAACTTTTGAACGACTAATTTATAATATACTAAAAAGCTATACAAATGTACAAGTGCCTTATGCATGGAATGTACAAGTTCTCATAGCACATAATAATTTTTACCATTTTTCATTTTAACCCCCTAAACTTTCTATCTTTTAACTTTTACCACACATCAAAGTTTTCGTTTTTATTTTCTTGATACTAAATTTTTGGGTTTTCATCAAATAACTTTCACATGGTTACGATTTTACTTTTAAACATTTGGTTTTGACTATTTTTATCCGTCTTTTTATATATATAACATTTTTAATATATAATAATTTTCATTATCGTTACGTCTTACGTTCATGTAACATTTAAAGCATTAATATAGTTATTGTTTATGTTTTTATACAAAAAGTCTATACAAATTTACAAGTCCTTCATGCCTGAAATGTACACGTCCTTATAGCATATAATAATTTTTACATTTTTTCTATCTTTTAACTTTTACCACACATCAAAGTTTTCGTTTTTATTTTCTTGATACTAAATTTTTGGGTTTTCATCAAATAACTTTCACATGGTTACGATTTTACTTTTAAACATTTGCTTTTGATTATTTTCATCTGTATTTTTATATAAATGACGTTTTTCATATAACTTTTATCATCATTACGTCTTACGTTTATATAACATTTAAAACATTAATATAGTTATTGTTTATGTTTTTATACATCTTATTACTATTTTACATTTTTTATTGTTATTACTACATGTTTAATTATCTTTTTAAAATTTTGAGTTCGAATATTTGACATAAATTTGGGTTCAAAACTTTGTCGTATAAAAAGCGTACTCCGCGGCAACGCGCGGGTACAATAACTAGTTTATCCTATTTTGTCTTCTGATTTTAGATTTATTGCTTCATGAATTACCGTTTTAGATCCCCAACTTTTAAACAAGTGCGTAGCAAAGTACGTGCGAAGAAAAAAACTCGTTAGTATACGTTAATGATAATTGTAAATAAATGAAGCCATATCCAAAGAGCTTGCGACAGAAACCTAAAAGGTCCTGAGTTCAAATCCTACATTCGTATAATTCATGCACTGCGTTAAATGGGCTCAAGTTGTTCACAAAAATTGAAAATAAAATTAGATGGATCGTAAAAATAAATGGTACCTCGATGATTCCACCACATAACCAGCCATATGATAGATAATGGTTCAACTGTACACAACCAGGTTCAGTCTCAGGAGCGACTGCAGCAATGCATTTTATGCATTTAGAAAAACCACAAAATAATGAAAGATCGTCTACTTCAGAAATGCCAACGAGTGCGTTGTGTAGACCAGCGGTATGATTAAGTATATGATTAACCTATAGTAAAAGGAGAAGTATGATGTGCTATCTTTAACGCGGTTAAAGTTTCAAAGAACATACATATAGATAGAAGGGCATCAGGAAAAAAAAAGGACTTTTCAGATATTTTGATAAGGAAAATGATAAATCCTTCTAAAAATTAGCCTAAAAATCCTCCTAATACTATAAGAAGGTGACATGTGTTATCTATTAATTCTCTTTCCTAATCTTGCCCCCTGATTTTTCCACATGTCTTCATCTAATAGTTAGGAGGATTTTTTGGCTATTAGTTTAGGGGGATTTATCATTTCCCTTCTGATAATCATATAATAAGATTGTCTATAATCCTTCAACCAAGCGATCTCGACTAGTCTTCATCACTAATCTTCACCTCTTCTCGGCTAATCAATTATATATTCAATCAGACTAATTATGATGGTGTTTGAATGTGTTTTTGTGATTCAGAATTTGTAATCATTAATTAAGATAATCATTTTATTAAATGCAAATCCAAATAGTATCTTTTAAGAAGATAAGATCGACAAGTAAAAGAATCGGGACACGAAAGAACCTTTATTTGATCTTTTCCGTTAGTACCAAACTCCGGCCATATATTTGCTACATTGTCGTCAAGCTTGAGTTTCCTACGATGAAAATACATGTTATTGTTATAATTTCCTTCCTAAACATAATACCATATAATCCTTTCATGGTATTAGAAAATGCCTGAAATATATGCTATGCTTATGCTGCGAAAACACAAAGGATCCTCTAGACACTGTGCATACAAGAATTTACTTGGTGTGATGTAACTTATTTTTGTAAATTTTCCAATATAAATGAATAACGAACTCTTTAATTATCAGTCACTTACTGGTTTAACGACTCATATACGACTATGAGATAAGACATATCACGTAAGTGACGTAACAATGTATTTAAACTTTTAAAGAGGCATGAGGCTGGATTGGAACCTCATACCTTTGTTTTTTGTTGCTTGTTCCTTACCATCAAGAATCACATCTCTAGAAAAAGAAAAAAAGTAGTTCCGGTACAAGATAAGATATTTGGCCATTAGTAATCCTCATGGCTAAAAATATAAACTAATAAAATTAAATAGTATGTCCAACTGGATGATGCATACCTAATCTTTACCTATAAGTGTTGTGTTTGATTCTTAGAAGTGACAAGTTTGTCAAGATCACACCCTTCTATATTCTGATGTCGCTACTCGACTGAACAGTTAAAAAAGTCAAACGCTTATATGATTTTAAAATAACTAGACGAAAACCCGCACGATGCGGCGGTGACCGTGGTGGTAGCAGTGTGGTAATGGCGGCGACGGGTGGCAGTGGCAGTGTGGTTATCAAGGGTTATAAACTTTGGTAAAATATACTCATTTGATATCCACATGATTTTGCATCCCTAATGATGGATCCTGTGTCTCCAACTTCGCATATTGGCCTAAGATGCATTGGTAGCTAGCATGCAACGAGATAAAATTACTTATTTAAAATTAGAGTCGGACTATATATTTTCCATCTCAAGCGCAGCTGCTGCATGAAGAGAACAAAAGAACTTACCCTTTATCAACCAGCTAGTGAACCAATCCTGATGTGACGCCTTTAGTTGCGGAGAAAACAGGAAATAAGCTATCAGGCTGAACCGGACGAAGATCATCATCATCTATTCCCAACACTCCAGCAGCCGTATCAATAATCACTTTACCGTCTTTGTATGCACAAACCTAATTAACACAGACAATAATGAGCGTTTGTATATTAATTAATTAATAGTGTACAACTTCAGAACCCAATTTCATGTACACTGGTGTACATGTATATGCATGTGTTACACTTGACAGTATGTTTTGCTGCATGCAGCATTGCAGCTATATGAAATCATGAATATTAAAGACTAAAACTATATACGAGTATTGATTAGAACAATATATCATCGATCTGCCAATCTTTAAATGTTTAAAACTGATTATTGTAGCCCAACAGTAAGTTAAAAAAAAAAAAAAGGATGTGTACCTGGATTCCAAGTATTTTATTAGCATTTTCAACCAAGAAACGCCTCAGTTTTGTCTCAACATCAGAATTTACTGGGCTGTCATATAACCATTTCGCAATCACGGACAATGGCTGCATGTTATTATTCATGTTGCTGAAAACAAACTAGATACGAGAAGAACCTTTTTTGATGATGAAGTGATGCGATGTTTATCCACAATATATATACTTGGACTTATTATTGGTTTCTTCGTAGAATTTTTGTATCATTATGTAGAATGAAGTTGATGCTGGATTGGTAAAAGGAATTTAATTATTAGGATTATGCAACTTTGATTAGTTGGTTTCAACGAACATGTAATATATATTACTATCTAATTTCCATTGTTTTGGCAGGTTACCAATTGAAATTGATTCCAATGGACATTGTGACTGAAACTTTCGATTATTACCGACCTGGTATTCTTGATTTTAGGAAGAAGTGATAGTCAAATATTGATTGCCTATTTAATTATTAATATAAAATTCTTTCATTTAACAACATAAATGCTTAAGGGCAAAATATTTATTTTGTTGTACTTCAAAATTTTAAAATATTATTAAGATTGATTCAAAGTCTAAATATTTTCTAACGTAGTATACATATGGATACTGGTGAACCTAAAATAACCCAAATGATACGAGAAAATGACATTTTAGCCCGAGCACATTTTGACCCCTAGCTCAACCCACGATACGAGAAAATGACATTTTAGCCCGAGCACATTTTGACCCCTAGCTCAACCCACATGATCCATCCATCTCGCACAATAGTCTAATCATACATAAACGTAAAACGTGAATCTTATAATCAAAGAAAACCATACCTTAGCAGTTGACGAACAAAATAAATCAATGACTGAATCGTTTTGTGTTAAACAAAACTTTACAAATTTACATATTCCCATTGTGTTAATCACAACTACAATAATCAGTTACAGAAATAACAAGCGGACAGCAAGGAAAAGATAGCCTTATATTTTCAATTTACAATAGATGTATAGCTCCCTAGAGTCCTAGACAATTTCAACTCAAAAACGTTTAAAGATGTTACATGTATAAAATTTTACCTCATGGTGTTGTAATGTATAAATAGGTTTAGCTTGAAGCCCCTTCAATTAATAACTGGTTTCTCAGCGAATTCCCCAGATCCTGCATAGTCTTGTGGTACAGGAAGACCAAGTTCTGAGCAAACAAACCGGATGATCTCCCCAGTCAAAGCACCAAAAGACAATTTGTTTAGGGTCACAGCAATCGCAAACCTATTGTTTATGTCGCAATATCCTGTAGATCCACCTAATCCAGAGTGACCAAACCCTATTACAGAGCCATCAGTTGTGTTAACCCTTTTAAAGCCCAGCCCAAATCTCCCGTCTGGTATGATCAAATCCTTATAATCTCCACCTCGACCTCAGACATAGGGATTCTCGGACCGGAACAATGGGATTCGCTCGTGAAGTTTCACTTTAGGGTTTGTAAAGATTTTAGTGTCAACTTCATCACTTGTATCGTCCGTTTCCGGTATTCTGATGTAAAGATCAGATTTTGGGCTAGTGGATCCGTTTGATTCTTTTTTTATTCCATCTCTCCGGTTGGCAGAGTTTTTCTTGGAAGGAAACAAGGGGCGATGAGGGTGGCTTCCAAGTGGTACCGAGGAAGAGGGATGTCGGGGAGGGACAATATCGCCGTCCACAAGGGCAGCATAGTAGCGCGCCAATGCACGAGCAGAGAAGTGTCCATTGGCGGCAGGTAGGATTGAACGGCGAACATTGAGGGTGTTAAATAACGGAGTAACGCCTGCAACCATGCTGAAATTAAATGATGAAGGCAAGGTGGTGGCGACCGAGCTGCTCCTTGTGATTTCAGCTTGTGGGGGTAGCCTACTAAGATCATTCATATCGATTGTGAGAGTTGCAAGTCGAGATTCCACACCTACAAGAAACGTAAAAACATTTCTTATACAATTTCATTTTGATTTTTTTAATTACTGGGTTCTCAAAATTTAGTGAATCATACCAGGAGGAATCCCTATATAAAGCTCGCCTTCAACATTAAGTGGGCGACCGAGCTGCTCCTTGTGATTTCAGCTTGTGGGGGTAGCCTACTAAGATCATTCATATCGATTGTGAGAGTTGCAAGTCGAGATTCCACACCTACAAGAAACGTAAAAACATTTCTTATACAATTTCATTTTGATTTTTTTAATTACTGGGTTCTCAAAATTTAGTGAATCATACCAGGAGGAATCCCTATATAAAGCTCGCCTTCAACATTAAGTGGGCGACCGAGCTGCTCCTTGTGATTTCAGCTTGTGGGGGTAGCCTACTAAGATCATTCATATCGATTGTGAGAGTTGCAAGTCGAGATTCCACACCTACAAGAAACGTAAAAACATTTCTTATACAATTTCATTTTGATTTTTTTAATTACTGGGTTCTCAAAATTTAGTGAATCATACCAGGAGGAATCCCTATATAAAGCTCGCCTTCAACATTAAGTGGGCGAACAAAAGTTTCCTCAAGAATGTCCTGAAACTTCTTCCCAGATGCATGCTACATGTTCAAGAACATATACATACATCATCCAGACAATGAAAAATAAAGTGGTTCACACTTTAGAGAGAAGAAAAAAGATATGTAACAGTACCTCAATGATTCCACCACATAGCCAACCATATGACATGTAATGATATAACTGTTCACGACCAGGTTCAGTCTCGGGTTCAACCATAGCAATGCGTTTTAGGCACTCATCCCAATCACAAAATAACATTGGATCTTCTTCAGAGATGCTGGCTAGAGCGTTGTGCAGCCCAGCTGTATGATTAAGTATATGATTAACCTGCAAGAGAAATGGTAAGGTCATGCTGTTATTCTGGATCATATGTGGAAATTTGGATCCACTTATGGGTTAGCGGGTCAATTTGGGTTATAAATTTCTTCACAAAAGGTCAAATGAGTAAACATAGAAAAGCTAGTTAAACTGAAAACGGGTGATATAGGTAATTAGGTTTAACGGGTCACAAATGGTTAGAAGGTCACCCAGCATATATTCAAAATGCAACCTCTAATGCAGATATTAGCTGTGAAGATATAATATCGAAGACAAAGAAAGGTGACCAAATAAAGATATTTTAATCTATTTTAATTTTAGTTACCAATGTTTATTGGAATGAGGTTATTACAATAACTTTAAGACGACAGGAAACAAAAGAATTGGGCATCAGAACCTTTATTTCATCTTTTCCGTTTGTACCAAACTCTGGCCATATGTTTGCAATGTTTTCATCAAGCTTCAGTTTCCTATTATGGAAATACAGAATATTAAAATAATTATTGTTACTATATCTTTACATGACATAAGACAGCATAGCTCTACAGCTCTACTTATCACTGTTAAATACGTACAACAGAGTATGCTTCTTTTTCTGCTACTTTTAGTTACCAATGTTTATTGGAATGAGGTTATTACAATAACTTTAAGACGACAGGAAACAAAAGAATTGGGCATCAGAACCTTTATTTCATCTTTTCCGTTTGTACCAAACTCTGGCCATATGTTTGCAACGTTTTCATCAAGCTTCAGTTTCCTATTATGGAAATACAGAATATTAATAATAATTATTGTTACTATATCTTTACATGACATAAGACAGCATAGCTCTACAGCTCTACTTATCACTGTTAAATACGTACAACAGAGTATGCTTCTTTTTCTGCTAATTTTAGTTACCAATGTTTATTGGAATGAGGTTATTACAATAACTTTAAGACGACAGGAAACAAAAGAATTGGGCATCAGAACCTTTATTTCATCTTTTCCGTTTGTACCAAACTCTGGCCATATGTTTGCAATGTTTTCATCAAGCTTCAGTTTCCTATTATGGAAATACAGAATATTAAAATAATTATTGTTACTATATCTTTACATGACATAAGACAGCATAGCTCTACAGCTCTACTTATCACTGTTAAATACGTACAACAGAGTATGCTTCTTTTTCTGCTACTTTATGATAATGCCATGAAAACCAAGGGGGCTTATGATGACACATCGACACTTAACCCCAAAATAACAGAAGTCATCAAATTTATGAACTTGGAATTGATATGGAAACATATATAATTTTGTAACCGTAAAAACAAGATTCAAGAGTTGGACTCTAATGGCAGAAAGTAATTCTTTATTTAAATTGATGACTTGAGGATAACAAGACAAAACTTAAATTGTATTCTAAATAGGAAAGAATATCACCGGATGCTATACAAGCACGAGAACATACCCTTTATCAGCTAGCCAATGTACCATTCCCGCTGTAACACCCTTAGTTGCTGAAAATACAGGAAATAAGCTATCAAGCTGAACTGGACGAGGATCATATTTCCCCAGAACTCCAGCTGCAGTATCAATAATCACTTGCCCGTCTTTGTATGCACAAACCTAACAAACACATTGATGAGAGGCTTTGTGAGATGCAACCATGAAGCCTAAAATACATGTACATGTCTGTTAACGTTGACAATTTGTTGCAGCTTGTATGAAACTTATCTAATACTCATAATTTAACCCCTAAATAATACTAACATAATCAGAACAGAATCTATCCATCCAAACATTAGAAGCTGGATCAAATAATCAATTCCAAAACCTAAACAAAATAGCAGTCATATTGGGGCAGTAATGTGCACCTGGATTCCAAGTATTCTATCCGTATTTCCTAATTCAACCAAGTAGCGCCTCAGCTTTGCCTCTACATCAGAATGTACTGGACTGTCATATAACCATCTTGCATTCGAGGATGGTCCATTGTTCATGTCGCTGAAACAAATTAATGGCTATAGTAAAACAGAGTACGACGAAACATGGTCACAAAAATAAATGGTGACTAAAACCAACCAGTTTGACAGAAAAATCATACCTTTTGAGAACAGATTCAGCAAAAGTTAATAATAAAAGGTAATTGTGTATTATATTTTATGATAGAGATTACAATGAGTATATATAAAAGACAAAGTTACATCTAACACCCTCTAACTATAAGAACTAGGATAACCCTAGACTAATAATATCGAGATGCTCTAACACGCCCCCTCAAGCTGAGGTCGGGGAACGACCTGCAGCTTGGTCCGAAGAAAATTAAATCTATCAGCAGAAAGAGGCTTCGTGAAGATATCAGCAATTTGATCCACAGTAGAAATAAACCGAACATGTAATCCCCCCCGAGCAACCTTCTCACGAACAAAGTGATAATCGATTTCCACATGTTTAGTACGTGCGTGGAAAACGGGATTGGAAGAGAGGTAGGTTGCTCCCAAGTTATCACACCATAAAATCGGAGGAGAGGTAGCTGCAAAACCAAGTTCACGCAATAAAGACTCAAGCCATAAGATTTCAACAACAGTATCCCCAACAGCTTTGTATTCAGATTCAGTAGAAGAACGAGAAACAGTCTTTTGCTTGCGAGCCATCCAAGAAACAAGATTGGTGCCAAGGTAAATTGCAAAACCACCAGTAGAACGACGATCAACCGGGCATCCAGCCCAATCTGCATCGGAATAGGCGGCCAGATTATTCCAGGATGTATCAGTAAATGCATGCAGAGCGGAGCCAGACTTATGTTGAATTAATAAACCATAATGAACAGTGCCAAGAAGATAACGAAGAATACGCTTAACCGCACTCCAGTGATTCTCGGAGGGAGAATGCATAAATTGACAAACCCGGTTAACTGCAAATGTGATGTCTGGACGGGTTAATGTAGCATATTGTAAAGCTCCAACAAGTTGTCTGTATTTAGCTGGATTAGAAAATAAAGGTCCATCATCAATAGATAAAACAGTGGAACTGCTCATCGGAGTAGGAACAGGTTTAGCACCCGATAAACCAGCACGGTCAATAACATCCAACAAATACTTTCTTTGAGAGAGAAGGATGTCATGACCTCGTCTAACAATCTCAAGCCCCAAAAAGTAGTCTAGATCACCCATATCCTTTAATGCAAGTTCCGAGCTGAGAGCAGTAATAACATAATCGATGGTCATCGGATGGTTACCCGTAACAATAATATCAACAACATACACCAGAAGATAAAGAACTACCATTCCACGTTTGTAAATGAAGAGTGAGGGATCAGTCTTCGAACCCTGAAAGCCCAAACGACACAATGTAGTAGAAAGTTTAGTAAACCAGGCTCGAGGTGCCTGTTTGAGCCCATAAAGAGACTTGTGAAGCTTGCAAACATAATCAGGTTTAGTCTGATCAACAAAGCCCTGAGGTTGTTTCAGATAAATGGTCTCTTCAAGATGACCATTTAGAAAAGCATTCTGAACATCCAACTGTCTTAAAGACCATTGCCTTGTAACTGCCAAGGAAAGAACAACACGGATTGTGGCAGCTTTAACAACAGGGCTAAAGGTCTCCCGATAATCAACACCTGCAGTTTGTGTAAAACCCTTAGCAACAAGCCGAGCTTTGTACCGTGTAGGAGCCCCAGTTTTATCTTTCTTAATGCGATATACCCACCTGCAATCAACAACATTAGCCCCATGAACTGGGGAACAAGAGACCATGTACCGTTATTAACTAGAGCAGAATATTCATCAACCATGGCACGACGCCATTCAACATATTTGTTGGCAGCGGTAAAGGTGGTCGGTTCGGTGGTGGGTGGTTCGGGAATGGCAGCCGATTCAACGGTAGAGGAAAAGGCGGAGGGATCAAAGCGAGATGTTTGCTTAGGATTTTGACGAAGATTTGAAGGTCGGGAGCGAGTAGGAGGAGCTGTTTGGTGGTCCGACACGTTGGGAGGAGCGGTGGAAGGTACGGTAGGCGGAACAGTGGTGGTGGGGGTAGGAACGGTGTTGTCGGACGAAGATGGAGTGATAGATGATGGTGCGTTTTGGGAGGACTGAGGATCCGGAGATAGAACAACAGGAGGATCGGTGGGAATGAAGGGTATGGAAGTATTATCCATGGAAGAGTAATAGGGATCCGGAGTGGATGGTGATGAAACAGAAGGCTTCGGTTCAAAGGGGAAGTGGCCCTCATTGAACCGAACATGTCGAACAATGTATAGACGATCACAGGAAGGATCGAGGCATCGATAACCATGGTGTACTGGGCTGTAACCAAGGAAGATGCAAGGGGCGGACCGAAAATCCATTTTGTGAGGATTATAGGGGCGAAGGTATGGAAAGCACTGACACCCGAACACTTTAAGGAATGAAAGGTCTGGAGAACGTTTATAAATGTGCTCGAAAGGAGAAGTAAGAGAGGTTGAGGTGGAGGGCATGCGGTTGATGAGATAAACCGCGGTATCGAAGGCAAAGTGCCAGAATCGTTGAGGAACAAATGATTGTGCTAATAAAGCAAGACCGGTTTCAACGATGTGTCGATGTCGGCGCTCAACGATCCCGTTCTGTTCACTGGTATGAGGACATGATCGACGATGAACAATGCCAAGAGATGTAAAATATGATGATAGATTTCGAAATTCACCCCCCAGTCAGTTTGGACATTTTTGACTTTAGTATTAAACTGACGCTCAACCATGGTAACAAATTGTTTAAATATGTTGTAAACATCAGACTTTTGTTTTAAGGGAAAAATCCACATGAACTTAGAATGATGGTCAACACATAGCATGAAATATTTGTCACCATCAAAAGATAGAACAGGTGCAGGACCCCATACATCACAATAAATTAGATCAAGAACATTTCGACTACGAAAAGAAGATTTATTCAAAGATAATTTTGAAGATTTTCCCAATTGACAAGAAGAACAAATTGTGTTTGAACATTTATCAGAAACAGGAAGTAAATAACGATTTAACATAAACTGCAAAATGCGATGATGAGGATGTCCTAAACGTTGATGCCAAATAGATGCGGGAGCACGTGTGGCGGAAAAAGCTGTCTTCGGTAGATGATGAAATCGCGGTAGAGTCAAGGAGTAAAGGCCATCCTTACTTGGACCCGTGAGTAGGGTAGTGCGTGTAGATATGTCCTTTACACAAAAAAAGAATGGGTGAAATTCAAAAAAGACATGATTATCTAAACAAAATTTTTGTACAGAAAGAAGATTGTGTTTGATTTCAGGAACATGTAGGATATTAGATAACGAAAAAGTTTTTGAAGGTGAGTAAATTTTTGTGGATCCAACGTGAAGAATAGGCAAACCTTTACCATTACCAACGTGAAGGGAGTCGTAGCCATTGTATGGTTCTGAATTTCCAATGCCAGTAAAGTCCGGTGTCACATGATTTGTTGCCCCCGAGTCAGGAAACCTGCTGGAAGATTGAGACCTGTCAGCATAGTTGTCATCGAGTGCGACCGGTAGAAGGATCACGATGAGGACAATCATTTGGAAGGTGTCCAATGCCGCAGCGGTTGCAATGACCATGAACTTGATTAGTTTGGGAAGCCCACTCAAATGGACCACGGCCTCTAGAGGGATACCGATTACTTGTTGTCGACCACCCCGACCTCGAGTATATGACCCAGTTCCACGACCCCTAGTGGAACGATTTGTGAAAAAAGCATGTGATGTAGATGAAGGGGTTAGGGTGTAACCTAGTTGTGAAGCAAGCTGCTGAACAGCCAAAAGCTGGGCCTGCGGCTGCTGTGGAGAGGCTGCCGGCGGCTGTTGAGAGGCTGCCGGAAGGTTGCTGTCGCCGGCAATGGAGCTGAAGACAGAGGAGGGAGTGGCGGCAACAGTGGGTTGTTTGTGAAGCATGAAGTCGTGATCAGATAGTAGGGCATGGAGATCTGTGAGAGAAACTGGAGTTTCACGACCCAAAAGATTGGATTTTAATCCATTATATTCTTCTCGAAGACCTGTAAGAATAAACATAACAAGGTCGTTTTCATCAAGGGCTTTACCAATATTTTGAAGATTTTCCCAATTGACAAGAAGAACAAATTGTGTTTGAACATTTATCAGAAACAGGAAGTAAATAACGATTTAACATAAACTGCAAAATGCGATGATGAGGATGTCCTAAACGTTGATGCCAAATAGATGCGGGAGCACGTGTGGCGGAAAAAGCTGTCTTCGGTAGATGATGAAATCGCGGTAGAGTCAAGGAGTAAAGGCCATCCTTACTTGGACCCGTGAGTAGGGTAGTGCGTGTAGATATGTCCTTTACACAAAAAAAGAATGGGTGAAATTCAAAAAAGACATGATTATCTAAACAAAATTTTTGTACAGAAAGAAGATTGTGTTTGATTTCAGGAACATGTAGGATATTAGATAACGAAAAAGTTTTTGAAGGTGAGTAAATTTTTGTGGATCCAACGTGAAGAATAGGCAAACCTTTACCATTACCAACGTGAAGGGAGTCGTAGCCATTGTATGGTTCTGAATTTCCAATGCCAGTAAAGTCCGGTGTCACATGATTTGTTGCCCCCGAGTCAGGAAACCTGCTGGAAGATTGAGACCTGTCAGCATAGTTGTCATCGAGTGCGACCGGTAGAAGGATCACGATGAGGACAATCATTTGGAAGGTGTCCAATGCCGCAGCGGTTGCAATGACCATGAACTTGATTAGTTTGGGAAGCCCACTCAAATGGACCACGGCCTCTAGAGGGATACCGATTACTTGTTGTCGACCACCCCGACCTCGAGTATATGACCCAGTTCCACGACCCCTAGTGGAACGATTTGTGAAAAAAGCATGTGATGTAGATGAAGGGGTTAGGGTGTAACCTAGTTGTGAAGCAAGCTGCTGAACAGCCAAAAGCTGGGCCTGCGGCTGCTGTGGAGAGGCTGCCGGCGGCTGTTGAGAGGCTGCCGGAAGGTTGCTGTCGCCGGCAATGGAGCTGAAGACAGAGGAGGGAGTGGCGGCAACAGTGGGTTGTTTGTGAAGCATGAAGTCGTGATCAGATAGTAGGGCATGGAGATCTGTGAGAGAAACTGGAGTTTCACGACCCAAAAGATTGGATTTTAATCCATTATATTCTTCTCGAAGACCTGTAAGAATAAACATAACAAGGTCGTTTTCATCAAGGGCTTTACCAATATTTTGAAGATCGGTAGCATAGGATTGTGCACGAGCAAGGTAGGCAGATGGTTGTTCGTCACCCTTCATCTCAATTCTCATAAGCTGAGATTTAAGTATGGGGTGCGTGACCCCGTTCCAAGTTGTCCCAAATTTCTTTGGTCGTTGTACCTTTGACGTAGACAAAAGATTCTTCAGAAACTGTAGCGATGAGGATAGATCTGATGTGGGCATCATTATGTCTCCAATTGACATAATTAGGGTTAGGTTGAGTGGTGGATGGGCGGGCGTTTTCACCGGTTCCAGAAGCGGGAACATTGATGGTGGGTGAGGGACATGGAATAGAACCATCGATATAAGGAAACATATTGGTGGATTCAAGAAAAGGTTGAAGCATGGTTTTCCAATTAGTGTAATTGTTTGGTTTAAGGGTAAAAGCAAACTTATGATGCATGTTGGATGCTTTCTCGGCAGCAGTGAACGGCGCTAGGAGAGCCATGGTGAGGGTGGCGGAGATATGGATGTGTGAGTAGGGTTTGGGAGGGGTGGCGGCAGATTTGGGTAGGGTGGCGGCAATTGTAATTTGCCTTGGCTCTGATACCAAGTTAATAATAAAAGGTAATTGTGTATTATATTTTATGATAGAGATTACAATGAGTATATATAAAAGACAAAGTTACATCTAACACCCTCTAACTATAAGAACTAGGATAAACCTAAACTAATAATATCGAGATGCTCTAACACAAAAGGTCTCATGATATTTAGATAACTTATGCGAACATTCATCGAGGAGGAAAGCCCTGAAACAATGTAACTGTTTTAATAAAAATTATCACCTCTTTGGGGATGTTTATATAACTGTATGCAAACAATAAGTTGTAATAACTGAAAGAAGAAGATAATGTTTGCATCAGCGTCTGCCGTTTTAAGTTGGAAAATTCAGATAATTAAATTTTGGAGTGTTTGGCAAATAAACATTATTTTTAAGTAGATGTTTCTCAAATTAGGTTAATTAAAGTTGCTTTTGTTTTACAATCAGATAATTAATTATTTTGGAGTGTTTGGCAAATAAACATTATTTTTAAGTAGATGTTTCTCAAATTAGGTTAATTAAAGTTGCTTTTGTTTTACAATCAGATAATTAAATTTTGGAGTGTTTGGCAAATAAACATTATTTTTAAGTAGATGTTTCTCAAATTAGGTTAATTAAAGTTGCTTTTGTTTTACAATCAGATAATTAAATTTTGGAGTGTTTGGCAAATAAACATTATTTTTAAGTAGATGTTTCTCAAATTAGGTTAATTAAAGTTGCTTTTGTTTTACAATCAGATAATTAATTATTTTGGAGTGTTTGGCAAATAAACATTATTTTTAAGTAGATGTTTCTCAAATTAGGTTAATTAAAGTTGCTTTTGTTTTACAATCAGATAATTAAATTTTGGAGTGTTTGGCAAATAAACATTATTTTTAAGTAGATGTTTCTCAAATTAGGTTAATTAAAGTTGCTTTTGTTTTACAATCAGATAATTAATTATTTTGGAGTGTTTGGCAAATAAACATTATTTTTAAGTAGATGTTTCTCAAATTAGGTTAATTAAAGTTGCTTTTGTTTTACAATCAGATAATTAATTATTTTGCAGCCAGTATAAATCTAATTACCCAAAACCGATCATAAGTATTACCATAATTGGAAGCAAAATATGTTAAACCAAACACTAATAGAAACCTCTGAGCAGATTAAGGACTCTTGAGAAAATGACAATGTCTCCTGGAAAAGCATCAATATGAGAGATAAATTTCGTTAGTTACCAAGAAACATAAAAGATAATCTAGGAGGAGAAAAGAAAGATAACTTACAGGATTGAAGCGTTTAGTTTCTTTCTTGTCAAGTTTTAACTTTTCCTGCATCACTTTCAGATTTTTTGCTCTTTGCTCAGCCAAAGATTTAACATTTTCCTGGATTACTTTCAGATTTTTTGCTCTTTGCTCAGCCAAAGTTTTAACTTTTCCTGCATCACTTTCAGATTTTTTGCTCTTTGCTCAGCCAAAGTTTTAACATTTTCCTGGATTCAAAAAAAGATCTGAAACCATTCATTATACTTGAATCATTCCTAAAGTTTTCGTCTGTTAAAGAAGAAAAAAAGAAAGAACATAAGTTATTTCAGTTGTATTCAAGTTGGAAGGAAAACGAACAAGCAGAAATGAATCCTTCACAATCATCTCCAGTTAGAAAAATGCAGAGTATCTTGTAATAAAAGGAAGGCACTAAAACTCCCCTCTTCCTTTCTAGTTTCACCATATTTGTAACTTTCCTTTCCTTTCTCTCCTAAAAATACATGGAACACAACAGAGGAAAAAGAGATTGTACCTGGATGAGGATCACCATTAAAAAATCCATCAACATAAATTTGATGTGCATATGCGCGTGTAATTTCTTCAACAAGCTTTTGTTTGTCGACACCAAGTTCTTCTAAGGCATGAGAATCATTTAAACGTACACCGTCCATATACTCTAGAATGAGGACTTTCTCAGCAGACTGCAAATGTAAGTTATTAGATTCTAGATTTATTGATCAATAATTGAAGAGTCATATTTTATTAACCTATAAATCAAAAGAAGGTTAAAATGGTGATATTTTGTTAATCAGTCTCGAACTGTTCATTCTGATCACTTTCTTCAAACAATCACTTTTCATTCAGAAACAAGTTTACACAAAGCCTTTCAATCAAACAAAACTGAATCGTACTGTTTTATCTAACAAGTACAAAAAACTTCATATAGGGTCACATGAAAAAGATCAGAAACCATTCATTATACTTGAATCATTCCTAAAGTTTTCGTCTGTTAAAAAAGAAAAACCCTCAACCGACCATCCCACAAAGTAGGTGTTCTTACAGATTGACGGCGCATAAAGAAGACAATACCTATAAATGTTGAGTCTCGTTGTTTTAGGTTCAATTCACAAGAACTTATTCTAGTTAATTTGTCCGGCTATGCCCATCCCTGAACATTAATACATAATCCAGGCTCTGAATGAAAGCTATAAATCTATAATGCACTCAGACTAGACTTTGACCTGTTTCCCTTTTAGTTATGCCTTTTAGCTTACCCAATTTACCCATTTGGCCATTTGACAATGCTCAAATTGACCCATTTATAAGTATACAGGTCAAACTATCATACTGCAGCCTCAAGCTATAGAAAAGGGTTCAAAAGGATGATACCTGAATAACTTCTGGTATCAATACTTCCACATGTTCAGGTTTTTTGTCACGGTCTTCACTTTTGCAGCCTAGATTTCTAGAGACTTTTCTAGTATTTTCTACAAGAACAAGAAATCATTAAGAACAAATATTCTAAACAACAGAAACACAAAGATTACAGAAAACCAAACTAATTTTCTTTGCCATACCAGCTTCATGGTTAAAATCTAATTCTTTAGGTGCTTCCTTGCACCATTCATCTATCATAGGGTTGAAATCTTATTGGGGTTCCGCCCAAGCTATCCAGTCCACTATTGGGGTGGCGGCCGTGGTAGCGGTGACGGATGGTGGCGGGAGCGGCAATAGCGACGGCGATTGGTGGTGGTGGCAGAGGCGGTGGTGGTGGTGGTGGTGTGGTGGTGGTGGCGGCGATTGGTGGTGGTGGTGGTGGTGGCGGCGGGAAGTAGTGTAGGTCATTGGTGTAATGTGGTTTTGATGAATTGTTGAAACTTAAAATTCAATGTTGAAAGTTGAAAGTTTTTTGTACTTGTTAGATAAAACAATACGATTCAGTTTTGTTTGATTGAAAGGCTTTGTGTAAACTTGTTTCTGAATGAAAAGTGATTGTTTGAAGAAAGTGATCAGAATGAACAGTTCGAGACTGATTAACAAAATATCACCATTTTAACCTTCTTATGATTTATAGGTTAATAAAATATGACTCTTCAATTATTGATCAATAAAATCTAGAATCTAATAACTTATATTTGCAGTCTGCTGAGAAAGTCCTCATTCTAGAGTATATGGACGGTGTACGTTTAAATGATTCTCATGCCTTAGAAGAACTTGGTGTCGACAAACAAAAGCTTGTTGAAGAAATTACACGCGCATATGCACATCAAATTTATGTTGATGGATTTTTTAATGGTGATCCTCATCCAGGTACAATCTTTTTTTCCTCTGTTGTGTTCCATGTATTTTGTCACGGTCTTCACTTTTGCAGCCTAGATTTCTAGAGACTTTTCTAGTATTTTCTACAAGATCAAGAAATCATTAAGAACAAATATTCTAAACAACAGAAACACAAAGATTACAGAAAACCAAACTAATTTTCTTTGCCATACCAGCTTCATGGTTAAAATCTAATTCTTTAGGTGCTTCCTTGCACCATTCATCTATCATAGGGTTGAAATCTTATTGGGGTTCCGCCCAAGCTATCCAGTCGACTATTGACTTTGCATTCTTCAAGTCCTGTAAAAGAAGTAAAGTTAGATGACTGCAGTGCAAACTAGCTATTACTTCAGCAACGAAAAACAAAAATCAAATTCCAGAATGAACAACCTCCAAGATAATTGTTTTGATGCCCTCATGCTGAACTTTAACAACCACCTCCTGCCCGTCACGTAGAGTTGCACGGTGAACTTGAGCTATCTGCAACCATTATTTATGATACCAGATGTCAAGGATAATTATGCCTTATTGTTAGTGTTAGTCAAAGTATTTTTTATTCTAGTACAGATTTGAAGTAATAAGTTTCACTACCATTATCCAAAAGTACTTCCGTACTCAGCATGACCCACTACAACCCTCTTGGTTGTCCATCAATTGACTTTATAATAACTAAAACGGTACCCGAGCGATGCGGCGTGTAAATGGCGGCGGTGGTGATGGGTGGTGGCGATGTAATGGTGGCGGCCGTGGTGGCGGTGACGGATGGTGGCGGGAGCGGCAATAGCGACGGCGATTGGTGGTGGTGGCGGAGGCGGAGGCGGAGGTGGCGGCGATTGGTGGTGGGTGGTGGCGGCGGGAAGTAGTGTAGGTCATTGGTGTAATGTGGTTTTGATGAATTGTTGAAACTTAAAATTCAATGTTGAAAGTTGAAAGTTGAAAATGGGATTTGCTTATATAGATATAGATATAGATATAGATATAGATTAGTAACTATCATATAGTTACTCTTGACTGATATACCTAGAATAGCTATCAAGTAAAACTAAAGCAGAAGATCATTAATCCATGTAGGTCTTCTATCCGCTTCCTTTTCTCCGTCACTTTCTCTTTAGAATCATATATTACTTAAATGAAAATTTTGTATAATGCTTAGTATATAGCAACTAATTATTGTTTTTTTTTCATATTTTATAAGATCAATTAGAGGCTCCCAAAGTTCTAGTTCGATATTTTAAATCAAATTATAAATACGGATTAATTAGTATTCAAACTAGTGATCCACACTTCCATAGAAAACCCAGAACATTTTCTTCAACTAGGACCTCTCTTTAAGTTCACGAAACCGTAGTCCAAGCCTATAACTTAGATTAGTTTAACCAAAGAACTCTTACCGAAGCTGTTGCTAAAGGTACAACGGCAAAATTCATAAACAGATCATCCATTGATTGACCCATCTGCTGCTCTATAGTTTGACGAACCTGATTTACAAAACCTTCTGTTAATAAAAATTTCAAATATTAAAATGCTGGCATGAACATGGAGATCATCAAACACAATAAAATAACATGAACAACGCATACAAAACTAGTTTAGCTAATGCAGATTTGTCAAATTCGACCAATTTCCCTAAAAACTTGTGTACCATAAACTATGACAACACTTGCAAAAAACCAAACAAACTAATAAATACATACCTCTTCTAAACGGCGAGGAGGAAGAGAATCTTGTAACTGTTTCAAAAGGCGTATGTATGCATCAGGAAGCACATCCGCACGAGTAGATAAATATTGTCCCAATTTCACCCACAAACCTTCCAATTCCACAATACACTTAAGCACACGTTTAGCATTCCGCTCATGTGCTTTCTCCCATAAACCATCTCGTTTAGATCTCTTCGTCAATTTCTCTCTTTGTTGTACCGCCTTCACACCCACCAACACACACAAAATTATCCATATGTCAAAGAAACAAATGATCATACTAAAAAAAACACATTTTGGCTACCTTATAATCAAGGTATATCAAAAACGCCAACGTAAAAACCTTCATTCGTCTCTTGTAAATGTTTCCCCACGCCATTGAACTACGCTGGTTAGTCCCAAAAGGGTTCAGGATATAAAAAAGCTTAGCTAGTTGATTGAACAAAAGTATAATTGTTGTGATCAGATAGTATGGAACACGGATTAATCTCTGAAAAACCGCACCGAGTAGTTCCAAAACTCTCATATCTCCATATATACAAATACAAAATAATCAAAATTCATAACAACTCAATCAATAACATTCCAGTGAACTCATCAACTAATATAAATATTAAAATTAAAATAGATAAACATAATCAACTCATCATTATATCATAAATTCATTTCCATCTAGACCAGTACCGGCTCAAGCTTTTTGGTGGCCTTAAACGAGATCGAATTTGGGGGCCTAGTTTATTAACATACAAGGTAAAGTAAACAAATAAAGAAGAAAAACGGGTACCTGGTCTGCTGGTCCTGGTCTACTAGCTTCTTTTCCTTCTGCTCGTCACCTATTATACTAGCTGCTGCCTCCTGCTCGTCACTGGT
The DNA here is from genome assembly GCA_034093135.1 of Erigeron breviscapus. Classification (NCBI taxonomy): domain Eukaryota; kingdom Viridiplantae; phylum Streptophyta; class Magnoliopsida; order Asterales; family Asteraceae; genus Erigeron; species Erigeron breviscapus. The sequence continues at coordinate 154,975,845 of CM067168.1, forward strand.
TTGCTGGTCACCTGGTCCGCTGGTCCTGGTCTACTTGCTGCTGGTCAATACTAGTGTATATAAATCCATAAATGTACCTGTACAATATAGGAGAACAATGCAAGTTGAACATTGATAAAGAAAGCTTTTGTGACTTGTACAACAAGATTTGTTTATAAACATGAGGGTACATGATATATCCAGCCTTGAATATGAGAATTATTCACTGGTAATCGTTGGAAACTACCACCTAACTGTGCTACAGAAGACACCACACAAATGGAGGTAGGGCAAATCACAAAATTAACAAAAGATACAGAATCACCACTTTGCTAATTTAATGATTCCAAAAGTTCACCATTCACACAAGCATTTGGAAGTGAAGAGAGAATAATAAACTCTCAAAAAAAACTGAAAATTATTAACTGTTCTCATCATGATTGTTCTCATCATGATGATGCCAGATGCTAATACATAGGAATACAAAAACTAACCACCTATCCACGATGTGCAAACATGCACTTGATTAAATACCACACATAAAAACAAAAAGGAGTAACACTGAAATAAAAGAAACATGTGCTGAAAAGGAGTGAAACTGCAACAAGACTTGGTAGACTTTACGGGTCGGATTGGACAGTAGCTTGGATCACCCAGTTGTACATGGGCCTGTTGAGAAGAGAACCCGATGTGTGCATGGGCTGGGCCGACTCGCTATCATCCTCCCCACCTTGAAACAAGTTTGACCTCAAACTTGGAAGAGCATCAGCTGGATCATAATATGGCTGCAAGTCTGCAACGTTGAATGTAGCAGAGACACCAAACGAACCTGGTAGGTCGACTTTATAGGCATTTGCATACACTTGCTCGACTATCTTAAAAGGGCCATCAGATCGGGGACTAAGCTTGGAACGACGACGTGTCGGGAAACGTTCCTTGCGAAGATGGATCCACACGAGATCCTCAGGCTGAAAAAGAACATTCTTCTTGTGTTTATCAACTCTTGTCTTAACCTTAGCGTTTACTTTAGCAATGCGTTCACTGACTTGCTGGTGTAGATCCTTGATACGGTGAGCCCGGGTTTCTGCCTCTTTACTGAACTTCATAGAGGTATCAAGAGCAATTAAATCCACGGGAGTAAAGGGATTAACACCATAGACAATTTCAAAAGGACTATGACCTGTTGTCTTATGTGGTGCTCGATTGTAGGCAAACTCAGCATGTGGTAAAACTTCATCCCACTGCTTAATGTGTTTGGTAACAAGAGCTCGAAGGAGAGTACCCAAGGTGCGATTAGTAACTTCAGTTTGACCATCGGTTTGTGGGTGGCTCGATGTACTGAAATTCAATATGGTTCCCATCTTCTTCCAAAGGGTAAGCCAGAAATGGCTAAGAAATTTCGTGTCCCGGTCGCTTACCATACTCAAAGGTATTCCATGCAAATGAACGATTTCCCTAAAGTATAGAATCGCAACTTGGACTGCATCATAAGTGGTGTGACATGCCACGAAGTGAGCCATTTTTGAGAATCGGTCAACGACTACCATAATGGAATCCTTTTTGCTTGGTGTTCGAGGAAGACCTGTGATGAAGTCTAGACTGACATCTTGCCATGGGGCTGCTGGTATAGGCAGTGGCATATACTTTCCTTGAGGTAGGGAATGTGATTTTGCATGATGACAAACAACACAACGCTTTAACAGGTGTTCCACATCACGCCGGAGGTGTGGCCAATAAAAGTACCCATTCACGAGGGCCACTGTTTTCTCTACACCGAAGTCACCAGCAAGACCCCCTTCGTGTAATTCCTTGATTAAACCTTCTCGTAAACTATGTTTTGGAATACACAACCGATTTTCATTAAATAAAAATCCATTAACAATGTGGAAAGGACCATGAGCATGTACCTCACACTTTGAAAAGATATCTCCAAAATCAGGATCTTCACTATAATCCCCTTTTATGGTATCAAGTCCGACAAGTTGTGGACCAATAGTAGTCAAGAACATGTATTTACGAGATAAGGCATAGCCTGACTTATGCCTAATGGTAAACGAGAAGGCTTGTAAATACTCAACCCATTTCGCGTGCCTCGGTTGTAGCTTGTGTTGCCCTTGAATATATTTTAAAGCCTCATGATCACAATGAAGGATAAATTCTTTAAAGATGAGATAATGTTGCCAATGTTGCAAAGCCCGAATCAAGGCGTAAAATTCTTTGTCATACGTAGAATAACGTCTTTTGGCATCATTAAACTTCTCACTATAATAAGCAATGGGTCGTCCCTTTTGGGATAGTATAGCCCCAATTCCAACGCTAGACGCATCGCATTCTACTTCAAAAACTTCTTCAAAACAGGGCAACGCAAGGACAGGGGCTGTTGACAACCTATTCTTAAGTTCATCAAACGCCTGTTGAGCTTGTTGGTTCCACTCAAAAGTTCGGTGTTTTGTTATGTCAGTAAGTGGGGAGACAACAATGAAGTCTCTCACAAAACGCCTATAGAATGAAGCCAAACCGTGAAAACTTCGTACTTGCTGAATAGATGTTGGAACGGGCCAGTCGCGAATGGCTTGAACCTTCTTCTCATCGACAGTGATGCCCTCTCGTGAAACCACAAACCCCAAAAAGGTGACCTGAGTTGTAAAGAATTCACATTTATCAAGATTCCCATACAATTTTTCTCGTGATAACACCTCAAAGATCCGTTGTAAATGCCCGAAATGCTCTTGTTCAGACTTGTTGTATACCAATATATCATCAAAGTACACCACCACAAATTTACTGAGAAAAGGTTTAAGTGTTTGGTTCATGAGTCTCATGAACGTACTAGGCGCGTTTGATAAACCAAATGGCATCACGAGCCACTCATAAAGCCCCTCTTTTGTTTTAAATGCTGTTTTCCACTCGTCCCCTTCATAAATTCTGATTTGATGGTATCCACTCCGTAAATCAATTTTTGAGAACACAAGTGACCCATGTAATTCATCAAGTAGATCACTTAGTCTCGGGATAGGGAACCGATACTTGACAGTAATTTTATTGATTGCCCTACTATCACAGCACATTCGCCACTCACCATTTTTCTTTGGGACAAGCAATGTCGGGACTGCACATGGGCTCAAGGATTCACGGATTAGTCCCCTGGCAAGAAGGTCATCGACCTGTTTTCTAATCTCTATGGTTTCATTTGGGTTAGCTCGGTAAGCTGGCTTGTTGGGTAAAATCGATCCTGGGAATAAATCAATTTTGTGTTGTATGTCTCTAAGTGGAGGTAATCCTGGTGGTAGTTCTGCTGAGAAAACATGCTTATATGATTCCAACAAAGGTGGAAATAGTGGGTGTGGTTTTACAGGTTGTTTAGAAGTATCCTCATCTAATTCTAAAAGAATGAAATCTTTAATGTGGGCAAACTCATGCAAATCAGCTTTGAGAAGAGCACTTAGGGGTGACGATTTTTGTTTGGTAATTTCATGTGGTGACATTGGGGTTAGAACAATACGACGATTATTTAAAGAAAACGAATAAGTATTATAATACCCGTCATGTGTGACCCGTCGATCGAATAACCACGGCCTACCCAGGAGCACGTGACAAGCGTCCATCGGATTTACATCGCACCATAGTTTGTCTTCATATGCCTGTCCGATACTAAATGATAGCAATACCCGCTGAGACACTCGAATTCCCTTCCCTTGATTGAGCCATTGAATGACATAAAGTGATGGATGAAACTCTGTGGCCAATTGTAACTTAGTTACTAAGGTTAGAGAGGCTGCATTCGTACAACTTCCCCCATCGACAATCAAAGAACAGACTTTCTTATTAATGGTGCACCGAGTATGGAAGATAGCCTCTCTTTGCAAGTTATCATCAGAGTCACGTGTACTATTCAAGGTCCTGCGAATAACTAAGAAATCTCCTTCATCAGGCCCTATGACAGTTTCTTCTTCATCAAAGATAGGATCACTTTCCTCGAGTTCGATCCCCGATTCATGTTTGTCAGCTAATTCGAAATCAGCTAAGGTAATCACCCGTTGGTTCGGGCAATCAGAAGCAGAAGCAATGTGGCCTAAGCCTTGGCACCGAAAACAACGTCGAGGAGCCTTGGGGGTGGAGGTTAATGCACCTGTCGGGTTTACGACTTTTGTGTTGAAATCCATGTTGGGTTTTGCAGGGGTAAGGGGCTTAGCATAAGGGATTGGCTTGGCTAGTTGTTTAATAGGCTCAACTTTTATTTTGGTCTTTTGTTGGGCTTCTACCTTATGTGATAGTAAGGTGAGTTCAGCGAGTGTGGAGTAAGGTTGTAACTCAACCACATGGGCTATGTGAGGATCAAGACCACCCAGATATCGTACCAGGGTTTGAGGATCATCCTCGTTCAGTCCACACTTCATAAGAAGGTGTTCAAACTCTTGGGAATACTCCTCTGAGGGTCGGTTATTTTGTTTCAAAAAGTGAAGCTTAGAAAAACTCTCTTGAAGATGATAAGAAGGTAAGAACTTTTCCTTTAATAATTTTTTCATCTTTCTCCATTCCCGAACCTTTCGTTTACCCTGCCCTTCTCGTTTGGAACACACATTGGCCCACCATGTAGATGCATACTTTCTCAACTTCAGAGCTACCAGTTTAACCTTTTTTTCATCAGGAATTTGTTTGTAATCAAAGACTCGTTCAACAGTCCTTAACCATTCAACGAAAGCGTCTGCATCAATTTTACCTTCAAATTCTGGGATGTCAACCTTAATATCCCCATGTAAATGGTTCTGGTTTCGTTGCCTACCAAAGGGATTGTATTCATCTTCATCGCTATCATGGGGGGTCGGTATCGTGGAGGAGTTTGTTCCCTACCTCGCTGATGTCGTACCGAAAGAGTAAGTTCCTGGAGCTGTTCTTGGATTGCTTGAATCTGTCGAGCCATGTTTTCGGGATTGAATTCCATCCTAAGCTCTGATACCAGATGATATATCCAGCCTTGAATATGAGAATTATTCACTGGTAATCGTGGAGGAGTTTGTTCCCTACCTCGCTGATGTCGTACCGAAAGAGTAAGTTCCTGGAGCTGTTCTTGGATTGCTTGAATCTGTCGAGCCATGTTTTCGGGATTGAATTCCATCCTAAGCTCTGATACCAGATGATATATCCAGCCTTGAATATGAGAATTATTCACTGGTAATCGTTGGAAACTACCACCTAACTGTGCTACAGAAGACACCACACAAATGGAGGTAGGGCAAATCACAAAATTAACAAAAGATACAGAATCACCACTTTGCTAATTTAATGATTCCAAAAGTTCACCATTCAATGTTGCCAATATTGAACAAGCATTTGGAAGTGAAGAGAGAATAATAAACTCTCAAAAAAAACTGAAAATTATTAACTGTTCTCATCATGATGATGCCACAAAAACTAACCACCTATCCACGATGTGCAAACATGCACTTGATTAAATACCACACATAAAAACAAAAAGGAGTAACACTGAAATAAAAGAAACATGTGCTGAAAAGGAGTGAAACTGCAACAAGACTTGGTAGACTTTACGGGTCGGATTGGACAGTAGCTTGGATCACCCAGTTGTACATGGGCCTGTTGAGAAGAGAACCCGATGTGTGCATGGGCTTGGCCGACTCGCTATCAGTACATGTTTATAATTGCAGCAAGACATGACTATTAAATGAAGATCCATGGTCACAAAAATCACAGATTAAGAGATGGAAATTAAATAGAAAAAAAAACAGAATTCAGATACACAAATTAATTAACATAAATCACAATAAAAATAGATAAAAATCACAAAAGGTTAACAGTAAACCTGATGGTGCCACTGCCGTAGGTGGTTGACCAAGTATTGCCGCCGTGCCGCCGCTGGTTGCCTCACTTGCTGTTTGCTGTGAATTGTATAGAACGTAATTGAAAGATTTTGATTTTTTGGAGCATAAGATGATAAGAACAATAATGAATAAATTTACCCAAATTTATAGATGAATCTTCAATCATAAGAACGTTGGAGACGATTCGATTTCACCGTAATTAAAACTGTTAGAGCGTTGTCATCATATTGAGAGAGAAAATCGGTGGCAGGTGTAGGCGTGTAGCTTTTCAATTTTCAAGGAGTGAAAGAGGTGAGGCGTGTGAGTGTGTCTGGTCGTATGGAGAGTTTCAATTCTCAAGCCCTATTTTTACTAAGTTTGATACAAAAGTGTGAAAAGTCGGAAACCCATCCCTGTCATATCACACCTGTTACAATTTTGGTCCAAAACTAACGTGCCGTTAGAATTCAGTCGTTAATGCCCCCATGTGCTTGTCACATGGGGGGTAGTTTCGTCCATTTATTGCTCATAGGACCATTTCTGCAAAAAAATATTTTGTATAAATCTAAAAAAAATTATTTTGTATAAATCTAAAAAATTATTTTTATATAAATCTAAAAAAATTATTTTGTATAAACACAATCGAAATAAACAATCTGATCTCATTCTCTTGTTCCTTTTTCAACTCCGATCCAAACCATGCCTAAAAAACCTAATCAAAATCGTGGAAAAAGTGCAAATAAATCTAAAAAAGTTGATGTTGAGTTCGACGGCCTTGATCCTAAATCTTTAGGGTTTAAATCCGATTCTGTTTGCAGATTCATTCGAATCTAATGTTGCTGCTACGCTATTTCCTTCAAAAACGGTGGAAAACCCTAAAATCACCACACAACTGCCGCTCGCCGCCGCTGGGGTGGCTGCCGGCCACCAGGGGGAGGCCATGGCAGCAAATATCGATGGTGACGGGATTACTTTGATTAATTCTGACTGGAGAAACGATCTGGGGGCTGGGGGATCGAACAAAAACCCTAAAAATCCAGAAAACCCTAGCCGCCCCATATTTTCTTTCCCACCACCCACGGCTGCCGCTGCTACTGTTCAGATTCCGGTCAGCCACCAGGAGGCTCCTGGTGGTGCGACTGATAGATCCCAAGTGGCTGCTGCTTCGGTAGTGTTGGGTCTTTGGGTTCAAACTTGAATGAAACACAAACCGAAAACACTTCTTTTTCATAGACTCATAGATATACTCGTATACAAAATATTATTATTTTTTTTTTGCAGAAATGGTCCTATGAGCAATAAATGGACGAAACTACCCCCCATGTGACAAGCACATGGGGGCATTAACGACTGAATTCTAACGGCACGTTAGTTTTGGACCAAAATTGCAACAGGTGTGATATGACAGGGATGGGTTTCGCGACTTTTCACACTTTTGTATCAAACTTGCAAAATGTGTGATAACACAAGAACCAAAAATGCAATTCGTTCTAGATATAATAAGTCCATATATCACAAAATTTGGGGCCTTTGTGTTTTTGGGGACCCAAAGCGGCTGCTTGACCCAATTACACATTTGGGCCGGCTCTGTAACATAGCCAATATATATTATTATTATATATAATAGATATATATACATACAGGAAAAAATGGACGATCGGAGGAATGAATGCAGCCACAGAACTTAAGAAAGAGAAAATAGAAAGTGAAGATAAAAACGTTGGAGCGAAGAAGAAGAAAGAAAATACCTAGAAACGGTGTTGTTTTGCGTGATGACGTTTGCAACGACGTCGTATTGTATTCTAGATTATAGATTTTCTGCCAGTAAAAAGTGTTACAAGTGGACCTGAAGCAAAAGCGTGTTAACAAAGTGTGTAACTGATTCCAGAGGTTAAATGGACTAGTGTGTTCTTTTTTCTCTCTTTAATCTGATACAAACCATGATTATATGTTAAAATTTAAAGACAAAATAATAGAATTTGTGTGTTTATATTAAGGGAAAAACGAATATGCTGTTAGAAGCCTTTCCTTCAAGAAAATCATGTGTGAATATAAAATCCCCTTGAAAATCATAGTAGAAGTATGCTGCTAGAAGCATACTTGTTAACCCCACATAATGTTTAACTCTAGTCACATATAAATATATAATATCATTACTCAAAAACCCGACATAATGTTTAACTCTAGTCACATATAAATATATAATATCATTACTCAAAAAACTTACTTTCAAAAAACATACCTTCATACGTAATATTTTTATCACATTTTACTTTATGTCATATGATTTTTATGTTTGTATCTATTTATATATGATTTCAATATTGTTATGTTTAGTATGATTTATCCATTAACACTTCATGATTAATTATATAATAGATTGTTCCAAATATCAATAGCTAAATTTAATATTCAAAGCCACAATATATTTTAAATAAGTTGTTGGAATTGAAAAATATGACATACTTAAAGATGATTTGTTAGTTGTACATCATTATTTAGTTGTAGATCATCATATATGTTTTTACATTATTATATAATACAATAATGTGAATCACCTTTATCAATATATATAAAACTAAAAGTATGCTTGTACAATGTGACGGCAATAGTGGTAGCAGCAACGGGTGGTGAGGCAGCAACAGGTCATAACGGAGTCGATGACGGCGGGATGGCACCGGTGGTGGGTTGATTATTAATGTAAAAGTTTTTGACATAAAAGGGGTTAGTGTAGTTTTTTATGGGTTGAGATTTATATTGTAAATTATTTCTGCCATAACATTGTCACTACATTACTTTAACACTTTGATGACGTAATGGTTTGAATATGCTCCCAATCACTAGTTATGCTCGGCTTAGAAGTCGTATTTAACATTTACTCTCACACAGTCTTTGAAAAATTACATGGAAAAAATGATTATGAGAATCGCCCCATAATCTTTACATAGACGAGAACGGTACCCGCGTTGGAGGTGATGGCGGGGTGGTGATGTAATGGCGGCGGCGGTGGCGGTGATGGGGTGATCTACCTGACGGGCTCGGATTTAAAAATTCGTCGAAAGTATATCGAATGACCACTCTAATGAAAGAGCATGAAATTTTAAGAACACCCATATAATTTTTATAATTTATCGATGTACGGTTTTTGAGATAAAAGATTTTGAATGAATTAAAGGAATAAAATGATTTATGGAGGAGAGAGAAAAAAAATGATTGGTTGATATTTGAGGAGAGAGAAAGGGTATTATAGTTATTTTAGGTAAATATAGAATAGATAGGAACATATTAATTTTTTTGAACAGTTAGTCGGTATTCGACATCAGGGAACACCTCACCGTATAATGGTGAAGCCCTGCACGTACTCTAAACTACGAGATGTAGACCATAAGCCGTTACAGGTGATTCAGGGAAAAAACCCACAGACTTGTCACTCCTAAGAGTCGAACCCAAGACCTGTGGGAAAAACCAGGGATGCATCTGCCAGTTGAGCTAGCTTCATTTGCTTTTCCATTTTAAGAAATACTTAATTAATTATTTTAAGTTCAATTTGAAAATCAAAATAGAATTGCTTTCATATTATCATCTTTACTCCAAAACCATAATTATTGAAACATATGGCTAAGGATTCCTTGTAAGAATCATACAAGCCTACTCCAATGTATTTATGCAATGTTGTCTCTATAATCCTCCAAATCACTCTTAACAAAACTTTACATTCTTATCATCATTTTTTTTTACATCTTTCTGTCATTTGTTATTATATCGACAAGAATAAAAATGGTGAGGCAGCAACAATAACGGAGTCGATGATCTACCAACTCAAGCCAACTCCATTCTTCACTATCAATCATATTACATGTGTTTTAATATTCATTAATGAAACTTGAATTTGAAAAAATAAACTTAGACCTCATACTCAAACTGTGAATTTTAAATAAATTGAGAAAACTATAAAAGAATATAGAAATTACTTATTTAATTTCTATAAATTGTGTAACTCTTAAGTGTTCCCTTCCCTCATCGGTGACAATGATAAAAATTTTGTATCGGGGCAAAGTAACGACAATGTCTAGGTTGTTATGATTTTTAAGATTTCTTTTGGCTATTTTTAGTCGTTTTTTAGCATTTTGTGTTTTTATTCCTCATCTAGTTACACATGTATATCTTTATAGAAATTATTAATACATACAAAGCATGTGGCCACCTCTCCCTTCACATACCACTGTAGCTTTCACGGTAGCTTTCGCTGTAGCCGCTACAGTGATTGCTACAGTACCTTTTTTTTTTTGGTTTTCTTTGTTTCTTTTTTTTTAAATGGTTTTCAACTTTGTTTATCCCTTAAATTTTTTATGGTTTTAGCTTTCAAGATTATTGGTATGTTGTTTAGACATTTGTTCATTGTGTTTTTGTTTGATTTTTTCCTTAAACTTTCTAAATTTATGCTATATTTAGTTGCTATGTTATAGTTTCTAATCCGGTTTTCTTTTCTTTATTCTTTTTTTAAAAAAATTTAATTATGTTTTACGTATCGTTCTGTCTCCCGGCGTTCCCGGGCAACGCCGGGGTTAAAATTTCTTGTTATTATTATTTATATATAACAATCCAAGTAGCTTTAACTACAGTGTCTTTTTCTCTTCTTTTACTTTGGCCATTAAAGTTTAAGTTTTTACATTTTGACCACAACATTTTTCTTTCTAATAAAATAGGTACAACTTTTTATGCATGGACTTTGTACAAACCTGCAAACATGACGTCTATTTTCATTTTTCATTCATCAACAATCAGAATTAAAATACAAAAATATGATACAGATATCTCATGATCATCAACATCTGATATACATATGGAAAAAAAAAAGAAAGATAGATGAAACAATTTGATGGTGGCATGTGAGTAGGATTATATGGTAGCTATAAGATACAAGATTAAAAGCATCAAATACATGTGGTAAAAGTCCTTTAAAGTAGAATTCAAAAGCCTTGAGTGCAGTAAAAAAAAGAGACCTGACTCCGGCCACCTCCATCATCTTTGGACGACGTTGCCAACTTCCGACAATCGCCATTTACCTACGGTGTCTTTTTCTCTTCTTTTACTTTGGCCATTAAAGTTTAAGTTTTTACATTTTGACCACAACATTTTTCTTTCTAATAAAATAGGTACAACTTTTTATGCATGGACTTTGTACAAACCTGCAAACATGACGTCTATTTTCATTTTTCATTCATCAACAATCAGAATTAAAATACAAAAATATGATACAGATATCTCATGATCATCAACATCTGATATACATATGGAAAAAAAAAAGAAAGATAGATGAAACAATTTGATGGTGGCATGTGAGTAGGATTATATGGTAGCTATAAGATACAAGATTAAAAGCATCAAATACATGTGGTAAAAGTCCTTTAAAGTAGAATTCAAAAGCCTTGAGTGCAGTAAAAAAAAGAGACCTGACTCCGGCCACCTCCATCATCTTTGGACGACAGTTGCCAACTTCCGACAATCGCCATTTACCTACGGTGTCTTTTTCTCTTCTTTTACTTTGGCCATTAAAGTTTAAGTTTTTACATTTTGACCACAACATTTTTCTTTCTAATAAAATAGGTACAACTTTTTATGCATGGACTTTGTACAAACCTGCAAACATGACGTCTATTTTCATTTTTCATTCATCAACAATCAGAATTAAAATACAAAAATATGATACAGATATCTCATGATCATCAACATCTGATATACATATGGAAAAAAAAAAGAAAAGATAGATGAAACAATTTGATGGTGGCATGTGAGTAGGATTATATGGTAGCTATAAGATACAAGATTAAAAGCATCAAATACATGTGGTAAAAGTCCTTTAAAGTAGAATTCAAAAGCCTTGAGTGCAGTAAAAAAAAGAGACCTGACTCCGGCCACCTCCATCATCTTTGGACGACGGTTGCCAACTTCCGACAATCGCCATTTACCTACGGTGTCTTTTTCTCTTCTTTTACTTTGGCCATTAAAGTTTAAGTTTTTACATTTTGACCACAACATTTTTCTTTCTAATAAAATAGGTACAACTTTTTATGCATGGACTTTGTACAAACCTGCAAACATGACGTCTATTTTCATTTTTCATTCATCAACAATCAGAATTAAAATACAAAAATATGATACAAATATCTCATGATCATCAACATCTTATATACATATGAAAAAAAAAGAAAAAGGAAGAAAGATAGATGAAACAATTTGATGGTGGCATGTGAGTAGGATTATATGGTAGCTATAAGATACAAGATTAAAAGCATCAAATACATGTGGTAAAAGTCCTTTAAAGTAAAATTCAAAAGCCTTGAGTGCAGTAAAAAAAAGGGACCTGACTCCAGCCACCTCCATCATCTTTGGACGACGGTTGCCAACTTCCGACAACCGCCATTTACCAATAATAAGGTAGGGAGTAAATCCCTAACCTAAAATTATATATGGAAGAAGAGAGAGGATCGAGAGTGAGGGGTGTAAAATTGGCCGAGAGTGCTTCAGTGGGGTCCAGCCGGGAGCAAGAGAGAAGGAAGAGAGCAAGAGAGAAGGAAGAGAGCAAGAGAGAAGGAAGAAAGCAAGAGAGAAGGAAGAAAACAAGGGAGAAGGACCAAAGCAAGAGAGAAGGAAGAGAGCAAAAAAAAAGAAAGATAGATGAAACAATTTGATGGTGGCATGTGAGTAGGATTATATGGTAGCTATAAGATACAAGATTAAAAGCATCAAATACATGTGGTAAAAGTCCTTTAAAGTAGAATTCAAAAGCCTTGAGTGCAGTAAAAAAAAGGGACCTGACTCCAGCCACCTCCATCATCTTTGGACGACGGTTGCCAACTTCCGACAACCGCCATTTACCAATAATAAGGTAGGGAGTAAATCCCTAACCTAAAATTATATATGGAAGAAGAGAGAGGATCGAGAGTGAGGGGTGTAAAATTGGCCGAGAGTGCTTCAGTGGGGTCCAGCCGGGAGCAAGAGAGAAGGAAGAAAGCAAGGGAGAAGGACCAAAAGCTCTAGAGGAGAGAGAAACGAGAGGTGTAAGGAAGGAAGGGACCGAGAGCTCCTTAGGAATTATGCTTCCTTCCCTTCCTTCCTTTGCCACTTGGGAATTATCTCCTTCCTTCCTTCCTTCCACTTGGGAATTATTTCTTCCCCTTTCACTTGGGAACTATGGTTTCCTTCCCTTGCTATTTGGGAGTTAGTCACGTGGCATAACTGTTGGAACCACGTTAGTGTGACCGTCACTGATCGTTTATCATTCCTGATATGATGATTGACGATAACTGAAATCCCTATGTCTAAGTAAATATATGATGGGCGTATTTACTCTTAAAGACGTAGTATAGGGTTTTCCATTAGGTGATTGTAACTAAGAGGACTAATGGTGCACACATTAAACACCAAAGGGGCTGAATGTGTAAATACTCTCCTTATAAATAGAGAGTCATTAACCCTAAGGTTAGAATAATCACTTCACTAATTCCCTCACTAAATTCGTGTGCCTCTCCTCTCTCAATTCGTGCATAAGCCTCCAGCCGAATTACTCATCTCATCATTAATCAATCACCTTGTTTTGGGAACCCGAAATCAATGGAAAATATGTTTAATGCTCTTACAGGTTCCACAGGATCATCTGGTGAGTCTTTTCCCTTGAATCAAACCATGTTTATTCCAACATGTGGTATCAGAGCCGCGTTACGAACGACCTATCATGTTTTTTGGTTCGATTTCGAGGGTTTTTTTCGCGAAATTAAAAACTGCAGAATAAGAACTCGTGCTGACGTCATCACGAACTTCGTGCTGACGTCATCACGATCTCTGCCCAGTTTCGCGCTTACGTCATCACACGAACTTCAGTTGCCTTCACGCTTACGTCATCACGAACTTCGTGCTGATGTCATCGCGATCTAACGATCTCTTCGTGCTGACGTCATCACGACTTATGATATCTTCGTGCTTATGTTATCACGACTTACTGTTATTTTCGTGCTTACTGACTCACGATTTATTACTTAAGTTCGTGTTATACTGAAGATGATCTTAGCTGATGAATGTGTCCGTGCTTATCATTTTACCTTATAATTTTGTGGCTAAATTTGTCTCTTATTTTTCAAAAATAATTTTTTCTAAGACATTTTTACCATAGCACTTTAAGGGTAAAAATAATTTTGTGGACCCCGCCAGAGGTTGTCGCCCCTTGGACCCCGCTCCCAAGGGCGCTGCCCCCGGACCCCCGTAATGTTTGGGGGCTTCGCACTAACATACATGGTTTTATCATTTGTGCCCAAAGGTCAAATGTAATTCTCATGTTGCGTTCTTTTCCTTTTGCATAATGAACACTTAGTATATTGATTCTGCCCAAAGGTGATTTAATGTACTTTGTGTGCTAAAAGGACTGTTTTCATGCATAATATACACGATTCTTGATTTTGTGCCCAAAGGTCAAAAGATAAAGCGTTGTGTTGCATGACCCTAATGCTCATGTTTACTTAGATATTAGTTACTTCTGCCCAAAGGTGATGTAAAATCTAAGTAGAGCCTTACTTTAGCTTATTGTTTTGGTGTTTACAATAGGCTTACCTATGACTAGCTTCCTTAGTATAATGGTCTTAGTCTCATTACTTTAGGAACATTACTATTAGCCTCTTACTTATTTTAGGCATTACTTTAGTTCCATTACTTTTAGAGACATTACTTAGTCTGCCTTAGATATCTAATCTAATGTCATTATGAGGAACATTATTATTAGCCCTACTTACTTTAGGCATTACTCTAGTTCCATTACTATTAAAGGACATTACTTAGTTTGCCTTAGATAGCTAATCATGTCACTATAACTTCATTACTATTAGGCCTACTTATTTTAGGCATTACTCTAGTTCCATTACTATTAAAGGACATTACTTAGTTTGCCTTAGATAGCTAATCATGTCACTATAACTTCATTACTATTAACCCTACTTATTTTAGGCATTACTATAATAATCTTCTATTACTTGTATCATAAGTTTATATCCTCCTTATTTCCACTATAGTACCTAACTTAGGCATTAAGCCACTTACTGATGCAAACTTTGCTTCATGAAAGGATTAATTACCTCTAACTTTGGAGATGCTAGACCTTAACTATGCTCTTCGCCATAATGGATCCACTGCTGTTACTGCTAACTCTTTTGCAGCTCAGAAAGCGAATTTTAGGAAAGTGGGATAAGGTGAATTGCTTGTCACTAATGATGGTCAGGAACTCCATAAATCATAGTATCCGAGGGAATGTATAAGGCGTATGCAAGTAGCTTAAATATAAAGGAAATAGTAGTGTTTGTGAACACATAATGAACATGACTGACATGACTCATAAGCTTAAGAGTCCAAAAATGGAAGTCTATGACAGTTTTCTTGTGCATTTTATGATGACCTCATTGCCTGCTCATTTCGACTCCTTCAAAATTAAATATAGCGCTATGAAGGATAAATGGTCGATGAGTGAACTAATCGCAATGTATGTGCAAGAAAATGGTACCTTAAGTTGGGCCAACCTGAAGCTGTTCACCTTACTGCCACTGCTAATTCCATTAAGAGGAAGGATAATAACAATAATAAGACTGCAAGTAAAGTTCAAAAGGCTAATCAAGGTGCTGCTGCCTCTAGCTTTAAATCCTTGAGGAGCAATCCTAACTGCAAATTCTGATTGTGCCCAGATTGCCCTAAATTCAAGGAGTGGCTAGCTAAGAAAGGTAACTTACTTTATGTAATATTTGATTCTTTTACGTCTAATGTTCTTATTAATACATGTGTGAGTGATTCTGGTTCTATGGTTCATGTGATTAACTCAATACAAGGATTCCATACACTCCAGAAGCTGTCTAAAGGGCCAAAGAAAGCTTAGAGTTGAATGGGGTGATCTCTTAAATATCGAAGCCATGGAAACTTATAATTTACATATAAAAACTGGAAAATGTATTAGACTAGTAGATACCTTATGTGTACCGAGAATTTCTCAGAACCTTGTATCAATTTTTCTAGTCTAAGACCTTGAAAGTTATGTAACAATTCATGGTTGCGGCGAGATTGCCATTACTCATTATAATCTCCTTGGTCCTGATTTCTTGGATGGATTACTGTGTAAGTTAGAACTAGATCATAATTTCTCACAGTCTTTGTTGTCTCCTAATATTGATGACATAACTAACCAATACACCATGACTGGTTCTCCTCAACGAAATGATGTTGCTAAAAGGAGAAATAGAACCTTAATGGACATGGTGAGAAGTATGCTTGTCAACACTAACTTACTAACTTTCCTTTGGATTGAAGCCTTAAAAACAGCCGTTCATATACTCAATAAGAGTTCCATCAGAATTTGTCCCTAAGACTCCTGGACAGGTAGGAAACTGAGTCTAAAATATATGAATGTATGGGGCTGTCCTGCCAAAGCATAACTCTATAACCCTAACTTAAAGAAACTGGATCCTAAATCCCTTACATGTTTCTTTATCGGTTATTAGTTTTACTGTCTTTCCTACACTACTAGCATTATTGACACGCAGCATGCCACGTTTCTTGAGAACTAAGAGATCAGTGGGAGCATGACAAATTATAACTTAAGATTTGAAATAAGTACAAGAAGTGGGGGGAAACCACTCGTCGGTTATTATTACTCCTCCGATAACTCCTCTTGTACCCAACGCTGCTCCTAATATCACTGATCCACCTTCTCCTAATCAAAATTCTAACTCCTAATTAGGATACTACTAATGATAAAGCATCTTACTACTAATGCTAAAGCATCTTCCTTACAAAACCTTAAAATCAACTCAGGAGATCATCTAAGGTCACGCAAGGCCATAAATTTTGATGATTTCATAACTTATTTTACTGAAGTTGAGGATATTGGAAAGCTTACTGATCCTACCTCTTATTGAGAAGCCATTAAAAGCGATCATGCCACTTAGTAGTGGAATGAAGCCATAATTTGAGAGCTTAATTCCATACAGCATAATGACGTTTGGGACTTGGTTGAATTTCCTGAAGAATCCAAACCTGTAGGTTGTAAATGGATCTTCAAAACCAAATTAGACCCGAATGGAAACGTTAAATGCTATAAGGCCAGAACTGGTTGCGAAAGGCTTTACTCAAAAAAAGGAAGGAATCAATTATCAAGAGACCTTATCTCCTGTCTCATAAAGATTCCTTAAGGATTGTCATGACATTCGTAGCTCATTATGATTTAGAGTTACATCACATGGATGTCAAGACCACTTTCATGAATGGAAACTTGCAATAAGACGTATACATGTGAACCTGAAATTCCATAAGGTAAAAAGCACATGGTCTGCAAGTTGAATAAGTCCATATATGGGTTGAAGCAAGCATCACTAAAATTGGTACCTTAAGTTTAATGAAGTCATAAAAAGGACAAGACTTCCTAAAAGAATCAAGTGGATCAATGCACCTATCTTAAGATCAGTGGGAGTAGCTTTATAATCCTTGTTTTGTATGTAGACGATATTCTACTAGCAAGTAATAACTTGGATATGTTGCATGAGTCGAAGCGAATGCTTTCGCAAATTTTCGACATGAAAGATCTCGGTGATGCCTCTTATGTCATAGGTATCGAAATACATCGGGATAGGCATAATGGTATTTTAGGTCTTTCTCAAAGGGCCTATATTGAGCGGATTTTAGAACGCTATAGCATGCAACATTGCGCACCCACTGTAGCTCCAGTAGTTAAAGGAGACGTATTCGGTACTTTCCAAAGTCCGAGCACTGAGACTGAAAAGGAGCAAATGAGGATGATACCTTACTCATAAGTAGTTGGGAGCATTATGTACGCTCAGGTCCGTATTCGTCCAGATATCGCTTATATCTCTGGTATGCTTGGGAGTTACTTATCTAATCCCGGAATAGCACACTAGAAAGCGGCTAAAAGGTTCTACGATATCTGTAAAGGACCAAAGACTACACATTAACTTATAGAAGAAGTGACAACTTAGAAGTAGTAGGATGTTTTGATTCCGATTAGAAATCTACTTCTGGACATATTTTATGATTAGCTGCAGACCTTATCCCTTGACGGAGTCATAATGAGAAACTGACTACAACGTCCACCATGATGGCTGAATACATTGCCATTTATAATATCATGTCATAGGATGTTGTTAAAGAACCTGGTCAGTGGACTCAAAATCGTCAACTTTATTACGAGACCATTGGAGCTTTATCGTGATAACTCAGCTACCGTAACTTTCTTGAACAGTAACAGTTCAACTAGCGCTGAGATGTATCTCGATACAAAGTCTCTGTTTGTACGTGAACAGATTGTGGAAAATGTTCTTTGTATTGAGTACATAAGTACACATAATATGCTAATGGATCCAATGACCGAAGGTCTTCCTCCTAAAATCTTTGTAGGACACGTGTCGAAGATGAGGCTTACTAAAGGACCTATTATGATAGCATGTTGTACTTATTGGTCATTATTGTTATTAACTTAATAAAATTTTCCTCCTTATTCAGATTTTGTTTGTCTATTAATTACACTTTGAGTAATCGTATTGGTGTACTGACATTATTGTAACAAAATTTGTCTTAGTCAATTGATCATTGCTTATTAGTTTTAAATTTGAGTCATAGTTTGACTAGTGGAGGTCCTGAGTTGATGTTCTTCTCTACGACTGTACTTATTGGCTATGATTTCGGTTTAAAACAAAATGAGTATTATTCCGGACTTATTTGAATACTCATAGATAAATGATCGCTCGGTCAAGTGGGAGAATGTTGGAACCACGTTAGTGTGACCGTCACTGATCGTTTATCATTCCTGATATGATGATTGACGATAACTGAAATCCCTATGTCTAAGTAAATATATGATGGGCGTATTTACTCTTAAAGACGTAGTATAGGGTTTTCCATTAGGTGATTGTAACTAAGAGGACTAATGGTGCACACATTAAACACCAAAGGGGCTGAATGTGTAAATACTCTCCTTATAAATAGAGAGTCATTAACCCTAAGGTTAGAATAATCACTTCACTAATTCCCTCACTAAATTCGTGTGCCTCTCCTATCTCAATTCGTGCATAAGCCTCCAGCCGAATTACTCATCTCATCATTAATCAATCACCTTGTTTTGGGAACCCGAAATCAATGGAAAATATGTTTAATGCTCTTACAGGTTCCATAGGATCATCTGGTGAGTCTTTTCCCTTGAATCAAACCATGTTTATTCCAACAATAACTTCTTTCCTTCCCTTGGCAGGCTCATGAGAAGGGAACAAGAATTATGATGGCCATTCATTTTGTCTCCCGAATTGAACAAGGATATGGAAGGAATATAAAGTATATTATTATTCTCGAATGTTCTATTACTCACATTTTGGGTCCTAAGTTAGAGGCCAGGCCCATTTATGACAGGCCCAAAATACGATGGTAACCTAATTGGATGCCTATAAATACCCCAATCATTATTGTGGCAACAGAGATTGACACACATTCAATTCATCATTCATATAAAAAAACACACACATCCTTCTAGAGAGAGAAACCAAGAGCTTTCTCACTCTAGGTTATCCTTTTATCACCTTAGGTTCGTGAAGAACTTAGTAGGTTTGCACTCTATAATTGAGGAGATCAAAAGGATAACACGGTTAAAACCCCATTGTGATTGAGCTCAACATCTCATGCTCAAACATTGGCGCCATCCGTGATTTTACTGATTACTGGACGACTTTTAGTTTTTTCAAAGCTAAAATCATCATCTTTTTTCTTATTTGTTCTTTAGTTTCATATAGCTAAAGAATCCACCCCAATTTCCCGGGTGATTTCTTCTGGGTTGGGGATAAGTATTGATGGAGGAGAATCTCCAGTGATAAATCTGGAAATTTCTGAGGTTGATGGCATTCAAAGAAATTCAAGTGAAAAATTTCTAGAAATTGGTTCTAGATCTGGTGAAATCTTGACAAGTGCAACAAATGTTGTTTTAGGTGAAGGATCTAGATTACCACCCAAGGTGAGCTTTGGATCTAGCCTTGGTTCTGGTAGTGGCAGTGTGGATTCACTTTTCTTCACACCTTCACGTTCTATATCTCCTCTCATCTCTTTGTTTTCATCACCCCCACCTAAAACTTCTCCCATCAATGCACTCTCTTCACTTTCCTCTGGTCCTGGTGTGGTAAACTCTCAAAAGAGCATAATGACTTCCACCATGGCTAGCATGGCCAGTTCTTCCTTGGTGGGAGGTCAGACTAGTTCCTCATAATCTGTAAAAGTCATTTGTTAGAGTTGATAAAATTAGCTGCCAAAGGCACTCAACAAGTGCAAGCACCACCACCTACTCTAGCCCCAACTGATTGGTTCTCCCAACTTTCTGCTGCTTTAAGGCCAACTCAATCCCAGCCTGTTCCCCAACCTCCCCCACAGCCTACAGGCATGGAGTCTATAATGAAGTTGTTGGTGGAAGAGCTGAAGAGGCAAAAGCCAATTGAGCCTGTTCCTGAACCAATCAACCCGGCGAAAGAGTTATTAAAAATGTTAAAGATAGCAGCGGGGGAGGAAGCTGATGAGCAAGCGAGAGTGGCCAAGGTGCCAAAGTCAGCTACAAAGTCAAGGTTTTGTGATTGGGTGGCAAATTATGCTTTCCCAGATGGTCAAAAGGTCCTTACCTTTGTTGGTACTTATGATGGTACTAGGGATCCGGAAGATCACCTGGCAATCTATGATCAGGTTGTGCTAACAGAAAAGTGGGTGGATCCTGTGGCTTGCCATTTGTTCCCAGGCACCTTATAAGGCTATGCCTTAGAATGGTTCACTAAGCTTCCAGAGAAAAGCATCAAAGACTATGCAGATTTGAAAGAAAAGTTCATAGCTCAGTTTGCTCAACAAAAGAAGCGTCAAAGAAGTCACTTGGAAGCTCACCTAATTAGACAAAGAGAAAGCGAGCCACTAAGGGATTTCATCACAAGGTATACTGAAGAATGCCAGAAGATACCTGGGCTTCCGGAAAGTCAACAAATCTCAGGCTTCGCATTGGCACTGCTCCCTGGCCAACTCCAAGATGATCTAAGCAAGAGAATCCCATTGACATTCAAGGAAGCTACTGATACGGCGTTCAACTTCATTCGCTCCAAAGAGACTGCCTCGCTAGTAAGAGGTGTCACAAAGAAAGATAAGTCTGGAGGAGGATTGGCTAGTGAGGAGTGGATTCGACACGACCAAAGACGATAAGAGCGTCGGGAGGAACGTCTGGATGAGCGTATGGAGAAAAGGTTTGGACCATACATCAAAGATGCACCAATTGTTAACTTGATCAAATGCCCTAGAGAAATTTTAAACACTGAGATAGTGTGCACTACTTTCAAGCCTCCCTCCTCAGTGACCTTCAAGTCCGGGAAAAAGAACATGAACAAATATTGTGAATTCCATGAAGACCATGGACATGACACTAATGCATGTAGACAACTAAAGTGGGAGATCAAGAGGGCATTGGATGAAGGGAAGTTCGAGCACCTAGTCCCAGGAGCTAAGCAAGCAAAGAAGACCTTTGCATGGCAAAGGAAAGTGGTGGAGGAGGAGGATGATCCAGGAGAGCCTGAAGGCCATGTATACATGGTCCATGAATAAAACATCCCAACCTCCCTCCTTTGAATACCATTCCTTTCCCTTTCTCAGTTTCTCAAAGATCTTGATTAAGCTACTTTTTCAAGAGTTATCACTTTATTTTTAAGTATTTTCATGTCATTTTACTTCAGCTATTGTTATGTTTGTTGGTCTGATCATGTATCCCAACCTTATCATTAATATCATCTTCTTTTCCAAAATAATTGGTCAATAAACTGTAAAGAATATTTTATCTATGAGGCAAGCTAAAAGGGTAATCCGAATGACAATCCCAGAAGTCAAGTGCTAAGATGGGAAGAAAGAATTCCTAGGCAGCTTCTGATACGGATCATAAAAACCCTTGGCTAGCACTACTCATCATAAGAAAAATGATAAATAAGAATATAATATAAAATGAGCGTCTAAGCTAAGCTTGGCTAGCACTTAGAAAATTTTTATTTTTTCTCATCTACTGGATGGGAGTAGAGTGCTCCTCACTGGAAGCAAGACAAATAAACTCAAAATCTCACCAAGTGTGAGTCCAGAAGTGTAACAAGCCAAAAT
The DNA here is from genome assembly GCA_034093135.1 of Erigeron breviscapus. Lineage (NCBI taxonomy): Eukaryota > Viridiplantae > Streptophyta > Magnoliopsida > Asterales > Asteraceae > Erigeron > Erigeron breviscapus. The sequence goes on from CM067168.1 coordinate 154,997,828, forward strand.
TGGGTCCGACTAAACACTAACAAAAATTTATTCATCTTTTTATTCATCGGATAAAAAGGTAAGCATCTTCTCATCGGGAAGTGATATTTTTATTCCATCTTTTTGTTCATCGGATAAAAAGGTAAGCATTTCTCATCGGGAAGTGACATTGATGATGGGATAGCAAAGAGATTACTCAACCCACATCAAATTTACGTCTTACTCATTCATCGGATGATAAGATAAGCGTTTCTCATTGGGAAACGACGCGCATAAAATCTATTAATCTTTTTATTCACCGGATAAAAAGGTAAGTACTTCTCACCGGAAAGTAACAATTCTCGCGAGTAATAAAGTTTTTAAAATCCAGACGTGGATGGAAAATAGTATACAAATAAATAAATTCAAATGCAAAGTCCTTGTCAAGAAACCCTTTGCAATTGAATTTTGGGGACTTGACACAGGCAAAGCCTTGATGAAAACTATAACTTTAGATGGGTCTAATGCTAGTTAAAGATCCCTTTAAGCTTGTATAGCCGACAAGAAGGGAAGTCCCTTCCTAGAACTCTTTCCATCCAACAAACCCTTCTCATTGTCGAGAAGGATATAAGCTTGATACTCCAGCACTTTCTTAGTGTTTCTCTCCTCAAATGGAAATGACAAAGAGAATGAAGGCCAACCTCTCGATATTAATTGTTACACACTTGAAATATATATATATATATATAGATAGATATATAGATATATATATATATATATAGATAGATATATAGATATGTAGCAATTTTACATAAAATGGCCTACTTCTTAAAATAAATCAAATATAATATTCAAATAATATGAATATGTATATGGGTTTTTGAGGCATGGAGTACATACAGCTTCAAGTAACTAGTTAAGGCTCCTGATGAAAGTGGAAGGACGTTCATGCCTTTCCATTGTCATATGGAAACGACAACATAGAGGGGGTTCACCTCAATTGTTACATATTTAAAATACGAGAGTGCGTTGGAAACAAGTTCACGTAAAGAAACTGGATCTATCGGTTTAGAAGAAATAGAGATATGATAGTAGATAATAATACTAAATATATTACGACTCTTCTAGCCATATATTCATCATTCATGCAGATGAGACAGTAGACATACTTCCCGCACACCTCTCGATCTACTCTCATGCCACCTGTTCAACATTAACTCTTTCCTCTAGAGGGAGAAGTTTTCCCCTCTTACTCTCTTTTCCTCCTTTCAGCATAAAAGACAATCACATGATCAAACAAAATACCTCTTGTAAACCCTTGACCGGTTGATTCGTTCCATCGAAATACTAAAATAAAGTAACAGGAAATTGTGAGAAAGCCGAAGAAGGTAAAGAGGAAAGAAGTTTGAATCTAAAAATTTCAACAGAAATATCAACTACCTTTTCTTTTTATGCTATTTTTGTGACAAAAATATCAACTACCTTTTCTTTTAAGAAATAAGGTAAGGGAAGATAGTTTACACCCTTGATTGCTTCAATCGACTCATTGATTTCGCTAACTCAAAAGACACCCTCACCCGATCGTAAACTTCAAGAGACAAGGAGAAGTTCAAACCCAAATTTTTGAAGGGAAAATTATACCTTTGAACTTGGGGGACTTAATAAGGTAGGGAGTAAGTCCCTAACCTAAAATTATATATAGAAGAAGAGAGAGGAACGAGAGTGAGGGGTGTAAATGGTAACATCCCAAACTTTTCTTTACTAGTTGACTAATGCCGTTAAGTCAATATTGTGTGTGTGTCGTTAAGTCTATTTTAGATTTTATGCATATGTGTAGTTAATGTGTGTTATGTGTGAGGCTTGAAAGCCTAAATGTTAATGTAGTATAAATGTGTGTAATATGAAGATTAATGTCTATGTAGTGACATTTAATGAAGGATTAATGATGTATATGGTCATTAAAGTAGTTTGTGACCAATAATGAAGCATTAGGAAGCATAGGGGCTAGTTTTGGCATATGTGTAAAGTCAAAAACGGGATTAGTAGTATGGGGGCTGTCATTAGGAAGTTTATTTGCAGATTTGTGCCTCCTAAGAAAGCCCTAACCATTCCCATAGCAAGTTCCTATCAATTTCAAGCCGAAAAGTCCCTTTGTGTGTGCTTCGGGTGTGATTTGTCAAGAGTATTGCATCCCTTTTATCATCTACAGGTAAGCAGGTATTGAATCATTGTTTTCTGGTCCTTTTGATATTATAAGTCATTAGGACTAATTGTAGGGTTATTGGGAAACGTTTAATGGTGATTAAGGGTGGTTTTTGAAGGATTAAGGTAATGTGGGATGTAATTAGGGGTTGAAATACTTTGAAATGGCATAATTATGATGGAATAAGATGTTGGAAACCTGTAATTGAGACCTGGAGTCGAATAGGGTCGTGATGGATTGAAAAACGATTTTTGTAAAAGTGCAGGTCGAAGGGGAGTTGCGGCGCAACTCAATTCCAGAGGAATAAGTTGCGGCGCAACTGGAGGCTTGAGCTGCGGCGCAACTCTATGTTGCGGCGCAACTCATCAGTTTTCAGCAAACTTATAGTTTTGAACTGTAACATCGTTTTGACATGCAGATTAGACCTGAATCTTAAGTGAGTCTTTAAAGTGTGTGGGTCTAGTTATTGGCCTTAATGACGTGAGAATGTAGCTTGTCTAATAACCGTTTACTAATTATAGGTAGACGAGCATAGTTGCTTTACACAGTGACTAGTTGTTGATTGTTGTGGACTACGCTGAGGTAAGATACACTACTTTGACACGCTGGGGGATTCAACGAAAAACTGGTTACAAATCATAAATACTTTCATTTGGTATCTTTATATTGCATGTGGGCATATGGGGTTACACGGGAGGTATTATGGGTATGTAGTTGACCATGAGACCTGAAATGCAGTCCCTAATGTAGTGAAATGAAGTATTGCTTAATGTAGTGTATTGTTATGCAGTTTATGTAGTATTACGAAGTATCTCATTATGCATGAAATGTAGAAATGAAGTTGATGTGTGATATATGCATGCTTACATGGCTTGTACACCTAGCTCACTAGACTTATTAGGTTGCCATGTCACTTGCACGTTTAAGGATCCAAACGTAATGAATACAAAGTGTGTGAATGTCTGGGAATGTGTGTTACCTAGACTATATGTGTGTGACGGTTTAGAAATGTGTGTTACCTAAACCATATGTGTGAAACTGAGCTCGTAAATATGATGCAAGGAAAGTGTTAAGCTTAACCCGTACTGGTCTTAGCCGGACGAGTGCGTTAACGTAGTTGTTGCTTGGGTGGCTCCTTGCAACATGGTCATTATAATGCAAGGCGAGTAATACGAGGGAGTTGACCAACCTCCATATACGGATTACTCTTGGATTGGCTTGCCATTCCTTAACGACGAAGTATGACTCGCCTTTTGGTGAAGCATCTAGTCGGGTGTGACCTATGTTACACTTATATGCAGTTAACGAAGATACGTGTGATAATGTGTGAATAAAATGAAGGATAGGCACATTTAGAGGGTTCATCATAATTGATATGAAGTTGATATGCAGTTATGTGTGAACGTGTGATGTGTGTTGTGCCTAAATAAACTTGTCTAATAATGAAGATTGATTTAATTGGACAAATGTTTTAATAACATAGTGTTATCTTACTTAGCTAATTCGTTAGCTAACACTTGTTTCTTAAATGTGGTTGTTCCCTCAGGTTTAGCTTGAAGGACTAGTTGATGCAGGAAGAGTGAGAGTTGGGTAGAAGCATGCAGGAGAACTTAGCTACCCATAGACGATTATCCCTTTAGACATTTATTTACATTTCGTACTTGATGTCGAATTTATGTAGTATTGTTGAACGGTTGTTTTGTGTTGGGCAACCGTTGGGTTTTCATTTTAAACTATTTGATGGTATTGCATGTAACACCAACTAAACGTAGAAACCGAACAGTTTTTATCGGTTTTGACTTTTAAAGTCTTTTCTTCCGCAATTTGACACCGTTAGGTGAAAGTTTTTGAAAACCCATATTTTTAAATGACGGGTGTTACAGTAAAATTGGCCGAGAGTGCTTCAGTGGGGTCCAGCCGGGAGCAAGAGAGAAGGAAGAGAGCAAAAGAGAAGGAAGAGAGCAAGAGAGAAGGAAGAAAGCAAGAGAGAAGGAAGAAAACAAGGGAGAAGGACCAAAAGCTCTAGAGGAGAGAGAAACGAGAGGTGTAAGGAAGGAAGGGACCGAGAGCTCCTTGGGAATTATGCTTCCTTCCCTTCCTTCCCTTGCCACTTGGGAATTATGCTTTCTTCTCTTCCTTCCCTTCCTTCCTTTGTCACTTGGGAATTTTGCTTCCTTCCCTTCCTTCCTTTGCCACTTGGGAATTATCCTTCCTTCCTTCCTTCCTTCCTTCTATTGTCACTTGGGAACTATGGTTTCCTTCCCTTGCTATTTGTGAGTTAGTCACGTGGCATAACTTCTTTCCTTCCCTTGGCAGGCTCACGAGAAGGGAACAAGAATTATGATGGCCATTCATTTTGTCTCCCGAATTGAACAAGGATATGGAAGGAATATAAAGTATATTATTATTCTCGAATGTTCTATTACTCACATTTTGGGTCCTAAGTTAGAGGCCAGACCCATTTATGACAGGCCCAAAATACGATGGTAACCTAATTGGATGCCTATAAATACCCCAATCATTATTGTGGCAACAGAGATTGACACACATTCAATTCATCATTCATATAAAAAAACACACACATCCTTCTAGAGAGAAAAACCAAGAGCTTTCTCACTCTAGGTTATCCTTTTATCACCTTAGGTTCGTGAAGAACTTAGTAGGTTTGCACTCTATAATTGAGGAGATCAAAAGGATAACACGGTTAAAACCCCATTGTGATTGAGCTCAACATCTCATGCTCAAACAACCAGTAAACGCTTAAAAAAATAGACACACCCTTCGAATTCCGCTTTACATCTACAACAACACATTAAAAGACAAATTAAATCCTATAATCCATTTTAAATTCACGATTTCGTTGCCATGTCGAGAGGTTGTTGCAGCATTCAAATGCGGAGATGAGGAAGAGGTTGCAGTGGCTTAGAACTTTGGGTGAAGGTGGTGATGGTGGTTTGATGTACGCGTGGATTGGAGATGTAGAAAAGTAGGTGTATTCTTTTGATGTACATGTAAATTGGGGATGTGGTGATTCAAAAGAAGAGAAATAGGTGTATTGTTTTCATGTGTATGTGTAAATTTAGAGATGTGGCAAGTACAGAGAGAGGTACGTGTGTTGAATAGCCCACCGTTTTATCACTGCAAATGGTTTTGTGATTTACATGTTCTTTATATATATATATATTTATATATTTATTATAGATTTTCATTTATTTATTTTTATTATATGGTAGTGAACTAGACTATGTTAGTACCTTTTTGGGTCTGAACTAGAAACACTGATTTGGGTTCAACAAATTAGAAATGGTTGTCACAATAATGTTTGGTCTTTTATTATTTGTGACAATAAGCTGTTAACGAATTGAAGCAACTCAGATGATCTATTTTTTTTTAAAATTAGGATGGTTTAGTTTTTCAACATAGGATGTGAAAGAACTTAACATCATTGATAAATAGCTTTGAATGAGTTTTTGACCTACTACGTGGTAATACTAAATCAGTTAGTTGGTTATTTACGTTCGGTAAAATGTATTTAAGACATATATTATACAAGTATAATCGTTATTAACAAAATCTAAAACACGTGACAAAACCGTGGCGAAGCGCGGAGTAATATTCTAGTTATTGTATACTCTAATATTAATTTGGCCAATAACACTAATAAAAACGGTTATCAATAAAAAAATTTGATAAGACGAAGGACCTATATATACAAATCCCACAAACACTTGTATAGAAACTAGAAACACTGCTTCATGTTTTTAAACCACCCAATACACACAAAAAAATAATGAACACTCTCCTTCTGCCTCCACCCTTATCCACCACCATCTCCACCACCACCAAATCCTTCCTTAACCACCACCAACCACCACTCTCTTCAAGCCACGTCATCACCCACTCTTCCCTCCGTTCCCCTTCTTCCCCTTTCTTCTCCGAAAACGACACCCTCACTCAATCCGACGTCGTTTCACAACACTTCCCTCACCGCCAATACGATTTCACCCCATTACTCACCTTCCTAGCCACTACAAACTCACCCAACTCGCCTGACTCACCTGACCCACCAGCCTCACTGGCCCAGACCGAGTTACGACTCGCTGAGTCATACCGAGTTGTCCCTGCTCCACTTTGGCACTCGCTTCTTAAAACCTTGACAGCACCCACCTCGTCAACTTCATTCGAAACTGCTCACGCGCTTGTCACGTGGCTTCAGAAGCATAATTTATGTTACAAGTATGAATTACTGTACTCAATTCTTATTCACGCGCTTGGACGCGCCGAAAAACTGTATGAAGCTTTTTTGCTTTCACAAAACCAAGAATTAACTCCTATTATTTACAATGCCCTTATTGGCGCGTGTGCGCGTAACAATGATTTGGAAAAAGCTATTAATTTAATGAATAAGATGAAACAAGAAGGATATTGTAGTGATTTTGTTAATTATAGTTTAATTATTCAGTCATTAGTTAGAAGTAATAATATTGATTGTGTTTTGTTGGAAAAATTATATAATGAAATGATATATGATGGTATTGAATTAGATGGACAATTGTTGAATGATTTAGTTTTGGGGTTTGCGAAATCGGGTGATTTGGACCGGGCTTTGTCGTTTTTAGGTGAGATTCAAGGGAAAGGGATGAATCCGAGAACGAGTACGGTGGTTTCGTTGATTTTGGAGTTGGGTAATGTAGGACGGGCGGATGAGGCCGAAGCGATATTTGAAGAGATTAAGGAAGGTGGAAGTGGAGGAGGACTAGTTGTGCCTAGGACTAGAGCGTATAACGCGGTTTTGAAAGGGTATGTTAAGAATGGGAGTTTGAAAGATGCGGAAATGGTTGTGAGTGAGATGGAACGGAATGGGGTTATGCCGGATGAACATACGTATAGTCTTTTGATTGATGCGTATGGGAATAACGGAAGGTGGGAAAGTGCGAGGATTGTTTGGAAAGAGATGGAGGCTAGAGGTGTGAAGCCGAGTTCTTTCGTTTTTAGTAGGATCTTAGCTAGTTATCGAGATAGGGGCGAGTGGCAAAAAAGTTTTAAAGTGTTGAAAGAGATGCAGACTTGTGGTGTGAAACCGGACAGGCAGTTCTATAATGTGATGATTGATACGTTCGGGAAGTATAATTGTCTTGATAATGCGTTGGCGACGTTGGAGAAGATGAGAGATGAAGGGATTGAGCCAGATACGGTTACTTGGAATACACTTATAGATTGTTATTGTAAGTCGGGGGATTATAAGAGAGCGGAGGAGCTGTTTGATGAAATGAAGCAAAGTGGATGTTTACCTTGTACGACGACATATAATATAATGATTAATTCGTACGGGTTGCAAGGGAAGTGGAAAGAAGTTAAGAGCTTGTTGGGGAAGATGCAGAGTGAAGGTTTGTTGCCAAATGTTGTTACTTATACTACATTGATTGATGTATATGGGAAGTCGGGGAGGTACACTGAAGCTATTGAGTGCTTGGAAGTGATGAAGTCTGCTGGTATGAGGCCGTCGACGACCATGTATAATGCCTTGATCAACGCATATGCACAAAAGGTATGCTCGCCGCCTTGCTATTTATATATCTTTTCATGCATATATTGGATTTTGTTTGTTGGCTTGTGCCTTCTTTTATTTGATAATAGGATTAAAGCTCCCACCAAATTCTTCCTATAGTTTGGGAAATAATGCAGTAGCGTACATTTATAGACGTTATCTGTAGACGGTAAAAAAACTAGGTCGTTGAGAGGAAAACTAATCATTTTTGACTAGTGCTCTAGGCATTGAAAGAGTACATTTATAGACGTTGTCTGAACTTAGAAGACATGTTTCAGTCGAGGAGTTAAAACTAGAAAAGGCAATTTTGGCCCATTTAAAACAAACGGGTGAGTTTATGCTAAGCAGTTCCAAATTTGTTAAGCTAAAAGACTTGACTGAAATGTAAACGGGTCAAATGGGTTGAACAAGCTAAGAACCATCCTAACTGTATTCAACTGCATCTAAGTTGTATTGTTGGAAATAGTTTGTTATTATTGTAAAACCGTATATTTTTCTGTTGGTACTTAACACGATACTAATACATGCTTTATTAGAAAAAGTGAACAAAAGAAAATGCTTCCAGTTTGCCTCATACTCAGTGCTGTTTAAGGCTCAAGACACAAAGGGTCCCTAGGCCTAGGTGTACTTCATTGCTAGGCACATTATATCAAATAATTGCAAGAGTAAATATATACAGTAAACAACTATTATGGCACTTGAAGTATTAAGCATAATTAAGTACCATATGTAAATATCAAAGATAGCTAAATTCTTTACTCAAAATATTGAACATAGTTCATTTCCATATTCTGACGTGTCATGCATAGCTAAAGAAAGTAAAAAAGCAGGTAGACTAGAAAATATCAAGTCATAAATTGAAAGAAGGGTATTAACAAATTGTGATGGATGTATCGATTGAGGAGCTGAGATTAGTGGAAGACATAGTTTCTAGTGTTTTTTCCTTTAAAGCATAATATGTAGGCTCTAAAAGACTAATAGGATCCAAATACCCAAAATTTAGTCGACAACAAGAGAGGTAATTGCCGAAATATTTACCAGGCACACCTAAGCCCTTAAACCAAGTCACTCTGCCTGGGTGAGACTCTTAATGTGCCTCCCAAACATGTAAACAGACTCATGGTTTGAGTCTGGTGGGCCATCAGCCTAGGCGTGTGCTTTTAATTACCCATATTGATATGCAACCTACTTTTTGCCATGCAAAGTCAAAATTCTAACATTTTGTTGTGGATAATAATTATGAATGTTGTTTGTGTTGTTGTAAATGGCTAAGATGACCAGGTTAAGAACGACAACATTAACATTCTCGGTAATCAGTCTGACGTTTTTGTCAACATTTTAAGCTTCTCTAACTCTTTTGTTTTTAACTATTGAATAGGGTCTATCAAATCAAGCCGCTAATACATTTCGGATGATGACAAGTGATGGTCTGAAGCCTAGTAATTTAGCTCTCAATGCGTTAATCAATGCGTTTAGTGAGGATAGAAGAGACGTTGAAGCCTTTGCAGTTTTACAATACATGAAAGAAAATGCAAGTATTCTTCAACTTTTCCATATCTTGATCACTGTATCTCCCAAGTTGTGCCTAAGCTAATTTCATTGTTACTGTGTTAATAACAGGGCCTGAAACCGGATATAGTCACATACACTACTCTTATGAAAGCTTTAATTCGTGTGGAGAAGTTCAGTGAGGCAAGAATCTGCAGCTTCTTTTATGTACAACTATCATAAAACACAAAGGATGGTCATAAAATCTGGATTGTTCTTGCTGAAGTACAGAAGCATAAAAAGTGAAATATAAACCTAAGAATAGATAATTATATTTTGGAATAGTTTTAGGCATGCAGAAGGGGGGTCTAACCGCAAGATGATTTTGGAATGTTTGGCCAAAATAGATTTCAAACTTATTCCCGAGTAATCTAAACTTGCTACCTAAGATAGTGTGTAATTGAACAAAGTCAACAATTTCGCTCGATTTAAAATATAAACCTTGAAGAGTTTTTGAGAAATTTGACTCTTTCCTTTTTTTTTTTGAAGTCATTGCTGAAAAGCATATAACCTAAAATGTGCAAAATTTCAGGTTCCACATGTTTATGAGGAAATGGTACAATCTGGGTGCACTCCTGATGGAAAAGCCAGGGCCACATTAAGGTCTGCCCTGAGGTATATGAGACGAACCCTGTAAATCATATTCAGGCACTCTGTTACCCACCATAAACCACATGCTTGACCACCGGTGTCAATACTCGACGGCAACACAGAACACACATGAGGTCAGCCTCTTGCTTAACCTTTTCCACAGCAATCTTATTAAGATGCTGGATTCTTACCTTCTTTGTGTTTGACAGGTGTGACATGGATCAGCCGAATTGTGTTGTAATTATCACGTAAACAACTTCAAGTTGATGCTAAGGCCACGAGTTGATACAAGGATGCAATATATTGAAGATTCATGCTCAACCGAAGTGTAATACATAACATTTTCTCATTACTTTCGTATTATATTTGCACATACCCCAGTTGTAGGAGTATATTTTCATCAGACAACAGTTACCTTGGCATCAAACTGTAGTCAGTGACAAATATTACCCTAGACTGTAAACCTTAAATGTATATTCTGTATATCTTGCTATACATGAAATAGATTTACTTTTTGAATTCATATGATGAAGTTTTGTTTATAAGCATTTGTATGTGAAATGTTTATTTCTAACAGAGGCGGCTAAATAGCCTAGATAGGCGGGTTAGATAACGGATTAGAACGAATTATGTCAAAAACTAGTAATATGTTTCAAGAGTTGAAAGGGGTCGCATCAGTTTTACTTTTTAAACTTTTTTAGAATGTCTTCTAAAAATAATAATTTGTTTATCAAACATGATAACAATATGAATCTTATTTTATTAGCAAAATATGTGGTTTCACAAACACATCTTTATTGACCCTTTAGGTTTTATGCTAAGAAAACTCGCCTTTTAGTAATTATCAACCCCTGCTCGTGCTGCCTTTTGACCTAGTTTTGTTGTTTTTAGCATGTGATATGTTAAAGAGAACAAACCTGATCGAATTTTTAATAAGCTGAAATTGACATCTAACCTGGTGGGGCCTATTTTAAGCCTGTAGCCTGCCTAAACCCTTCTTGCCAACAGTCTCATGCCTCTGAGCCAAATTTCAATAGTCTGTAGTATTGCACCTGCTAAGACAAGAAAATCAAAATAAAATAACAGCAGTAGTTGATTCCAAGAAACTTAGGTACTTTCAGTATATGCCAACTTTAGTATTAGATTTACCCATGCAACCAAGAACAAGAATGTTATAATATCAATAATCCGATCCAATTGATAAGGTTACTAGTATACAATTAGTCATCCAGCTGTCCAGACAAGAAAACGGCTGTTAGCGTCTGTGTGAGACTTTTAAGTGTATATCTACCATAATCTACCAAGCAACCTCTTAAAAAATGGCAATAGTTCAGATACTATCTAGTGAAATCGTGAAACCTTCTTCCCCAACACCACAACACCTAAGAACGTTCAATCTTTCTGTCTTGCATCAACTTGTTCCTACTGCTACGCCTCAGTCATCATCTATTATCCTAGTCAAGATGGCGACACCAACCTTACGATCCATGAGAGGCTCAAGCAGCTAAAGAGATCATTATCAGAAACATTAACTCAGTTTTACCCTCTAGCTGGGACTGTCAAAGATGACTTTTCCATTGATTGTGATGACATTGGTGCTTACTATGCAATAGCTTGCGTCAATACTAGTCTCACTGAGTTCTTGAAACATCTTGATTTGGACTCGATAAATCGTTTTTCCGTATTTTTCCCTACTTTTCACTGGAACCAAGTGGAGGAAACTCATGTGACTAATGTCCAGGTTAACGTATTCGAGTGCAGTGGATTTGCAATTGGTTTGTGCATTTCGCATAAGATCCTTGACGCAGCTGCACTTGCCACTTTTTTGAAATGTTGGGCTGCACTACTACGATGTAAGAAGTGAGTATTCTTTTTATGTAACTTTCTGCATGTTCACAAGCGTGTAATACTTCAAACTTATTAGTGTGTAGATTTCAAAGTTAGAACCTGTATTTATGCACGCTTAAGAAAGAATATAATGACCAAATCCTCTTTAGCCTAGCGGTATTGAATGGACCCATCAAGCAGTGGTGGACCCAGGGGTGACAGGGGGGCACGTGAACCACATAAGTTTTTTCATGTAGGGTAAATTTCGTCCAACAGTGTGATTTTTAAAATATATACATGAGGTCCAAGAGAAAATGAACAAGGTCCAAATGTTTTGTGAACCTGGTACTTTTCGGTCCTAAGTCCGCCACTGCCATCTACTATGAGCCTATGAGGTTGTCAGTTTGGTAACTATATGGTGGACCGAAAAAATAGAAAGAATAGAGTAGGATGTGTAAAAGTTGTAGACACTTGAAAATTCGACAATTTAATACCTTTGTAGTTGAAAGTGTGAAGATTCAGTTGTAACTCTTTACAGAACCTACCAGTAGCAGTCAGTTTAAGTTTATTGTAGTACTTGCAGGCAAGAAGAAGTTGTGTATCCTGATCTAACCACACATTTCCTACCTGCAAACGACACTCAGCTCAGAGATTTATCGATGGGCATATGGGCATCTTTGATTAAGATAGGGAAATGTAGTACAAGGAGATTTGTTTTTGATCATTCTGCAATTGCCACACTCAAGAGCGAGGCAGCCAGGAACGGAGTACAATATCCAACAAGCGTTGAGGTGGTCTCTGCATTGCAATATGAATCTTATTTTATTAGCAAAATATGTGGTTTCACAAACACATCTTTATTGACCCACACAGTCAACCTAAGAAAAATCAAGGAACACCTTGTCAGAAAACTCTATCGAAAACTTGGTTTGGCAGAGGCAGAATTGGAACTGAGAGACATGGGCTTGCATGACCTAGTAAACCAGGTAAAATCTCAGAATCTGGCAGCGTCCATTTTTTGTATTCAGTAGTTCACTTATATCTAAGTTTTAGCCATAAATCAATATTTTTACTCCTGATTAGTAATATAATGATCTGTAAGCTTTGCCCCTTGCCTTTCATAATATCTTAAGATATATAATTTTGGCACTATAGGTAAGAAAGTGCGCGATAGTGTGTCAAAAGTCAATAGTGAGTTTGTGAAGAAACTACAAGGTGAAAAAAGGACTAAAGTGATGGAAGAGTCTCTCAAGAGTATAAAAGATTGTGTGGACTATACCGGGGTTACGAGTTGGTGCAAAATGGGATTCTATGAAGTCGATTTTGGTTGGGGAAAGCCGATTTGGGTGTGTGGTAGTGTGTTTGAAGGTAGTCCTGTGTTCATGAATTTTATCATTCTAATGGACACAAAAAATGGTGACGGAATTGAAGCATGGGTGAACATTGATGAACATGAAATGAATATCATGAAACATAATTTGGAGCTCTTGGCGTTCACATCTCTTGATCCGAGTCCTCTACAAATCTGTGAAGTTGCTATCTAGGCCGACTAATTTAAGCATGTTGTTATGAGCTTTTTTTCTTTCCGTATCAAGCATGTATGTATATTGTTTGTTTTTGACACGCATAATAAAAATTCAACTCTTGTAAATATATTATTTTTTTTTTTTTTGAACGGCAAATTTGGCTCAGCGGCATGCCTCTTCATATACCCAACTCCAATTCCAGAGGAAACCATTATGGGAAAACCCCTGTCTCCATTCCTGGGAGCTTTTGCTCACACCAGGATTTGAACCCAAGACCTCTCAGTCTCAGGCTCCACCATATACCAATCCATCTATTGATGATTGGTTTTACCTACATTTTTTACATTTAAATTTACATATTTAACAAATTATCTTTTTTTGGAAAGACAACAATACCAGTATGGTTACTTTTAAGGATTCAAGCTTGCATTGAGAATCAACATGTATTTGTCCCGTTTGGTTTTGACACCTTTGGTGTTCTTGCCCCCGACGCTGTACGATTTCTGAAACGGGTTCAGAAAGTTGTTAATAGTAATTCCTCGACTCTTAAGGCCCAAAACATTGTATTTAGTAGAATCGGGTTTGCTATTCAAAAGGGGTAACGGCGCAACTTGTTGCCTGACTACCTGCCATTGTAATGTTGAATGTTTTCGATTAATGAAAAATAGTTATATCAAATATTTAATATTTATATCTTAATTAGAAAAATATTCTTATTATGACGGGTGTTACACTTAGCTACATTATGTGAATAAAAAAACATATTTAAATTATCTAATACAAAGAGCTATCTACCCTTAAATAGTACAACGGTGTTTCTTATTACCAAATTCTTCTAAAAATTATATGGATATTGCTTTTGACTCTCAATTCACAAGAAAATGCAAGTTTTTAAAATTTTGTCACGATCAAAATTTGGTGAATTTTATACCGGTCAACAACTAACATTGAATATATTACGTTTCAAATTTGGTCTTATTACTTCCAAAAGACATAAGAAAATTGAGACCCAACTAACTTGATGATAATTCTGTGATGGTCATTTGTACAGGCTAAGACATAGAAACAATTAAGCAACATTACTGATACTGCTAATAGTAATACTAATTAAATAACCATCAGCACTTTGTGGCTCTCGAGTATTAAAAGATCGTATTTAATTGATATTTTGAGATTTGATACTAAAAAATGTTCTTAACAAATCTTTGATGGGAAGATATGTGTTAAATTAGAGGGGCAATAAACACGAATCTGCAATGCGTATTATCTCCAGGATGATAATTAAGGGTAAATATGTCTTTTTATTGATTTAATGTAGCTAATAGGCTACAGCAACTGGCCTTAAATTGTATCGAGCTACAGGCCCTTCTCATAAGATGTTGTAAGCTACGGGCCTTATTCGACGAAGCTTAAAGCAGACATCAAGAGCTAAGAAGGGGGCCAACAAGCCCCTTTGAAGCTAATGCCTTAGAAGCTACAGGACATAGAAGCAGGCCAACAAGTGGATTGAATCTTTTCCAGTCTAGAGACTGGCCTTCGAAACAAAGGATTGAAAAATTCCTTCTGCTTTGGACAAGATAAGTGGACAGATGAGTTGAATAATACAGGGACTGATAAGCTAAGCGAGGTTCCCTTTTGAGATCTCCCAACCTAAAGGCTTTATTCAGAGGTGGGTCTTTCAACCGCCTACTCTTTCGATGAAGGGTGCACTACAAGAGAATAGGTACTAAAGATATTAAATGGGGGGACACTCAAATAGTTCATATTAATATGTGGTTCCATGTTTCTTGGTAGCTGATAATTTCTTAAAGGGGACCACATCTTTGAGCTAAAGTAACTCTTCCTGTCTGAGTTTAAATAAAAGGTAACTTCGGCTCTCATTTAGGAATACTAGAGGAAGGTACCCGCGCCGTTGCGGCGGTGATGTAGGTGATGACGGAGTGGTGATGTAATGGCGGTGCGGTGATGGGTTGATCTACCTGACGGGCTCCGCCCTTAACCGTACAGGCTCCGCCCTCGGATTTAAAAATTCGTCGAAAGTATATCGAATGACCTCTATAATGAAAGAGCATGAAATTTTAAGAACACCCATATAATTTTTATAATTTATCGATGTACGGTTTTCGAGATAAAAGATTTTGAATGAATTAGAGGAATAAAATGATTTATGGAGGAGAGAGAAAAAAAATGAGTGGTTGAGATTTGAGAAGAGAGAAAGGGTATTATAGTTATTTTAGGTAAATATATAATAGATAGAAGGGGTATTTTAGGGAAGTAAATGTTGAAACTTAAAATTTTAGACAGGGGCTATTTGCTTTATAATATAGTATAGATTAGCATATTCTAAAGATTGGACTGTATGGAAGAGAACCAAGCTTGCAGGTCACAATAACCAGGGGATTGCGTGAGGTGAATTTGGTTGAGCAATCCAGTGATTCATTCTGTTTATAAAACATACGCTTGATTGATGTACCACATCACTCTAAATGTCATACCCCATCTTCTTGACATGTTTTGGCGATTTCAACACACAACCCAGATTGTTTCTCATTCGACTCATAATTGCTACAAATTTCATTACTGTACTTCGAGTTATGTCTTTCCTGTTAGAAAATAGGACGAATTAGAAATATAATGTTGATGATAGAAGAAACCAGTCAAATGAGCCGAACAG
The DNA here is from genome assembly GCA_034093135.1 of Erigeron breviscapus. Classification (NCBI taxonomy): domain Eukaryota; kingdom Viridiplantae; phylum Streptophyta; class Magnoliopsida; order Asterales; family Asteraceae; genus Erigeron; species Erigeron breviscapus. Next base: position 155,013,703 of record CM067168.1, read on the forward strand.
GTTAAAAGTCGCCTATAGCTTAACACAATTGAAAAACACATTCTGTCAACTGAAAAATACCAAAAACACAAAGACATTAACATTTTAACACAATTGGATCTTCAAACAACCAGAAAAGATGGAACACATTTTGTCAACTGAAAAATACCAGAAACGCAAATACATTCACAGTTTAACACAATAGGATCTTTAATCACATGTTGCATTACATTGAAACAACATAACAGTTTACTTTCTTGAAGATGCGACGGTGTGCCCGCAGTTTTGTTTTGGAAGAGTTTCATGTAGACCACTAGAAAAGAAATGCCGTTGACTATGCTATTGCCGAGGACCATAACACTAAAGAGTGACCAGTGCTTTGGATGAAGTTAGCTTGGTTTACACATAAGACTTTAACACCTACTTTAACAGCAACTCAAATAGCATACACGTTTTTGAAGTGTTGTTCAGCAATAAGTAAGCCACGCCCATGAGGTGCCCCAAAAGCTACATCACAAACAAAGCGAATGAATGAAAGACAGACCATATGACCATAAATTGTTATGCAATGATATCACTTACATTTCTTAAAGAAGCAACAGCGATGCAAATTGTCATTTTCCAAAAGCCGAATAAGTAATGCCCACCATTTAACAGCACACCATTTGAGATGCGCCTGGACACTTTAGCTTCAATTGAGAATAGACATATCAGATAAATGTTCTAATGGTACCAGAATATGATATACAACAAAGGAAATATGCATGACAGATATATACTTATCGATATACTCAGAGATTTGCAGAATTTCTCTATAAACAATGTTCTTCGTTTCTCTAACGTTAGGAGCATCAAAAGGAGGTGGTCTAATTAGCACTTTTGCATGTTTTGTTGTTGTTGCACGCGAGAGCGCAACATAAAGTTGCCCGTGAGAAAAAACGGGTTCTTTTAGGTACACGCCAACAAAGTCAAGTGTTTGACCTTGTGCTTTGTTAATAGTCATTGCAAAGCATAACCTGATTGGGAACTGAATCCGTTTGAAAGGAACCATATCAGTTGGAGGCTGCATAGGTATTATATGTATAAAAACTTGTTTACCAGCAAAGTCTCCAAAAGCAATCTCAGCATGTATGACATTTCTTCTCAAATCTCTGCATATTAATCTAGTCCCGTTGCATAAGCCTTCAGTAGGATTCAAGTTTCTTAACAGGATGATAGGCGAGTTTGGCTTCAAGAGAAGTCTATGAGGTGGCATACCATCTGGTGTAAGTGAATGCAAGTAGTCCTCGTATTGAGTTTGGTCATTTAGATCTAAAGTTTCATCAAAACTGGTATATTCTGTTGGCTCACCTGGGAACTTTTGTATCAAAAGGTCATTAATCTCATCAACAAATATATTTTTGGTTGTTAGTATGGCACGATTTAAAGCACATGAGGTAGTGAAGGACTGAATGTTTGGATAGACAGAGTCAATGAGGGCATCTAAAGAGTCATCTTCTGAGTGTTTCTCAATGAGCATGGAGGCGGGAATGTTGATTAGGTCATCGTCATGTGTTGTTTCTGTTCCATCGCCAATTTTGAGTAGAAGTTTACTGAAAGAAGGATCTAACAAAGCTCTCATGTTCTCTTCCAGACGTAATATGTGAAGTGATGGCCATAATGTAGAGTTGGTCAGACATGCAGCTATAGTCTCTGCTTTAGTACCTGTGCGCACTACGGGGAGAGTTTGTCTAAAGTCTCCACCAAGAACAATAACTTTACCCCCAAAAATTTCCTTTGAGTCCATAAGATCTTGCAGAAGATCATTTAAAGCCTCAATAGCAGTCCTTTTGGCCATAGGGGCCTCATCCCATATGATTAGCTTAGAGTCTTTAATAAGAGTTGCCAAAGAACTTTGTTTGCTAACTCTACACGTTGATCCATGTGTCAAGTCAAGCGGTATTTTGAATCTTGAATGAGCCGTTCTACCCCCAGGGAGTATTGAAGCTGCTATGCCTGAAGTGGCCGTGGCTAGCGCGATATGCGCTTCTGATCTAATCTTTGCTAATAAAGCCCTATACAAATAAGTTTTCCCCGTACCACCAGGGCCATCAACAAAGAAAGCGCCACTTTCATTTGAATGAATTCTCTGTATTATTACATCAAATGCAATTTTTTGTCTTTCGTTGAGTTTTAATATTGCATCAAGATCTTCCTGAGAGACTACGATACCTTGTTCAGCTCTAATTTCTCTTGTCTGATCTTGGAGGTCAGCATATGAGTAATCTTGTGGCACCAGGTCAAATTCATGAATGCTTCTGCCCATGGACTGCAAAAATCCATTTACCTGCAATAACGCCTGTTTCGTAGCTTCTCTACGTGTCATCTGGTTAAACAGGTCTTCCACCATTGAATCCTCATAAGCTAACCACAGATCTCGAGGGTTGTTGGGACATGTATAAACCAGAAGAGTGGCAAAAAGTCTCCTAAGTTCATAGGGCAAGTGGAAAGCAGAGGCCTCTTGTAAACATAATTGTTGACTATTATCATCTACCAAATAACCACGTAATAGGGCCGCTTCCCTAAAAGTGGCGACTTGATGGCCGTTACACATTTTCAAACCACTGAAGGACTTAGGACAACGAACTTTTGACAATAGTATCCTTAAGTAATACCTTTCACCTTCACTTGAATGAGCAGCAACTATGCGGCCTACTGAATCACCTAGGCCTCTATGTTTCCAAAACTTTTGGTCTTGCAGCCAAACAAAATGATCCGGAAACTCAGAGTAAGTCAGGTTCAAGCTTTGAGCCAACTCATCAGTCCTATTCATAAAAAAGAATTCAGTAAGCATGGTTTTTCTTTGGACTGGATTCTGCAGCACATTGTTCAACTTCTCCTTCTTTTTAAAAGTCAATGGTTGATGATTCTCTAAATGCAGTTGTAAATGTATAACAGCAGGTTTTATCTCACTCATAGAGAACCTGTAAAGCCTCCAAGCTGCTTCTGGAGCCGACACCCATCTGCCTGACTGGTATTGGTCTATTTCATCTATCAATGTGGAACCATTATTCGATGACACAGCAAAACTTATTCTATCGTAACCTTTATATATGTACTTACATATATACTTGACTGCCTTTATTGTCGCGCATATTTCCACATTGATATGACAATCAAACTTTACTAGCAAGTAGGCATTGTATGCCTGTATGGTATCACCCATCGATTATCAAGTGTAGCTTTCCTAACTTTGACTGCTACTCCATTATTTCGCCTTCGGTAAATCGGGTATGCATCAGAAGTTTGAGTAGTCTCGTTAGAATAAGCCTTTGGATATGCATTCTTGCAGGTACCATTCTTTTTCATACAAACATTATCAGGATTTAGTATACCACACGGTCCATGAAGCATGTGCTTGACAACCATCTTATACAAGTGAGGATTGTCCTTTTCATCTGGTATTTCCGCCGACACAACCTCGTCATACTCTTCTGGCCGATACATCTTGCATTGAGCTTTCAATATGATGAGGAAATGCGCATGGGGAAGGCCTCTCTTTTGAAATTCTATAGCATAAGTGTAGGCCGCTACTTCACCAAATATATGTTTTTTAAAGACTTCTTCCTTCAGTTGTTCAAGTTTTGCATGGAAAGTTCTCACAACCAAATCTGCCCTATTCTGCGATTCTTCTTGTGGCATTAGAAGGGCTGTGATTTCTGGCCAATTTGGGTTACATGTCATTGTCAAAAAGATATCAGGTTTCCCAAATTTTTGCACCAATGTCATGGCATCTATGTATTTCTGCCTCACGTTTCTTGGCCCCCCAATAAAGCTAGAGGGAAGTACTATTCGCTGGCCGACCCTTGAACCTTCGGTCTCACCTGATGCGACCGCATCCACCACTCCTTGTAGAAATTCTTTTCTAATTTCTTGTTGTTGTGATCTGTAAAAGTCTAATCTTTGTGTTTCAAGTTTGACGTAGTTGTATACTATATACTGTTGTAGCAATCTACCAAAATTTAACAGATACGATTTGTCGTTCTTCCTTATTTGGAGCTTGTACGCATAATACTCTCTGACAGAGACGTAGTCTACATCTTTTTGGGCCAACACTGCCAAAAAAAAGGAATGGCAATTTAGCCTTATGTAAGATAGCCTAACGAAAAAATAATAGACAGTAAAGTGACATTCTCTTACCATCTTGTTCGTTGAACAACAAATCCTCGGCATCTGCAACATTTTGTGGAGAAATAAGGGTTGCAGCACTAACATTTGACCCCCCTCTCCTCTTCTTCTGTTGTTGACCTTTTTTAAGGATTCCTTGATGCCAGCCAAGTTCTCCAAACGGGAACATCAAAGGATACTGTAACGGGTCATAACATCCATAATAATAATGAATTTTTCTAGATTGGTTGCTGTGAGTTCTAACTTCAATGTCCCTATAACCATGGTCTCTATTTTCCTCACCATCAACCCAAAGTGCTGCGACCTGTGAAACTTCTGGCCTATTGTACACTCTTTGATCTTGTGAAGGAAGTGTTCTAAGGATTATCTGATAATTCTCCAAATGAGGGACATCTTTAAGGGTTCGAAAGAAACAAGCGTAAGGATTTTGCCGAAGCACTTCGATGCATAGTCCAATTGCTAGTTCAGACAACCGTTGACAAGATGCCAGTCGATTTTGTACCTCATGTTCAGTATCATAGAAATAAAGCTGAAGGTTATTATCATTACTCTTAGCGGGGTGCACATCATTTATGAAATGGTAAACCTGTCCTTGCACTCTAAATGTGTATATACCCTTGTTCTTCTTGCTAAGACTGGTATCTGATTTCACACCTAGAGAAGTAAAAGCAAAAAGGTTGTCATATGTCCTAATGTATGTTCTAAATGCCTTTGCTTCGTCTGATGTTGAGGTCAAAAGTTGTTTCAGGATGCTTGGAAGTTCATTGTTAGCCAAAACAACACGGCCATCCGAGCAACAAAAATTCTTCGTTTCAGAGTAAAATTTAATGGCACCACAGTGAACACAATCTTTCATCCTAGGTAGTGTCTCGCTCATCAAAGGAATGAACTGCAGCAGCTTTCTTCCAGTTGCGGGACCTTGTCCTTGTTAGCTTTAATTATTTTGTTAGTGCAAGTTTTGTAATTATGTAATAGAATAGTCCTTGATTTAATGTAGTAAGTATGGAAGGTTTATGTTGTAATTAGATAAGGACTTAGTTGTAATTAAGGAGGGGGTTTAGTCCTTGATTTCTCCCTTTCTCTCTCTAGCTTTCTCTCACACACACATAAACCACAATCACGATTTAGCATTGTTAACAATTGGTATCAGAGAAAAATCACAACTTGTGTTAGATCCATTGCTTGATTTTGTTCAATTTTTGGCTAAATTGTGTTTTCCCCACTTTACCGAAAAATCCAATCTTTACCCTCTTAACATGTTAAAGTTTCTTACTTTGTAGTTTTATTCCACTCATTACCTTCCTATAATCATCCTCAAGAAGTTTCAAATCCTAATTCAAATCCAAATGGCTTAAAATTGAAATTTTAACTTTCTGATCTGAAATCCGGTTTTCATTTTTCTTCTAATTTCTGTTGTAAAACCGGTTTTCCTTCCGGTTTTCATTTTTCTTCTAATTTCTGTTGTAAAACCGGTTTTCCTTCCGGTTTTCCTACCAGCTTTCCTTCCGGTTTTCATTTTTCTTCTAATTTATGTTGTAAAACCGGTTTTCCTTCCGGTTTTCCTACCAGCTTTCCTTCCGGTTTTCATTTTTCTTCTAATTTATGTTGTAAAACCGGTTTTCCTTCCGGTTTTCCTACCAGCTTTCCTTCCGGTTTTCATTTTTCTTCTAATTTATGTTGTAAAACCGGTTTTCCTACTTTCCGGTTTTCCTACCAGCTTTCCTTCCGGTTTTCATTTTTCTTCTAATTTATGTTGTAAAACCGGTTTTCCTTCCCATAATACCTGGTTTACACCAAAACCGGTATTTGTGCTTAATTTCTTCATTTTCTAAGCCAAAACTCCGCCCAAATTTCATCACAAAAACCGGTTTTTCAAAAGATTTCATGAAAACCTGATTTAGTGAAGAATTTCATGAAAACCTGATTTAGTGAAGAATTTCATGAAAACCTGATTTAGTGAAGAATTTCATGAAAACCTGATTTAGTGAAGAATTTCATGAAAACCTGATTTAGTGAAGAATTTCATGAAAACCTGATTTAGTGAAGAATTTCATGAAAACCTGATTTAGTGAAGAATTTCATGAAAACCTGATTTAGTGAAGAATTTCATGAAAACCTGATTTAGTGAAGAATTTCATGAAAACCTGATTTAGTGAAGAATTTCATGAAAACCTGATTTAGTGAAGAATTTCATGAAAACCTGATTTAGTGAAGAATTTCATGAAAACCTGATTTAGTGAAGAATTTCATGAAAACCTGATTTAGTGAAGAATTTCATGAAAACCTGATTTAGTGAAGAATTTCATGAAAACCTGATTTAGTGAAGAATTTCATGAAAACCTGATTTAGTGAAGAATTTCATGAAAACCTGTTTTAGTACTATAATTCCGAAACCCTGTAAAATGTCAACTATTATACCGAATGAGTTTGTTAAGACGGTGTTAGATTTGTTAATGGGTGAACAGCCAAGTTGGGAAGAAATACGTCGTCATGATAATCACATTTGTATGTGTTGTACCAGTTCGTTTCCATGTGGAGTGGTTATTTTTGAGGAAAAACAAGTCGATGTGAACACATTTAAAACGATTATGACAGAACACAAGAGTTTTCAACTTGAAATTAAACAACTCAAATCTGAAAACAAAAAGCTCTACTCTGTTAATGCTCTAAGTTTGTCTACCATGGAATATCTTCAATCTGAAATTGGCCAACTCAAATCTGAAAACAAAAAGCTCTACTCTGTTAATGCTCTAAGTTTGTCTACCATGGAATATCTTCAATCTGAAGTTGACCGGCTCCAATCTGAAAACAAAGAGCTCAAATCTGCAAATGATCTCATTTTGCCAATTATGGAAAGTCTTCAAAAAGACAATGATCATTTGCAGTCAAAGATTATCAATTTAACCAATGAGTTGGATATTTCTTACAAAGAGCTCATTAAAACCATCCTCGAAACCCAAGTTAAAGAACTTGTTTTGCAACAACAACTTTATAAGCTCAATCGTGATTTGCAAAACAAGTCCACTTCTTCGAAGAATAATGAGCGAACATGTTTGAAGTTAATCCAACAACTTCAAGCTCATTCTTTGTCATTGGAGACTCAACTTGCAACCAAGTCAAATCAAGTGAATCCTCATTTAACTCGTGCTTCAAAATCACCTCTTCTCAACCAAACCACTCCATCTCCAACTAAAACAAAAACCATTCCTTCAAATGCCCAACCAAACCACAATCACCCAACATTATCAACCAATACCAAGCAACACCCTTCCTTCAAAACCAAAACAAATCCTCACAACACCAAACCATCTCACCAAAACAATAAACACCCACAACCATCTTTCAAACCAGCTCATACCACTCCCAAATTCTCCAAAGACCCTCATTCCACCAAAACCAAAATCCTTCTACCTAAATCTCATCAAACCCTCAAACAAATGAACCCATATTACACACCTCGCAAGACCGGGTCTCCCTTCAAGCCTATAAACAGCCATTGCCAGATATTCAAGGATTCTACCACCAGAATCATTCGTTATAGAGATCAATATGGCTGGTTCTCTCATACTAAACCCAAACCAAAACCTAAAAGCACTCCCATTAAATACTCTCTCTCTGAGTTGTTTAAGTTGGCACCACGAGTCATTCACCCTCGTGTGCAAAAAGTGTTTCACTATGCACAACCTTCTACTTCTCTCTTCAAATATCCAGTTGGACCCACCCTTACATGGGTTCCAACGTCTGGATCCAAGTAGGTGGTTGTGATTTGGCTTGTACACATAACAGTGTACAACCCGTTCAAAATCTGTTTATTTAAGACGTTACTTCATAATTAAACATTTTCATTCGCCATGTGGGACATCAATCATTGTTGCATGATGAACACCGTGTTCATGTTCATCATGAGGGGGAGAAGAGTCTAAAGATTGATTATCTTTTTGAGGGGGAGCACAATGCATAGTTTGATTATTTGCTCCGTAGATTATGCTCAATTTGAGGGGAGCTTAAAGGAAAATTCAATTTTTGGATTAATTGTTTGTTGTTGAGAAAATTGTGTGTTTGAGGGGGAGCAAAAGACAAATGATAAAAGACTGTAAAGTAAGAACCAAGACATGCTTCCTACTTCATACCAAGCTTCCGCATTCTACAAGAAACCCAAGTCTTCGTCTTCAAAGAGAAAGCTACAAAGTCTACTCAACATTGAAGATTTTCAACAAATGGGCTCATCACGTTTATTTAAAGATCCATATCATAGAACCCCCAACCGACCATCTAATCCGAAATTTCATTTCATTCCCAAGCGCCTCTGGAAAGAGAAGTTCAGTGAATACAAGAAAAGGGCCTTCAATGATCAAAGGACTCATCAAGACAAACCCGAATCATCAACCAAGAAAAGGAACAGAAGACAAAGAAAGAAGAAAAGGACTAGACGATGAACCTTCACAAAACTGCACTAAAGGGGGAGATTGTTAGCTTTAATTATTTTGTTAGTGCAAGTTTTGTAATTATGTAATAGAATAGTCCTTGATTTAATGTAGTAAGTATGGAAGGTTTATGTTGTAATTAGATAAGGACTTAGTTGTAATTAAGGAGGGGGTTTAGAGCAAATGTTGTCCCTATATAAACCCCTCCAATCTCCATTTGTAAAAAAACACCTTTAAAACCTTTGAAATACAATTTTCCTTTTCTCCTTTTCTCTCTCTAGCTTTCTCTCACACACACATAAACCACAATCACGATTTAGCCTTGTCTACAGTCCTGTCATCACGTAGCATGATAACAACTCTTAAAAATGCTGAAACGGGACGTACCAAAAAGTTAAATACAGAGGAAATTCTTGAACTAACCTTTCCCCCGAGATCTCGGTGTTCTTGCCTCTTAGTATTTGTTGCTGATACTTGGGAATCTGTACGCCATAAAGATTGTTATTACCAAGTAGAAACAAACCGTAATCCACAAGTGCCTGGTTAGTATACATACTATTTAACTAACCTCTTGTGTCGGTTAAGATGATTGGAGACCGATTAGCAGTCCCAACATGTTGTGAAGAACCACCGGCTACACGAAGTGTATTATTTTCTTTGGAAGCATGGAGATCGTTTCTCTTTGCTCTTTTTCTTTTCCATCTTAAAATAGACTCTCTCCTATAAATTTTCTTGTTGATGAGCATGATATCATGGGTTAGTATGGGTTCTTTGTATGTAGAGCTCGAGGAAGCTAGAGCTGTCACGACCTCCCCATGGTTAACATTACCATGGATTTCAAATAGCCTTGCATTGAAAGCATCGTCAAGCCAGTTATTGTAAAGTTGGTCATCTTGAATGTGTTTTCTTTTCCGTCCCATATTTAGTCTAGTAAAATGGGGCTTTAACAGTTTAACACGATAATTACTCTGTAAAGAGAAGCCAGGAAAATCATATATCTAGTTCAAACGATACTCACTTGTAGCAGGATTGACACAAAACATATAAAGCAGTGAGTATATCTAAAAGGGTTAGTTGGCTGCACATACTTGAAGCTATGAAAGCCGAACCATTCAGTTCTATATTAACAAGACCGGGCTCCAAGATGGCTAACTCTGTTAGTGAACATAAAAACAGAATTAGCGATAAACTTAAAACACACCAAACCCTCAATATAAATGAAACACCGTGCATTAAAGATCAACTCATCTATCCAAACACAAAACGCGGCAAATATCCATTTTGACCTGACAAATACCCATTTTGCTAGTGAGGTTGTTTATTCCCTTCCATTTGATAAACAATCTCTATTTAATAAAATAAACTACTAACAAAAATCCATCCCCTTCTATTCGGTAAAGAATTATAAAAAAAAAAAGACAGACAGTGAGTGAGTGAAGATGTAGTTGGACGCGGAGAACAAGGAACACACTGTGTCACAATATTTGGGTCCGAGTGCCCGGCGTGGCTTTTTTCTTTATATATTACAGGTAGGTATAGATATACTAGTGATCATCTGGCTGTGCAAATGCACAGTCCACTAAAAGCTAGTATTATGTAATGTAATGAAGGAATACAGAGTTTTGATGATATTAATATATAATACGCATTAATAGGTGATTAATAAACCACGGACAACTATTGTAGCTTAGGGCCTTGGAAGACCTGTGGCATTCAATATACATGCATACTACATATATCTTCTATTTATAGTCAAATATATTGCATAACCATACAATATTAAAATTCAATGGTGTTGTTAAAGCATATAAGTGTCCTCGAGATTGCCTTCATATTTTACTTGAATATTTTTAGTTTTGAGACTGTTTGACACATTTTGTAAGCTAAACGTAAAATGAATGCTTGTAAATATTCCAAAGATCTAACATTTCTTCTGAAGATTTTGCGTATCATATACATTCTACTTTTTTTTTTTGAAAGGCATTAAAATTTTATTAAAGAATCCTAGTAAGAAACTAGCAAATACAAGAAACACGCATATCGATCCAACTATCATATACATTCGACTACCGAGTGTAATAAGTTGGTAATCAGATCCAACAACGGTCAAATATCTTACTTATCCGATCTCATCATTTTTAAATTGAATGGATGTATAAGGAGGGAGATTTGCTAATCCTACAAAATTCAGCTCCAAGTAAGATCAGGAGGGTCAATTGTTTCCTTATGAGAATCACTGTTTAGATTTCAAGAACATCAAACCACTACTTACCATGACAAAGTGATCATTACTGTTTATATGATTCATGATTAGTGCCGAAGGCGTTAGTTGATCAAATTTCATATAACAGATCAATCACCATCGGATTTTGTGCACCAAAATCAAATAAGAAAAGCATATGTATTATTACTATTCTTTTTTAAATTTTTGCCTTCCTAGATTGGGCTATAAATCGTTATTTTCACGTGTCTGGGTTGCTGATTGGCTTGTTTGTTGAGCACATAATGAGGTTTCTTCTCAGAAAGAACAAACATTGTTTATCTAATAATCTCTCAGTTTCAAAGTAATGGGAGACTAACCATATCGACATCAGACGATGCAAGTTGTGCCTTACTTGAAACCAGTGCTGCTGCAAACTCTTCAGCCTACTTGATCAAGAAAGAATGACTATTTAATAATCTAAAAGATGGGCAAACCCCTATTATAGATGTTTAGTATTTAACCAGTTGTCAAACCTTATGGGCTTTAGCATTCATTCTTTATCTGCATTTTCTCTTTGGTACCGTGCAATCGTTCTTCAATCGCATGAACATCTTTTCCATCAACCAAGTTTACAACTGAAAGAAGAAAAAACATGAACACATGCAAACTTGGCAGTCCTAACTTGGTTACTGTAAAACAGAAGTACAAACTAACTTGCTCATGTCCTCAACTTCCTCTAAGTAGTCATTATACTCTCTTAATGATGGAAAATCCTCTACCCTTCTATTATATCTATGAAATCATAAGATAACAAGTGTATAACATCAAATTATGACGTATATAACATCGTAAATCAAATGTACAAATGTCTCTAGTATAATGATGTAAATATACTGAAGTTGTTATGAAGAAATCTCTTAGTTTTTTTTTTTTAATCAAAATTCCCAATAGTTCCTCCCAATAAGTGTGACAAATTACGATGAGCTAGCCACTTGGGCCATTTTTCGCCTGCAAATATACTTTTGCTAAGAGCCCTGTCTATTGTTTCTCCATTTATCTTCTCCCCGTATCAAAGTTACGGAACAAACCCACCAGAACAATCTCCATTTTGGAATTGGAAAATCAATAACTATTTCATTATAAATATAACACAACAAGCATGAAGTCCATTTGAGTATTTGACTAAACTAAAAAGTTATCCTGTTTGACACTTAAACTATAGCTTCATATATAAACATATATATGTGTGTGTGTGTGTGTCTCGAAACCGTGTCCAATATGGCCTAGTGGTAAGGCATCCTACACCCTGTTCAAATCTCAATGGGTGAACATCTTTGGACTGTCAAGGAAAATGTCTGAGAACCGACCGGCCACGGGAATACCGGTTAGGCCACATACATCATAACCATAGGCTTGACTTTCCCCAAGTAGTCTCATAAAAAAAAAGTCACATATAAAAGTCACACATAAAAAGACACACATTATTCCATATTTAAAGTGATGTATATATTATTGATTATAAATCAAGTAAGCAAAATAACAATAGTACAATACTCTAAAAGCAAAATACACACATGATTCTATACTTAATGAAATCATCTCCTTCTTTATTAAGAAAGCCTTTGACATTATTTTTAAATAGTATCAACAATAAATTGCAAGCTAATTTCACAAAATATCCCATGAAAAGGCCACACTACTGTATTAACAACTTGTACAGTCTGCTATGTAAGTTGTACATTGTGGTAAATTTATCAAAAAAGTGGTTACGGATATCACCTCCCAAAAAAACCCACACAAATCTAAAATACAATACTTGTAAATCTCAATTTGATACTTTTAATCTATGTTCTTGAAAGAGAACCAAGACATTTAGGGTGTGTTTAGTTGGGGAAAACATCCTTGTTTTCCATTTTTGTTTTCCAAGAAAACATGGAAAACAGAAAACTCGTTCAAATCATAGTTTTCCAAATATGTTTTGCATGAAAACAGAAAACACTGTTTTCACTTTTGACACTTCATTTTTCATTTTCTAAATCTTGGAAACCTCGAATTGTTTTCCATTTTCTAGTTTTGAACGCGTTATCAAAAATTTTATTTGTTTTCTAGAGATGGAAAACTCCTTTCATCTTCTCGAAAATTAAAAATGGAAAACTAGAAAACATTTTCTTCCAATAAAGGCGCCCTTACCTTCTTTTTTTTCATTTTTATAACAGTATATGATTACTCCATTAAAGAAAAGAGGCTATATAATGGATATATATATATATAGATGATCTTATGATGCAACAAATAATTAGTAAAATGTAAGTGTAAAACGAAGGCTGCGTACCCCAAAAAACTTCATGAAGATCCGAATGAAAAGAATCAACGAGAGAATTATTGTATAGATGATGTCTCTTTATATTCCTTATATATGAGTTGCGTGCTTATGACCTTCTCATCAGTTCCACATTTGCTTTGAAAGAGAAGAAGAAAAAGAAATGGCGGTAGCAAATTTAGCAGCAAACAGTAGACGATGTGACAAAAAGAAAGGGTGTCCAACTTTAGACTCACGTGGAAACAGAGTCAAACTATTTAGACTGACTGACGTGGCTATTATCTTGGGTAAAAGTTAAAAGAGAAAATTTTTAATGGGTAAAAAGAGCAACTATTTAAAATAGAGTTAATTACAGAAATCGTCCCTGCCGTGGTACCCAACTTGCAGGTTTCGTCCCTACCTTTCATAAATTACAGTTTTAGTCCAAAATAGTTTCCTCCGTCAACACTTTTGGTCCTAACCCTTAACGTCTGTTGATTAAGTGGTCACGTGCGGGGCACGTGATGGGTAATTTAGTCTTTTTACATGTTATTTCTGTCATCATCTTCAACAACATTTTTTTAAAAATCAGATGGCCAACACATGAAATTAACACTACCAACAATCTAAATCAAACATAAACTAAATTCCCATTTATATAAACATTGAAATAAATCAATCCAATAGAAATACTCGCAATATCACAGAAATGCAACCTTACAAGATATTTAAAACCTTTCTTCACAGGAAAAACCCAAGTCATATTCACTTTCGGGATAGACTCGTTCAAACTAGTAACAATCCTCGCACTATCATACATATTATCCGGACCAACTTCACGACTCGCCCCACCTAACCGGTACTGAATCCGTCCATCAAAATGAACCTTTCGGTAACTTTCCACCAACCCATCACCCGATTTCAAAAACTCATCAGGAACCCAATTTCTCCATAAAGAATCATTAAAGGGAGTAACTTTAACACCACCAACACTAACCCGATAAAGGGTCTCATAAGCACGTTTCGGATCATTATTAACGGTATCGATAATTATATCTTTAGGAGCAGAAATGACTTCAATAGCATTAACAAAAGCAAAACTAGTTTTATCAACAGGAATAAACCTAATCACAACCTCCTGCCGGCCACCATCACCAGCCACCTCCGGCCACTACACCAACAACCTAAATCAAAAGATTTAGTATTTAAAGAAAATGATTGGTGAAGATATGAACATCACCTCTGCCGTCGGCCACCATCTCCGCCGCCACAATATTTTTCCTCCTTCAACAAATAAACATCACCAGATCTGTATCTATTCACAATGCCAAATCACCACACTCAAATAACCCGCAGCAACGGACCGTACCATCACCACATCGCCGCAGCAACAAATCCCACCACCACCCAGATAACCCGCCGGAAAAAATCTGTCTTTCTTTCTTTGGATACCCATCTGTCTTTCTTTTTCTGTTAATCGATGTGGTATTAGATCTGGAAATGAAAGGAAAGGAGAAGAAGAAAGTCTTTTGGGTTTTATTTTCTTGATTTATGCTGCAAACATAGATAGAGATAAAGGGAAAGATGTAATGAATAAAGGGAAAGATAAAGGACGATTTCTGTTGTTGAAGATCTGGAAAAAAAAATGATGATGATGGTGGTGAAAACATAGAGATAAAAGGAAAGATGATGATGGTGGTGAAAACATAGAGATAAAAGGAAAGATGATGATGGTGGTGTTTCTATATAAATATAGAAATGGTTTTTTGGTTGTAATTCATCTTTGTTGTTGTATACATATAAATATAGATGTAGACATAAATCTGGAAAATGGATTTTATGTATGCATAGATATAATAATAGATGTAAACATAGATTTGGGAATTGGATTTAATGATGAAACAAAAGTATATATGTTTGTATATATAGATCTGGAAAAAGTATATATGTTTGTATATATAGATCTGGAAACTTTTGGTTACACTTTTGGTCCTTAAAGATTTAGAGTTAATTACACTTTTGGTCCTGTGTTGTGGAAATGACGAAATTACCCATCATGTGTAGGTCATGTGATGGGTATTTTAACGGACGTTACGTGTTTGGACTAAAAGTGTTGACGGAACAAAGTTTTTTGGACTAAAACTGTAATTTTTGAAAGGTAGGGACGAAACCTGCAAGTTGGGTACCACGACAGGGACGATTTCTGTAATTAACTCTAAAATATGAAAAATGACAAATCTTTACTAACAAGGTTTACAAACATACATGGACCAATGAAATAAGGAGAGATAGTGAATAAAGAGAAAAGATTAATAACTCTCATTGATGATTATGGATGCCACATATGTTTCAAAATCTTGTTAGTAAAAATTTGTTTGTTACTCTAGCATTGTTCAAAAAATATTTATACCCTAAATTCGTACTTCTAATTTTGCTTTAATACATTGACACCAATTGTTTAACAAATTACAAATAAAATGCTAAATCCTGCAAAGTAATACATTGACACCAATTGCTTTAATACATTGACACCAACTATTTAAAATATTTTGCTAAATCCTGTACTTGACCCATTAATAGTGCGTCCATGTGGAAGGAAATGGTTAATGAGCTCAAGATCAGGACGGGTCAAGAATTCGTCAAGTTTAGTAGCACCAACGTCGTTACAATCAATGGAAACATCATCTTTTATGGTCCCGGCTAAAGGGTAAAAAGGGTTAACGTTTTAGATAATGAATTTTTTAGCACATTTAACCGTTCTTGGACGTGAAGCTCGGTGGCATGGTCTTGGTTTTGGTAGTTGTTAGGACCAGTTCACCTGGAACTGGCCAGACACCAGTTGACACTGACCAGTCACCAGTTGCATCTGGTGACCAGTAAACTGGTGACCAAGAAGATTTGTCGAGAAATAAATTGAAGTCCAGTTGCACCGTACAGTTAACGCAACTGAAGACTTCCTCCAGTTGAGAACTGACCAAGTTGAAGAAGCATTCCAGTTGAAGTCGAAGACAACAAATGGAAGATAGAGAATGACAATGGCAGCGAAGCCCAGTTGACATTCTAGTCAGTTACAAACTGGAGACCATCAGTGGAAAGCCCTTACAAGGCTTTACACTGATTACGAGGAATTGACTTGTATACTTTATGTACCTTTACCCGGATAATAAGCATTATCTTATTATTTAAGTACTAAAAGGTACATAAAGGTGGTTATGTAAAGTCACTTTAACACGCGACTTTACACTGCCTTTTAAGGAATTAAATGCTATTCCTTAAATGCTCCAACCACATTTGTACGGCCAAAGTTAACATCCCAATGTTAACTTTGCCTATAAATACAAGTCATTGCACAACCAAGAATATTAAGTTTTTCAAACAAGTAAAATCACAACGTGAGAAAACTTCATACTTTGCATACCTGCAATATTCTTGGTGAACTTGTGCAATATTCTCTCAATCGCTAAAAGTAACATTTCACAACTTTAAGTGTTTCGATTGTTGAAGAGAAATTCCGAGTATAGATCAATTGTATTTCATAGATTGTTAGGATATTTACATTCGTGTATTATCTTGGTTCCGCAACAATCTTGTAATTTGTTTAATATCAATAAATAAATTACACATTGAAAAATACATATTATCTCATCAAGATTGTTTACAAGTTATTTGTATTATTGCATTGTTCTTTACTTATTGTCTTTTATATAAGTAATCTATCTAGAACTTGGTATATACTTATCTAACTGGTCGTCTCCAGTTTAGCAAGTATATTGCAAAGTAACTCCACCATCGACATAGAGGTGTCTTCAGTAGTACCATCTAACGAGTTGGGACTTACAAGTGGTATCAGAGCAGAAGGCTAATAAACTTGCCTAGATCTGCTTAGATGTCTACTGCTGAAGGTGGAGATGGTTCTGGTTCAGGTGAAAACCCATTGAATAATAATGCCCAACCTTTTCAAAATGTTAACACCAATCCTCCTCCTCCTACTGCCCCAAACCATGTCCATGTACACTATTCTAACACTCCTGTTCCAAAATTTGATGGAAACAGTGAGACATTTGGTACATGGAAGGCTAGAATGCTGTTGCATTTTGGTGGGATTGAAAGGTATATGTTGAAAATCCTTAAGGATGGACCATATATACCTATGTCCATTGGGGCCAGTCCTCTTCTTGATCCAACTGGAAGAAGAGGTTCTAGGGAAAAGCCAGAAGACCATTGGTCTGATAAGGATCGCAGACTGGTGGACTTGGACACCAGACTGAAAAACATGATCCTTGGGGCTGTCCCTGAAGACCTAATTCCAACATTGTGTTGTTTCCCAGTGCCAAGTCTATGTGGGATGAATTAGTGATTCAATTTGAAGGAGGTGATGACACTATTGTCACCAGAAAAGTTGCCTTGAACAAGAAGTATGAATCCTTCTTTGCCTTGCCCAATGAAAGTTTTAACTGGTACATATACCAGATTTTCTAGCCTCATCAATCAGTTGAGAGGTTTGGGTGTAGAGAAGGATAAGGATATTCTTCTTGAGAAGTTTTGTGATATTCTTCCTTCCAAATGGGAGAACATGGTTCTTGTCTTGAGACAAGGTAAAACCTTGCACAGCCATACTCTTGCATCGCTCTATGGAGCCTTCAGATTCACTGAAGATAATAATGCTGCAAGACTGGTGGCTGAGCAAGATGCCATGAACCATGCCCAGAGTCCCAAGGTTGCTAGTGTAACTGAGCGACCTTGTGCTGCTCTAATGTCTTCAGAGAGTGTCCAGGTACACTCAATGAAGGAGATGTTAGACAGTTTCTTAAACTCTGGATTGACCACTGAAAACAGTGTTGGTTGTAATGAAACTGACGATGATGATCTGGTCGCCATGATTGCTAAAACCTTTAACAGGTTTAAGCATAAATCCAAAAGATTTAATGGCCCCAATAATGCTTCCAGCTCCAACTCTCTGGATAAGACCAATCTTACATGCTTTAAGTGTGGCAAGAAAGGTCATTTCATGAAGGAATGCAGATCTAGTCAGATGAACAACCAAACTGGCCCCTCTGTCCCTAATTACAATCGGCCTGATGATAGCTACAAAGCTAAATACAAGAAGCTTAAGGCCCAGATTGCCCTTCTGTCCATGGAAAAGAAAAAGGATCAGTGCTTAATTGCACAAACTGAAGGAAAATGGGAGTACTCTGATGACTCATCTGATGATGAAGAAGAGGGAAGGGACATGTGTTTCATGGCCTTGGAAGATCAACAACAGCAGCATGTGGTGAAAGATGATGTCATCTCTGGAAGATGGGTGGACATCATACTGAAAAAGGGCGATCGAAAGAAGAATATCTGGTATCTGGACAGCGCTGCTCGGCCGGACTATGACCGGATGTAAGCCCCTACTGGAAGAGTTCACTGTCCAAGATGGACCGACAGTGACGTTTGGTAACGATCAATCTGGAAAGACTGAAGGATATGGTGTGCTCGATAATGGACAAGTCAAATTCAAAAAGGTTGCATTTGTGAATGGTTTGAAATACAACCTAATCAGTGTCAGTCAACTTTGCGATGATGGCTTCAGAGTATTGTTCGATATTGCACAAGGCACCATATTTAACAAGGATTGGAAAGTGGTGATGATTGCACCAAGAAAAGGAAATGTGTACATCATGGATATGGAACCAGCTCCAAAAGAGCAATGTTCTATACCAAAGCTGATGAGGACACCAACTGGCTATGGCATAAAAGGTTATCCCACCTAAATTTCAAAAATATCAACAAGTTGTCTCGCAAGCAACTGGTTGATGGGATACCCCAGATTTCCTTCAATAAGGAAAAGCCATGTCCAGGTTGTGAGATGGGCAAGCAGAAGAGGGCCAGTTTCAAAACTAGGCAAAATTTTAGCATCACTGAACCTCTTTACATGCTTCATATGGATCTTTTTGGTCCAGTGAATGTTCAAACTAGAGCTGGAAAGAAGTACACTCTAGTTGTGGTTGATGAATTCACCAGATATTGCTGGGTGGTATTCATCAGATCCAAAAGTGATGCACCTGCTGAAATCATCTCCCTTATCAAAAGAATTGAGCTCAAGTACACTCGAAAAGTTTGTCAGTTGCGAAGTGATAATGGTACTGAATTCCAAAATAAGGTACTTGAAACATTTTGCAATGACACTGGCATCTCTCAAAACTTCTCATCAGTTCACTCTCCAGAGCAAAATGGAGTTGTGGAAAGGAAGAATCGCACACTGATAGAAGCGGCCAGGAGTATGCTATCTGAATCTGGTCTTCCCACCAGTTTTTGGGCTGAGGCAATTGCAACTGCTTGTCACACCCAAAACCGGTCTGTCTACATCAAGAGACATAAGAAGACTGCCTACGAAGTGCTCAGGAATCGAAAACCAAATATTGGATATTTCCATGTATTCGGTTGTCCAGTTTATATACTGAACGATTCCAGTCAGCTTGGAAAGTTTGATGCAAAAGCTGATGAAGGAGTATTTTTAGGCTATTCAGATATTCGAAAAGCCTTTAGAGTTTATAATTATAGACTCCAAAAGGTTCATGAGACAATTCATGTCACTTTGATGAATCAACTAAAGCAATCAACAAGAGACCAAGCCTTGATATTTCTCCAGTCATTTCAATCAACTTTGGTGAAACTGACCAAGTTCATCGGTCAGTTGTTTCACCAGAAGGTGTTTCCAGTTATAACAAACTGGAACCAGTTAAGAAGAAGAAAAGCACCAGTGACACATCATTTTATCCCTCCATCAATTTCAACTTGCCACAAGAATTGGTGATTGGATCCGATGTACGTGCCACTCCAATATCAGCACCAGTTCAAGCTCCTACCTCTCCAGTTCTTCAAGAAATGCCTTTAACTGAGGAATTTCATGATGCCAATCGAGACCTCATTGACTCTGATGAGGATGTAGAAGTAGTTTGGACTGATCCTTCTCCAGATGCTGATGCAACTGAAGAAGATCGTCAGGTGACTTGCACTGATATTGTAGTTCACCAGCCTAGTCAATACACTAGATGGACTAAAGCCCACCCAATTGAACAAATTGTGGGTGATCCAACTAGTGGGTTCAGACTAGAAGAGCCACCAGTGAGCAATGCTTAAACGTCACCTTCTTATCTTTAATTGAACCAAAGAAGATTGACGAGGCTATGGCAGACCCAAGCTGGGTGGAAGCTATGCAAGAAGAGCTCCTCCAGTTCGAAAGGAACAATGTTTGGGAGCTTGTTCCTTGTCCACCAGGGTTAAAGAAAGAACCCATTGGTACCAGGTGGGTCTACCGAAACAAAATGGATGAAGATGGTCATGTTGTAAGAAACAAGGCCAGACTAGTTGCCCAGGGTTATTGTCAAGCAGAGGGCGTTGACTTTGATGAGACTTTTGCTCCAGTTGCAAGACTTGAAGCCATACGAATATTTTTGGCTTATGCAGCCCATCTGCAGTTCAAGGTCTTCCAGATGGATGTCAAAAGTGCGTTCCTTAATGGAACATTGGAAGAAGAAGTTTATGTTAAGCAGCCTCCAGGTTTCTTCGATGAGAAGCATCCACATTGGGTCTATAGACTGAACAAAGCTTTGTATGGTCTTAGACAAGCCCCAAGAGCCTGGTATGATACTTTAACTAAACATCTTCTTAAAAATGGCTTTCAAAGAGGTGCAATAGATAATACCTTGTTTATCTTGAAAGAAAGAGGTAATATCTTATTGGTACAAATTTATGTTGATGACATTATTTTTGGTTCAACTGATGATGCAATGTGTAACAAATTTTCTAAAATCATGTCATCTGAATATGAGATGAGTTTAATGGGTGAATTAACATTTTTCTTAGGTCTTCAGATTAAGCAAACTGAAAATGGAATTTTCATAAACCAAGGAAAATATGTCAGAGATTTGTTAAGAAAATACAAATATGATTCAATCCCATCGAAAAACACACCAATTGCAGCACCATTGAATTTGGACTCTGACCCAACTGGCAAACAAGTTAACATAACTGACTATAGAGGTATGGTTGGTTCACTAATGTACTTGACTGCCAGTCGACCAGATATAATGTTTGCAACATGTTTATGTGCCAGGTTTCAGGCTAACCCAAAAGAATCACATTTACACGCTGTAAAGCGTATATTTAGATACCTGAAAGGGTGTCCTAATCTTGGACTTTGGTACCCCAAAGGTTCAGGATTAGATCTAATGGGTTATTCAGATTCTGATCATGCAGGTTGCAAGATTGATAGAAAATCCACAACTGGTGGTTGTCATTTCCTTGGAGGAAAACTGGTAAGTTGGACCAGCAAGAAGCAGACCTCAGTCTCTATGTCCACTGCTGAGGCAGAGTACATTTCTGCGGCCAGTTGTTGTGCCCAGATTCTCTGGATCAAGAACCAGTTACTAGATTACGGTCAAAAGTTTACTAAGACCCCAATCTTTTGTGACAACACCAGTGCAATTGCTATCTCTCACAACCCAGTGATGCACTCAAAAACAAAGCATATTGACATCAGGTA
The DNA here is from genome assembly GCA_034093135.1 of Erigeron breviscapus. Lineage (NCBI taxonomy): Eukaryota > Viridiplantae > Streptophyta > Magnoliopsida > Asterales > Asteraceae > Erigeron > Erigeron breviscapus. The sequence continues at coordinate 155,035,305 of CM067168.1, forward strand.
TCATTTCATTCGTGATCATGTTATGAAAGGTGATATTGAAATTCATTTCATCCCCACTGACAAACAGTTAGCTGATGTTTTTACTAAACCCCTCGATGAGAAAACCTTTAAACATCTCATCAGCGAACTGGGAATGTTAAACCCTTAACTGGAGCTTTCTTTGTTATTGAACGCGTCAGTGACACTGATGAAGTTCTCCAGTTGAGGAGGTCCAGATTATCCTTGCTCGCCAGGCTATCGAACGCCTTTGTGATACTATCTTGGCACTAATTGATATCTGGATCATCATTTTAGGGGGAAAGACTCAAAATAATTTTCTGACTAAAATTCGTTTTTATTTGAAAATGCAACTGGAGAACTCTTCAGTTGGAACTGGTACTGGATTGATCCTCCAGTTACCAGGTTCAGTCTTTGTCTAATTTTCATAACGTTACAATACTTGGTCAATTTGTGTGACACGTGATGATACTCGAGTGTTTTAAACCACTTGATATCGTGATCTGACGTGTTGAAACCATTTTTAGTACTTGACAACTGTTTTTGTTGGGATAACAAAAAGCGAGTGGGGTCATGGGTAAAGTAAGCCGTCGTAGCATTTAATGCTGACATGGTAACATTTAATGCTTACATGGAAAATTATATTTTATTTTCAAAATATCTTCGAAAATGTTTTGGTTTAATAAAATATGATTTTTGGTTTTACATTGGGATCTTGAATCCCCTTATAAATACCCTTATTTACTTCATAACTCATTTACTTCTTTTTATTCTCTTCATTTACTCTCTTCATTTACTTCCAATCATAAACATTGCTTCATTCTTCTCTTTGCTTCACAAATCGAAAACCCTAATTTCCAAATTTCAATTTCATTCAATGGCTCCTAAATCATCCCGTTCAAGAGATGTAAATCTCTTGACCGTTCCATACAATCCCTCACCAGATGTCCCCCAGGCACCTGGTGCTCCTTATAGTGCAGCCCTAAAATTAAACCCTAATAATCCATTGGCTAGCCTACAAGGTTCTCAAGGGTCTAATACCCTTATTGGTAGAATCAGAAGGTTTTTGAAGGATTCTCCAATAGGACCCTTATTCACTAGGAACCCACGCAAGATGTATCATGATTACTTGTGTGAGTTCTGGTTCACTGCCACACTTTCTTCCGATTGTTCCTCCATCAGTTTCACGTTAAAGGATGGAACAATCAAGTGTACCTTGGATGTAGAAGTATTGAGGGATGCTCTTCACCTCAATTACTGGAGAGAGGGTGAGTCTCCAGTTGTCTTAGCCCCTAATGTTAATTTTCGTCAAGTACTCCTTGAGATGGGTCATAAGGAGTGCTTGGACAATGATGGTGTGTTGAAGACCAAGGGGGCTATGACCATGAAGGGTCTTACACCTTCATGGAGGTATTTCTTTGTACATCTGGTTGAAAGTCTAGGTGGGAGTTCAGGTGGTCTTGACCAGATCAACTCTTCACAAGCAGAGATGGCTTACTGTTTATGGAAGGGGTTGAGGGTGGATTTTGCTGATATATTGTATAGGAGTCTAGTGCAAAAGCTGAAAGGCTCCAGGGGTGTGTGTATCCCCTTTTCCAGATTTCTCTCTTATGTTTCAAGCAAATTCTGGGCGAAGAAGAGTACAGAAATACAGACTCTCCGTTCACGAGGCCAGATTTGATGAGGAATTTAGACTCTCTTGTTTCTGAAGCTGGAGAGGTCGAGATTCCAGAGCAGATGCGACTGGCATTTGTTAAAACTGATGCACCTTTGGAAAGTGAATCAGAAAGACAACTGGGCGGGCCTCAAAATAATGAGGGACCCTCCAGTTCGTCTCAAGTTGTGGTTGATGATAGAACAACCATAACTGAAGCCATTCCTATCACGTCTATCCCTGGTGAAGATGTTCGGCATCTGATCCTCAAACTGATGAAACCATCCAGGTAACTGGAACTGGTCATCAGGAGCCTGAACATGATGTTCAGCCATCCCTATCATTTATGGATCTAGGCATAAATGAGGATGAGTTCCATCTTGAATCTTCGGATTCGGAAGGAACACAAGATGATCAAGAAATGGTTGATGCATCTGTACATGCTCAACTCCCTTCTTTCTCTGATCAACCCCTAGAACACCAAGTTTCAGTTTCCCATCCAGATACGCTTACAAATATTTCCCCACAAAGAACTCAATCAACACCGTCGCCGTTGGTCATACCTGAGCATTCTCAGCCTGACCAACACATTGAATCTCCTCAGCGTTCTTTTTCACCCCCAATTTTTCCTTCTTCTGCCACTGGAACAACTGGAGAGGCTTCCTTTGTTTTACCTCCTCCAGTTGAACTGGTGCAACCTGCTACTGGTCCAGTGACAACTTCTCCTTTGTCACTGGAAACTCAATTTGTCTCGTTCTCAACCGACATCCAAAACCTGATCAAACGGGTGGAGGGTGTTCATAAGACAATTGAGCAGAATGCCAAGTCCCTTTCCAGATTCAACAAGGAAACAATCACAAATTCGAAGGTTGTTGATCTGGGAATTAACAAGTTTGCTGCCAATGAGGACTTGGTATTTAGAAAGTTGAATGAGTTAGTCTCAAGCTGTAACAATTTGTCCACATCCTTAAAAGAAGCTTTTGACTTAACCCATTCCAATGTCAATGCATCTATCTCCAACCTCTTGAGTAACACTGTTCGATCATCAGAGGTTGATCTTAAGGAGATAGAAAGGCAGGTCAAGGAGTTGTTTGAAAGACCTGGCCTTAATGTAAGTGAAATTGGACAGCAGGTAGCCTCTTCTGTTGGCCAGATGATTGATGAGAAACTGGCCAGTCGAGAAGATGAACTAGTCAAGAAGGTTATGGCTGAATTTGCCAAGCTCCCACCTCCTCAGATTAATCTGGAGCCTCTGGCACTTGAAGTTAGGCAGTTAAGGGGTGCAGTTAATGCAGTAAACACTCAGTTGGCTTCCCACACTTCTTCTATCAATAAATTGGTAACTGAAGTGGAGAACTTGAAGAAGAAAGATGATGAGGTGAAGGAACAAGTGGTTAAAGGTCTAGATGAAGACTCAAAATTATTGAAAGACTTGAAGACTGGACAGGACCAAACTGCAGCAAATGTATTGGTCCAGTCTCAAGAAATTAACCACTTGTGGAGATCCTTCCGAATGATATGCACTGTTTTTAGAGAGTGCAAGGATATGCAATCGTGGCAGCCTCTAGCCCGTTTGCCCTCCAGTAATGAAGACTGGGCAGCCATTCGTGCAGGTCTCGATGCTGCCAAGGGGGAAAGGGATAGAAGGAATATCCTTGCACCTGGACCAAGACTGCCAGGTCCAGTTAGTGCAAGACAACTGGTAGAAAGGACTGTTGTTGGGTCAGATGAAGGTGATGACCAGCAGCAGGTTATTGAACAGTTTGAAGATGTTGTTGATAGGGGGAATAAAGATAAAGGAAAGGAAGTTGTGCCGGCCACTGGTGAACAAGCAAAAACAACTGGTACTGAAGCCAGTGTGTTAGAAACTGGCAACATTGATCAGCTTCCTCCAGTTTCAGAAGATGTTAGTAGGCAACTGGCAAGGCTTGGAGATGCAATCAAGGAGAGAAAGAAACAAATGAGGGTTAATCAAGCAAAGGATAGAAATACTTTAGCCCCAACTCTTCTTGATATAAGTGATGGGCATCTCCTGGGCATGACACTTGCAGAGTATGCCAAAGTCAAGGCTGATCCCAGAATTATTAATGCACTGAAAGAACAACTGGAGATTGAGCTTGACAAACATTATAGGGAGGATGAGGCTGAGTATGATGCCAGGTGTTTAAATATCACAGTGGATAAGGCAAAGGAAGTGAGAACTGAAGGAATTCTCAAAAGGGCTGAACATGTTAAGAAAGTGGTCAAACAGGTGTTGAATCCACCCAAGTCCAAAGGTAGACCTAAGATGTTGCCAAGAGATGCTGACCTTAGAACCTGGGTGGAAACAACTGAACCATCAAGTGAAGATATCAAAGCTGCAGTGCATAGTATGAGCACTGGCCAGATCAAACTGGCCAATGAATCTGAAGCTAGAGAGTACTTATCTGAAGTGCAACAGCGGAGATATCACCCTGGTAAGATTACTGAAATGAAAGTCTCAATTAAACCAGGTACCAAACATTTCACTATTGGGGTTCAACACCTTAATGGACCCATGAGGCAAACTGAGAATCCTGATGTACTCTCATATGGTTATTCGGAACTGGTGGAAATGGCAAAACTGTTGGAGGCCAAGCAACAAAAGAATAAGGTCGAAAGAGGATGGATGTTTGTTCTTCAAAGTCTGCTCAAGTTTAAGGAAAATATTGAAGAGAGACTGAATGTTGATCCTGAAGACAAACAGCCCATTTCTACAGTTGCCAAAAGAAGGAGAACTGGCGAAGGGCCATCTGTTTAAGTTCTACTTTATTTTTATCTTCTTGTAATATGTTTTACATTCTGTAACTTATGTAAAGTTCATTCCCTTGTATAAAAGAAGTTACCAGTTTGTAACCACAAGGTAGATAAAAGATTAAAATCTAACAAAACTAAAAGACAAACCTAAGGTATTTATTGATCTATAAAAATACCTTAGAAACTTAGATAGAATTTAATCAAACAAGTCTCTATAGTTCACACTTGCACAGATACAAGAACTAGAAAAGACTTAGACTATATTTCTAGACAAATAGGGGGAATTTGTTAGGACCAGTTCACCTGGAACTGGCCAGTCACCAGTTGACACTGACCAGCTCACCAGTTGCATCTGGTGACCAAGAAGATTTGTCGAGAAATATATTGAAGTCCAGTTGCACCGTACAGTTAACGCAACTGAAGACTTCCTCTAGTTGAGAACTGACCAAGTTGAAGAAGCATTCCAGTTGAAGTCGAAGACAACAAATGGAAGATAGAGAATGACAATGGCAGCGAAGCCCAGTTGACATTCTAGTCAGTTACAAACTGGAGACCATCAGTGGAAAGCCCTTACAAAGCTTTACATTGATTACGAGGAATTGACTTGTATACTTTATGTACCTTTACCCGGATAATAAGCATTATCTTATTATTTAAGTACTAAAAGGTACATAAAGGTGGTTATGTAAAGTCACTTTAACACGCGACTTTACACTGCCTTTTAAGGAATTAAATGCTATTCCTTAAATGCTCCAACCACATTTGTACGGCCAAAGTTAACATCCCAATGTTAACTTTGCCTATAAATACAAGTCATTGCACAACCAAGAATATTAAGTTTTTCAAACAAGTAAAATCACAACGTGAGAAAACTTCATACTTTGCATACCTGCAATATTCTTGGTGAACTTGTGCAATATTCTCTCAATCGCTAAAAGGAACATTTCACAACTTTAAGTGTTTCGATTGTTGAAGAGAAATTCCGAGTATAGATCAATTGTATTTCATAGATTGTTAGGATATTTACATTCGTGTATTATCTTGGTTCCGCAACAATCTTGTAATTTGTTTAATATCAATAAATAAATTACACATTGAAAAATACATATTATCTCATCAAGATTGTTTACAAGTTATTTGTATTATTGCATTGTTCTTTACTTATTGTCTTTTATATAAGTAATCTATCTAGAACTTGGTATATACTTATCTAACTGGTCGTCTCCAGTTTAGCAAGTATATTGCAAAGTAACTCCACCATCGACATAGAGGTGTCTTCAGTAGTACCATCTAACGAGTTGGGACTTACAGTAGTATAGTATGATGGGTGCATAAGGGGCAGGAATGAGTTGATCTAAAATGGAAAGATTGTACAATTTAAGGTGTTGTGGTGTTGGTGATGATGGTTTGATGTATTCTTTTGAAATGATCTCAACACTCACCATTTTGGCTTGTATGTTTTAGTAGAGAAAAAAGACTAAAATTTAAAGGTTTTTAAGTTGAGTTTGAGTTGCTAAATAGGCTAGTATGTTTTTAAGTGGTGTTGGTGAATATGATTTGATGTATTCTAAAGTAAAATGGCTTGTATGTATTCTCTAGTATGAAGATCTAGCAAGTTGGTCCGACTTAAGATGGGACAAACAAATTAGAGAACTTGGTTCACATGTGAACGACAGTCATAATGGTCGCTTTTAAGGATTAAATATCCGTCTTGTGGGTAAAATCTGGTTATTTGAGTGTCTCACCACCTCAATTGTGGGTCATTGGCGATTAGGGCCCCTTAAAAAAAATTTAACTTCTTTTATAATTGTGATGACAATAGAGCAATGACAATAGAGCGGAGTTTCTTTGAACTTAAATTGATAGTAATTGTTTTCTCATAATCCATAAAAATTACAAAAGATGCTTAAATGTTGATAATACTAAAAGTAGTCTGATGTAGATTATTCTTAAAAGAAAACGTTTTATTATAAAATATCAATGGACGGATAGAGTTCTAACAAGTGATGATTGTGTTGCTGACTAGAAATCTAGGGTTGACATGACATATTAATGGGATGAAAATAGATTAGTTGTGGGCCGAGATTAAATGACACCGGAGTCAGACTTGATTAAATTCCTCGCCCCAAATCCAAACCTAAATTAGTTCTTAGTGACGATAAATCTATTAATGTTATATGTAAGGATGAAAAAAAAAATGGTTCCGATAGGGAAACCGAGTATGTGGGTCTCGGGCCGGATATGGGATGAGTATTGTTTTGCATGTTTGGGGTTCGAGATGGTTTTAGATACAATCATCAACTCTGCACCTAAACTCGGCCCACCTGTCATGTTTCCATCCCTAATAATATGTCATGTTGGACCCTAGATTTCTAGTCGGTAATACAATCACCAGTTTCATATAAGAAATGACAAAATTACACGTAAGTATTAATTTGAGTGACAAATTTGCATTAATAAAAAAGTGAGTGATAACTTTGACCTTTAGATACATATTGAGTGATAAATTTGTTCTTTTAACTTAAAATGAATGACAAATAAGTTAAAATTTGACGTGTCAATTTAAATGTAAAAAAAAAAAAGTCTATCGAGAATCTAAGATCTAAGATATAAAATATTTTAAAATTTTTCAAAGTGCGGGAGCGGGAAGAATAAAAGTTAAAAAGTAGAGTTAATTACAGAAATCGTCCTTGTCGTGGACCTCTACTTGCAGCTTTCGTCCCTAAGTTTAATAAATTACAGTTTTAGTCCAAAAAACTTTGCTCCGTCAACACTTTTGGTCCTGGGTAGTAACGTCCGTTTAATATGTCATCACGTGTCAGTCACATGATGGGTAATTTCGTCTTTTAATGACACAAGGACCAAAATTAATGTAAAACACCATCTCATTCTTCTTTCATCTTCTTTTTAGATCAAACTCATCTTTTTCTTCCATCAAACTCATCTTCCTAACCACCAAATAACAATAACAATACACCCAACAACAACAAACCACCATCATTATCTAACAACAACAAACCAGATCTTGAACCCCAAAACCCCCCTTCATCCTAAACACTACTTGTATTGTTGCTACCTCACGAGACAGAAAAGGGAAAAATCCCTTTGTTAATTGTTGACATATACGAGTATATACATACATATCTATATCATTATCATCTATATTTATATACACATCTTTCTTTGTTTACCTTTTTTCTTCATTTCCCCTAAAAAAACCCCATGATATCATACCATTACGATGCTCATCACTTTAGAAACCGTACAAGAAAACCATCTCGATTTGGAAGTCGGAGCAGTGGCGGAGACGGTGGTTTCAGACCAAGTTAATTTCAACCAATAACTAAACATTTTTTTTTATTTTTCCGGCCATCTACACCGTCGGTTGCCGCCATCTTTGATGCGGTTTTAGATCGAAGGTAACCAACTCCCTGTCGCCGCTATTCTCGGTCACGATGGCAACATCTGGGCTCAATCTGTCTCCGTTATCTTCAATCTATGTCTATTCTTTTTTCTTCTGATTATATATATATATATATATTATTTTTTTCTTCTGATTATATATATATATATAATCAGATTTCGAGACTCGGCTGTTGACTGGTGTTGACTTACCGATTTGAAAAGGGAAGTCGAGATCCAAGGTGAAACAAGAAGGAGAACATGATTTCGAGACTTATACCCACGATTCCTCCACTAATCTTGGCCGATTCATGTCTGATTTATATATGTATTTTCGGTTTTCATGATTTTCGTGTAGTATATATATGTGGGTATATAATCTGATTTACAAGTTAGGATGGAGATCTGGGGGAAAAAAAATTTGGAGAAGAAGATGGAGATCTGGGGAAAAACAATTTAGGATTAAACCCATTTATTTCCTTTGGGGAAAAAAAAATTTTGGACTAAAAGTGTAATAAATGAAGAAGGGAAATGACGAAAATACCCATCACGTGGCTGGCACGTGATGGGTTTTTAAACAGACTTTACTACCCAGGACCAAAAGTGTTGACGGAGCAAAGTTTTTTGGACTAAAACTGTAATTTATTAAACTTAGGGATGAAAGCTGCAAGTAGAGATCCACGACAAGGACGATTTCTGTAATTAACTCTAAAAAGTATTTTTAGAGCGGTTATTTTGAATTTACAAAATTCATCCATATATATATACAGTACATAACAGTTTGATCAAATTTAGGGCGCGTTTGATTCACAGAATGTTTTTGGAAGGAATGAAATCTGTTAAAGGAATTGGAATCTGATGGAATGGATTTGACGGAATATTTTTTATTTTTGAAGATTTAAGTGACGGAAGGAATGAGATTCCTTCCCCCATACCCATGGAATGGAGATTCCATCAAATGAAGGAATGTTTACATTCCAACGGAATGATATTCCTTCATCATTGAGCAACCAAACGTACTAAGGAATGGAATTCAATTCCAATTCCATCAGATTTTATCAGAATCTGCGAACCAAACGCGACCTTAGGGTTCAAACAACCCCCATTGATTCAGGTATGCTCTTTCAACTGCTACTCTTATTAATTATTCATTTTTATTTTTATATTATTGATTTATATATTAATTTAATCACTTTTTTTTGTTGTTGCTAAATTAGGGGTTAGGTTTTTAACCAATTAAAATGAATTTTCCAGTGCTCGCTTGCTATATATGTTGACAAAAACCTAAATATAAATTGTACAGTAAATAATAATTAAAAAAGAGAGTAATTTTTATGTGTGTGTGAACTGTGTTTAGCAAATTCATATTGAAAATGAGGCTACTTAACAATTTTCTTTTCTGTATTTTTTTTTTCTTTTTATGTTTCAAATAACCATAAATTTTCCAAATGTGGGATCTTTTGTAACAATTGTGATATATTGATCGGTCAGCGGGTAAAAACTTACAACCGTGGCTATTTATGGGAAAAAGATTATGAAAAATTCTATTGGATGGCAAAAATATCCGTACCTGATGGAGAATCCGATATCCGCACCTGATTTGACCGGGGAATCCTCGAGTTGACCGGGGATGGGGACGGGTATGAGGATGTAATTATATTCGCCGATGGGGATGGGGAACCGTAAATCCTCGATCCCCATACCCGAACCCGAAAACACTATATATATTTATTAGAATCACTTTATGTTTTTGACTATATATTAGAATCATTTTTAAGTTTAGAGCTTTTGTTTAATACTTTTTATGTGTTATACTTTATTAATCATTTACTTAACATATATATTAGTTTATATATAGTAAAAAAGTGTCGAAATACACATTCTCCTACTTATCTTCTACTAAGATAAATTTATGTTCATCAAAAAATATATCCCCGATACCCGACGGGGATCCCAATACCCGATGGGGACGGGTATGGGGATGTAACTTAATTCCCCGACGGGGATGGGGACGGGGACGGGGATTACAAGTGGAAACCGGGTACGGGGATGGGGATTGAGATTCCCGACAATACCCGCCCTATTGCCATCCCTACTTAACAAGGGACAAAATGAAAAGGATATTGTTATTTTAGATGTTGCATGTTTGGTTGTAGAAAATGTTTTTTAGTTTTTCATTTCTAATTAACTAGAAAAATTGAAAGGGGTTTTTTTTTTCTAGAAAACAGATGCAAATCTTGAAAACATGTTCTAATTAGAAAATGCTATTTTCATTTTCCAATGTAGAAAGATTGAAAACATGTTAGAGATGTGAGGGAGGGGGGAGATGGGAGACTGAAAATGGAAATGAAAAATTGAAAACAATAAAAAGATGCTTCAAGTTTTTCATTGCAAAGTGAAAAACTTTGTTTTATGTTTTCTTGGGAAACTTTCTTGGAAAACTATGATTAGAACAGGTTTTCTAGTGTTCCATGTTTTCTTGGAAAACTATGGGTGTTTTCCGCAACCATTTATGGTTTTAAGTCGAAATTTTAAGATAATGTTAGATTATCCGAGCAATTGATTTGTTTTTATATACATTATATGAGTTGCAGGCTGAAAGACAAGGTGAAAGACAAGGTGTATCAGAGAAAATGGACTTTGATCACGAGAATGTTAGATTAGTTGTGAATGAAGATAGATTGAGCAGTTTGCCTGGTGAACTTATTCATCAAATCCTTTCTTGTATCGATGACACCAAGTTTGTTGTTCAAACATGTTTGCTGCTGTCTCCAAGATGGAAGCTTGTCTGGAAGTCAGTGCCTCGTCTCAGTTTTTCTAGTGGTTGTTTTAGTACTCTACATAAATTCTCCAAGTTTGTGACCAATGTTCTTTCTCGTCGCAACAATCACGTGGAAGTATCTTCGGTAAAGCTAAATTACAGTGGAGCAGCCAGTCAAGCGTTTGTAAAAAAGATTGCAAATTATGCGTTCTCTCACAATGTCCAAGAATTAATCGTCATTAGTTGGCCCAAAAACTATTATGAATACCCGTCTTGCCTCTTTAGCTCTACCTCTCTAAAGCATTTCACTTTTAGCAGCTTTCTAATTAGATCCGACCTTACGCCTAAAATACCTAAGACCCCTTGGAACTTTCCCGCCTTAACTAGTTTGCATCTCAGTGAAATCACATTGTGCGAGGATACACGTGAAAACCTTGATCTTTTCTCCAAGTGTGTGAACTTGAAGTACCTTTCTTTGAATAGTTTTGTTGTCGAGGCTAAGGTATTTGAGATCAGTACCCCTCGACTTTCCAGTCTTGTACTTATCGACGAAAGGGGTTCAGCTGTTATCAATGTCAATGCACCTCAACTTGAAAATCTCACTACAAGTGATTGCTCAATCAAGAACTTGGATGCAGCCGGACTTTCATCTTTTGTCTACACGGGTTATGAACCTCCAAAGTGGTTTAAAGGTTGTTTCCATTCTCTAACCAAAGTTAGTGTCTGTTTGTCCTTATGTGAGACAGACATGAAGTATGACGAGGAAGATGCTCGTGAGACTATTAACATGCTTCAACAGCTCCAGAGTGCCAAATTCCTTACGCTTAACTTTGACATTGTTGAGGTATGTTGATATCTTATCTGTCATTTATGACATGTTTTTGAGAAATTCAGGACTTAAAACACGCTATTAGTTTTCGGACAATCAATCTCGTAGTTCCCTGTCAAAAAACAAAGGAAAAAACTTGCAGTGGTGAACTAAGCACATATGCATGTTTGATGTATGTCTTTCTTGTGATTTTTGTGCAGTGCCTTTCCGCGTATCCAGATTTGCTGTCACACCTTCCTTCACCTTTTAGCAACTTGATTTGCTTAAAAATAGACCCCGACATGAGGTCGGATGCATACAAAGTAAATGTGTCTACCGAAGCTATAAACTTCTTGCTTGAGAACTCTCCAAGTGCCACGTTCATCATGGATATACCTGAGGTATGTTCATCAAGTAGTTTCCATGCAATCCCGTTTTTGGTTCAGTGGGTCGGGTCATAATTTATAATCTGCATAATGAATTTGGTAAGTAGGTTCATCTGACAAAGTTCTGATTATGTCATATTGATTGTCATGGTTTCTAATGGAAATTTGAAACTTCTGGTTTGGCTCTTATTTTGCCACAAATGAATGCCTAATCTGACTTTTACAACTTATGAACAATGGCAGGAAATATTATTTTGTGGCACTATGAAAGAATATATTGATGTAATTATAAACAAGGATATGAGATTGATGTCGTGTTTTCACTTTGAAACCATAATCTCGTTTTTCAGGAACCACCTACAAAAGCAATGATTGCGAAACAGGGCTAGGGAGATGAAAAGAGCCAAACTGATTGCAGATATCGAGAATTGTATGACAGGATTGCAAGCATTACTAGAACAGGAAAATTCAGTGCTTGTTGAGAGAAAGAAAGCACAGGAAAAGACCAAAGTAGCTCTTGAGAACATTACTCTAGAATTAAAGGTATGGGCAAAGAAAAAGATAATGGGAAGTGAGCCTGAGCAACCAAAGGAATTTGCTGAGAGTCGGGAGGTAGCGTCTGGACTGATGACACAGTTTGAGGCCCGTTTGACAGAGATGCAGGATCTGGGTGAGCAAAATTTACACGGCTCTGTAGATATTCTTTCAAAGAAGGGACGGGTCATATCATTATTCAAAAACTTGCTTAAGAGACAGAGGGTGGAGATGGAAACACGCTATGCTCGTCAGCTTGAAGAAGCAGAAAGTCTCTCTGTTCGTCTACACTCAACATATGAAGATGCACATAACTATCTAAAGAAAATGCTTGATGGTGCTACTGAATACATATCTAAATGCAACTCAACATGTCAAGATGAATCCAGTAGCAAACTACCTTTGGCATCACAACCATCTTCCTCTTCTTCAGCCATTGTAAGTTTGTGATTTTTATATTTAACTCTGCGTATAGTTGTACTCTAAAGCTTATATCTTTGTGGGCTTGTGACTTCCTAACATTTTTAATGTCAGATTCCTGCATCGTCCACCTGCGTATAAACCCTCTGCCATGAACCACCCACCCAGGTAACCATACTTCGGCTTTCATCTAATGTCAGTTGATTTACAAATTTCAGTTTCTAATGTGTGCAATACATAAACAAAAGCTGTGATACTTTCTTACAGGGTTTTGCAGGACTCGAGTCTTCCAAAACAGCAATAAAAGCGTACCTCTGCTGCATTGTACTAGTACAAGATGAGGATCATCTTCCAATATAATCAGTCTCACTATTAAATTGTGTGTTTGCTGCTTTGTTTGTGTTAAACCTAACTGGTCAATTCATTCTCTTGGTTTTTATCCATTTTGCGCATTTTTTTGTGAAATTGTTTTCTTGGTATTAAGCATTTGATTTGAGAGACCTTGTAAGAAAGTATCACGAACTTTTGTCACTGCCAACATAAAGATGTTCAGCCTTGTGGATTCATAAGTTCAAGTTATTGCTGTTGGAAATTTGGAATTCGGCTTTCTTGGATCTTCTCTTGAATATACTGTTGTGGGTTTCTTGTGAATTTTGATTACCATATGCCTACCTCAAAGTTTAATACAAATTTAAACCCTTGTAATTATATTGTATCAGTTTTGCAACTCTATTTAGAAATGCCCAATGGCCTGGGATATCGGGTGACCCGTCAACTAATAAGTTGTGGGTTCTCATGATAGGCAACTTGTATGGAATTTGTGTGAAAAGCTAAAATGTTAAAGATTGGATTTGTTTACATTAGGCCTCAACCAGGTCACAATCTAGTTTAAAATAACGAACATAATACACGCGCGTTGCGGCGGAATTTTATAACCACCTTTTTGGATGAATACATTGGTTACAAAGTGTGATTTCACGACAGTAAAGTTGTGATTTTATTTGGCTGTCATTTTGTTTTAGGAGTGATAATCTGTTATAAGGGTAGATATGGTATTTTAGTGTTGTAGTGTGTGGAGGGGCATTTTGGGGGAAAAAATATGCTTAATTTCTTAATCCAGTTCTCTTTATAAAGGTTAAAGATAAAGATAAATCAGGCCCTTGTCATCTAGAAATCATGGTTCGGAAACTATAGTCATGTATATCGTTAAAAAAAACAATTATCTTACATATGTATAACATATATATACAATACTAATAGAGTTATCGACAACCACATGAATGACAGTCGATAACTCTATACAATATACTCAAAAGTTTGCAGATGAAACTAACACCTCTCTTGATATGACATACTAATAAGAAAACCTTATTTATATACAAGTGATCAACACTTAAAGTTAAACATATGTTTCTTTGGAAGAAGCGTAATAGTTATCTTTGAAATATATCATTTCAAAAGCTAGACATCCTACTAATTAGCTGATCATCAATGCACCTTCACTGGCAATTCATTTGCAAAGGACTTGGATCAACAAATGCAAATTCCAAAAGCTCCAAATTATGTTTCATGATATTCATTTCATGTTCATCAATGTTCACCCATGCTTCAATTCCGTCACCATTTTTTGTGTCCATTAGAATGATAAAATTCATGAACACAGGACTACCTTCAAACACACTACCACACACCCAAATCGGCTTTCCCCAACCAAAATCGACTTCATAGAATCCCATTTTGCACCAACTCGTAACCCCGGTATAGTCCACACAATCTTTTATACTCTTGAGAGACTCTTCCATCACTTTAGTCCTTTTTTCACCTTGTAGTTTCTTCACAAACTCACTATTGACTTTTGACACACTATCGCGCACTTTTTCCACAAGATCTTGTAATAATCCTGTTTGGGCCTTGGTTTTGCATTCTGCACTTGCTAGCCAAATTAAGTTACCAATTGAGTTTTGTGATAAACTTGACACTAGCCTTTTCCTAAGGTTCACTACATGACTTAACAAAGATGGCTTCCATGAACCACTATTTTCTTCAGATGCAGCCATGATACATTTCCATAACAAAGCAGTCACCACCTCAACACGGGTCGGATCTTTTGATCCATTTTCAGCTGCCTTAGCCTTAAGAATGGCTAGTTTTGATTTAATAAAAACAAATCTTGTTGTACTACATTTACCCATTTTGAATTTAGAACCAAACATGACCATTGATGTATCTTTAAGCCATAAATCTTTTGCAGGAAATATAGATGATGCATTCATATTCGGATAGATAATTTCTTTTGACCCAAAACTAGTCCCAGCCCATGAGTTCAAAAAACTACTCAATGCAGCACCATCAAGAATCTTGTGTGAAATACAAAGACTAATAGCAATTCCACAACATTTAAAAATTGTAACTTGAACATTACTAACACAAAATCCTGTACTTGACCCATTAATAGTAGGTTCATGTGGAAGGAAATGGTTAATTAACTCAAGATCAGGATGGGTAAGTTTAGTATTGACACTAGCTACTGCAAAGTAAGCACCAACGTCGTTACACTCAATGGAAACGTCGTCTTTTATGGTCCCGGATAAAGGGTAGAAACGAGTTAACGTTTTAGATAACGAATCTTTGAGACCATTTAATCGTTCTTGGACGTCATGCTCGCTGGCATGATCTTGGTTTTGGTAGTATAGTATGATGGGTGCATAAGGGGCAGGAATGAGTTGATCTAAAATGGAAAGATTGTACAATTTAAGGTGTTGTGGTGTTGGTGATGATGGTTTGATGTATTCTTTTGAAATGATTTCAACACTCACCATTTTGGGTTGTATGTTTTAGTAGAGAAAACAGACTAAAAGTTAAGGATTTTAAGTTGAGTTTGAGTTGTTAAATAGGTGAAGCGATAGACAAGTAGACAAGTACAACACTTGGGATATTTTAGGATTAAATTAAGATTATCCATAGAGAGTGACCACTTGAAATGTTTCTTTGTTTAAATAGTCCCAAATGAGGTTCTCACCATTTCTTATAATGTTTGTTGTTTGTAAATATTTTACTTGGTTATATTAGCGGTTTTCACTAGATACAAATAGGACCAATTAAGGTGTTTTAGAAGTACTTTTTTTTTTTTGACTTAACTGGTAATTGTAATTTTGTTTTACTAGTTCTTTTTTCAAGTTACAGAAGTTGATGTATATTTAACAGGTTGACTTTTGACTTTTTAAGATTAAAGACGAATGAATAATAACATTTTTTTTACCTTTTCAACTAATCGTCATATCATTCAAAAAGGTTTTCCCCTCTTTTATTTTAAAATTTTTACATTTGTTTTCTCTCTTATATCTAAAGTCTAAACTAACAAAAGGCATAGAAAATACTACTAAGTCTACTATTTACCATATGAACAACAAGAACCATCATCATCAAGCTGAGCCACAATAGGCAATATTAAAGGGTTCTCCACGACATATTCAGAATTGTCGCATTGTGTGAATACCGTTATAGCGTCTATAAACACATGAACTCATATAGAATAGTAAACCATCATATAATGTACTATGGTGATACTTAAATTGGAGTTGCTATAATGGTGAATGAGAGTCACCCTTGGTCTTCAGGGGTGCCTTCGGGTTCCAACCGCTAGCATACTGCCTGTTTGGATGTCACTGTTAGGGTTCGAACCACTAACCAACTAACACGCCGTTCTAAAAAAAAAACTAGTAATCAACCACTTAAATTTACCTTTTTGTTATGATGTTAAATGAGAGTTTTCAAATTTCAACTAAAATCAACCACTTAAATTTATCTTTTAGCTAAAGCAAAGATAAGGAATCTTGTTGATAAAATTCGATATCATGAACTATATGGGTGGTTTGGCGATTCTGAAGTTGAAAATTCTTAACTAAAGAGTGTTCCATTTTCTAGAAATAACATGAGTTGAAAAGTATCAAAGTTTATTTGATTACATCAACTTGTTTATAAGTTATCATCCTCATCTTTATCGTTTACTTTATCATTTCTGAATTGTCATGTTTTCTAGAAACATTATCGATTAAAATTTAGTATTGTCGATTTACTCGGTCTGATATATTTAGAATTTTAACTTCTTAGACTATTATACCTCACACTTCTATGTATAACTGATTCATAAATTTATGCAAAACGTCTTCATCGCATAAACGACCTAAATCTTTTTCTTATTTTTTTTTCATCGAAGAGCCGAATAACTCTTGAAAAGATCCACACCTTAGCTATTTTACTAAAGACCAATGTGAAGTTAACCTATTGAGTGGAAGTTTTTGCCTCTTAAGATAAAGCTCAAAGTTCTGATTTTTGGCATAAGATAGCTCAAAATTATGTGGGTAGTTTAGATTAGGGTAGTTTGCCGCTAAAAAAACAATAAAAAAAATAAACTACTCCGTATTTTACTAGAAGTTGTATATATTTATTGTCATGTTTTCTAGAAACATTATCGATTAAAATTTAGTATTGTCGATTTACTCGGTCTGATATATTTAGAATTTTAACTTCTTAGACTATTATACCTCACACTTCTATGTATAACTGATTCATAAATTTATGCAAAACGTCTTCATCGCATAAACGACCTAAATCTTTTTCTTATTTTTTTTTCATCGAAGAGCCGAATAACTCTTGAAAAGATCCACACCTTAGCTATTTTACTAAAGACCAATGTGAAGTTAACCTATTGAGTGGAAGTTTTTGCCTCTTAAGATAAAGCTCAAAGTTCTGATTTTTGGCATAAGATAGCTCAAAATTATGTGGGTAGTTTAGATTAGGGTAGTTTGCCGCTAAAAAAACAATAAAAAAAATAAACTACTCCGTATTTTACTAGAAGTTGTATATATTTTTTTTTATAAAAAATATGAATTTTATATATAGATCTTACCAAATTACATCAAAATAGCAAGCAGGCAACAAGTTACACAGCCACCCCTTTCTGAATTGCAAAACCTAATCTACTAAAAACAGACCCTTGTCTCATGGAGTCGCGATGTTGCTATGAATAACCCGTTAAAAGCTAGACAGGAAACGGATAGCTTTCGATGCGAAGGAGCCAAAGGTGTCAAAAACCAGGAGGACAAATACATACTGGTTCTCTTCACAAGCTTTGACAAAATTTGTATATGTTTTCAGATTTAATTTTGTTACAAAATCATAAATGAGATAAAATCGATACAAAAACTACAACACTAATATACATATAAACGTTATTTAGTAGCTAGGGGCCTACCCATGAGCTAAAGTTGTCATGCTTAATTATAGAGCTAGTTAGAACATAGATCAATTAATATAAACAACATCCATGCGGGCCGAAATGTTTGTTTTCTTCTAATAATTATTAGTTCAAGTATTTGACTAATACTTATTTATATGACTTCATCATTATTAATGGGATTTAGGTAATGACTTATATTATTTATATAAGTATATATACACAATTGCTATGATCAAATGTAGTGATGGCAAGTGCCCAAAGCATGTGATTGATGGCGTAGCAATCACCATGCTGCCGATGCACCACCAACATATATATATTTGGATTAGGATCCTCTAAAGTTATGACAAATTTATAGGTAAAGTTGAGAGGATCCTAACCTTTGGATTATAATCAAAGGTCAAGATTCAAACTTGAATTTTGAATCTTAACCCTTGATTTCAATTCAAAGGTTGAGATCCTCTCAACTTTACCTATAAAGTTATCATAACTTTAGAAACATATATATATTTATGCCCATATGACATGTACTCCATTAAGTTTATATTAAGATTAGACTTTGTTAGAAACGATAGTGATACTGCAAAATCAAGGGCAAATATATATTGATACTATTACTATTAAGCATACAAAAATGGGTAACTCACCCTTCGGACTTCTTCAGACACTATGTTATGACCAATATGAAATTAAATGTAATTGCGACAAGTTTTTTGACCATTTTAATTAAAAACATTTCATTTTAGTTACTATTATACTCCTTTCGTTTCACTAGAAGTGTCCAGTTTTGAATTTTCAGTCTTTCTTTTGTAACTTTGACCTTAAATATTTTTGTTTGTGTTGTATAATACTTAATGAAAATTATATGAATTGATTGAGTTTTAGATGTGTTTTTATTTGGTATGACTTTCATCAAGTATTATATAGTACAATAAAACGTAATTAAGGTCAAAGTTACAAAAGAAAGACTTTGAAAATTCAAAACTGGACACTTCTAGTGGGACGGAGGGAGTAGTTTTGTAACCATATTCTAACAAATCAACTGTTTATGAAATGTACAATAAATAAGAGTTGGACTGGGTTCATATTATAACTGATCTAAAAATATAACATGTGTATTAAATTATCTATTTTGTCACGAAAGGTAATTAGCATGTGTATTTTGTCACGAAAGGTAATTAGCATGTGTATTTTGTCACGAAATATAACATGGCAGGACCATCCTGCCTCCGAAGTTTTCGTTTATATAAAGGTTTTCTATAGAACATGAATGTTTATATAGATGCCAATGACTATTATAGTAGTATTGTCGATCTACTTTCAAACTATTTGAAAATTTTCATTTTTAGTTTAGTTACAACATATACGAACAAGTATATCATATTGGGCATTTACTTGTTGAACAAAATTTCACTTAGTGGTATATTGAGGTAATGAGGTTAAAACGATCACCAACTAACTTTTGGATCCTTTCGATATGTTTAATACACAATTCACCCCTAAATAACAAAGCATGATTCATTTTACATATTATATTATATTTACTCATTATTTTTAATTTGTTTTACAGTGTCGCTTTCGTAATGCATATAATTTAATTGATGCCAAGATTGATGTTAACAGCCACCTTTCTTGTCTGAACTGCCGGTTGGATCACTACATATCTTGTTTTAATCATAACAGTTTTAACAAGAAAATCTTTCTAACACTTTGTAGTTTCCTTTGGCTTAAGGCCACTTCCTTTTGGCTCATTTAGTGGTTCAACTTATGGCTGCATCACTAAAATTAACCCATGTTTATTTGTTGTTTTACTACGTAATAATCAATGCCCAAATAGTTGTAATTTAGTTCAATAGATAAGGCATACAAAAATGGGTAACTCACCCTTCGGACTTCTTCAGACACTATGTTATGACCAATATGAAATTAAATGTAATTGCGACAAGTTTTTTGACCATTTTAATTAAAAACATTTCATTTTAGTTACTATTATACTCCTTTCGTTTCACTAGAAGTGTCCAGTTTTGAATTTTCAGTCTTTCTTTTGTAACTTTGACCTTAAATATTTTTGTTTGTGTTGTATAATACTTAATGAAAATTATATGAATTGATTGAGTTTTAGATGTGTTTTTATTTGGTATGACTTTCATCAAGTATTATATAGTACAATAAAACGTAATTAAGGTCAAAGTTACAAAAGAAAGACTTTGAAAATTCAAAACTGGACACTTCTAGTGGGACGGAGGGAGTAGTTTTGTAACCATATTCTAACAAATCAACTGTTTATGAAATGTACAATAAATAAGAGTTGGACTGGGTTCATATTATAACTGATCTAAAAATATAACATGTGTATTAAATTATCTATTTTGTCACGAAATATAACATGGCAGGACCATCCTGCCTCCGAAGTTTTCGTTTATATAAAGGTTTTCTATAGAACATGAATGTTTATATAGATGCCAATGACTATTATAGTAGTATTGTCGATCTACTTTCAAACTATTTGAAAATTTTCATTTTTAGTTTAGTTACAACATATACGAACAAGTATATCATATTGGGCATTTACTTGTTGAACAAAATTTCACTTAGTGGTATATTGAGGTAATGAGGTTAAAACGATCACCAACTAATTTTGGATGATGATATCTCATCTATATATCCAAGGATGTGTGATTAAAATTTGTTAAATAGAAATGATTTATCATTCTACTTGTATTCAGAAAAATCCTTCAAAAAACATATACATGTCATATATATACTGTCATAACTCTTTCTTTCATTTTCCCAAATAAGTTTTTCAAAGTGTCATCATATCATTTTCAAATGACTTTTAAAAGAATGAATTTTAAAAGTACATCTTACTCGTATCTTTCTTTATTTTTTCTTTTTTGCTATTTAATAAAAACTTGTCCATTTGTTATGGTAATCTATGTTTAAAAGGGAAGGAATCTGTCATTTAGAAGATATTTTAATTTTGGATGATGATATCTCATCTATATATCCAAGGATGTGTGATTAAAATTTGTTAAATAGAAATGATTTATCATTCTACTTGTATTCAGAAAAATCCTTCAAAAAACATATACATGTCATATATATACTGTCATAACTCTTTCTTTCATTTTCCCAAATAAGTTTTTCAAAGTGTCATCATATCATTTTCAAATGACTTTTAAAAGAATGAATTTTAAAAGTACATCTTACTCGTATCTTTCTTTATTTTTTCTTTTTTGCTATTTAATAAAAACTTGTCCATTTGTTATGGTAATCTATGTTTAAAAGGGAAGGAATCTGTCATTTAGAAGATATTTTAATTTGGATAAGCATTGGGATCAACTTTAAAATACAATCCTTAATCTTCAGATTAAAATCAAAAGGTTAAAACTCAAATTAATTCTTAAATTTTAACCCTTGATTTTAATTCACAACTTAACCTACAAAGTTTGATAACTTAATTTTTAAAGGATCTATCCTTTTAAATTTGGATGAGATACAATAGTTTCATTTCCCTGTAAGATAGAATCATTAGAAGATATAATTTTCCTTAAACCAAACAGCATTTCTGATTCCTTCCGATGGCCTTACTGCCTAGCGTAGCACCATGAATGGAAGTACAAACTCAACCTTAAGATTTCTTGCATAATGTTGTAATTAGCACCAGGAACCTCAAGAGATATTCAGATCTATGTGTTTCACACAAAAGAAAAACCGAAAAGAATCAAGGATATACCTGGTATATAATTAAAAAAATATCACAAAAATGTACTCCGTAATAAAAAGGCTATTTGGTATCTGGTCAGAAAGTCAGGTCGTCTTGTCAAACAGAAATAAGAAGAAACACTTGTGAGATTATCGTATCAAATGGTATCTGGCTTACATTCTTTATGTTGTGAAGAGAAGATACACAAGACCCTTTAGATATTCCACTATTTCAGACCCGCCAAGCTTGGAAGTTCCATAAACTCTGTCTACAAAAGTGATTGGAACCTAAAAGGATAATACAAATTCAATATATCAATACGGGCAATTCTGATATGATTAACCAAGCCATTACTCATATTACCCGTCTAACATTTTCATGCCGTGGCTCAATTTTTATACTATTATTTTTTTGGTAAAAGGAACTTCATTAAAACTTCAACAAGTCTCTGACCACTGACCAATTGAAAAATTATCTACTGGATCCATTTATGTGGGTCCCATAATAGAAATTAGAAAATACAGGATCTAAGAGGTGGCAAAATGGGCAGGTCAAACAAGGGGGTTGACCTCATTCTGTTCGAAATTCCAACTTTCCTATAGAGCTATTTCTTTCATGCCCCAATTAGGCAATTATTATTCAAAGGGTAAAAACTGCTACCTTTAAATTGAATATACGATTTGCTATATAAAAACGTTGGGAAGCTCATAATACCTCTTCAATATGGTAACCTTTTCTTGATGCTCGGACTATCATCTCCATTTGGAAAACATATCCCTTGCTCACGCAAGAACTTATGATGTCTTCAAGCACAGACTTCTTGTAAAGACTAACATTTAAAATATACTTAGCTGTTAGAACTACTTATAAGCCAAAAGTTAAAAATAAATATAACACAAGAACTTAATATCCTAAATTATGCACCGGAACGAGCCTGTCAAGTCTGATACACCAGGCCAAAGAAGTGTGTGTGCTAAAACATTAGCCCCTCTACTTGTCAATTTGCGCATTAAAGTCCAACCATGCACGCCCCCACCTCTCACATAACGAGTTCCGGTGACAATATCGGCACCTGTCTCAATCTGTTTCCTGAAATTAGGGGACTTCTATTAATAGGCAGTGGATGAAGTTTAGGCACATCTCACAACTTTGATCCATTCATTTAATTCGGGTTATGTGTTATCTTTCAGGTCGTCAAAACTGATACAATTAGGCTAAAATGGAAAGGGGTTGAAAGTCGCCAAAACTGATATAATTAGGCTAAAATGGAAAGGGGTCGAAAGTCGCCAAAACTGATTCTATATACATGATCGTTAAAACCCCCTAAAATTATTATTGATATAATATAAGTTTTGTAATCATATTTGAGATTAGGAGACTTCTATAAGTTTTGAAATTAGGGAAATTCTATTACTAGGCAGTGGATAAAGTTTAAGCACATATCACGACTTTGATCCATTCATTTTATTCGGGTTATGTGTTATCTTTCAGGTCAACCAGTAAGACAAATAATTAGGCTAAAATGGAAAGGGGTCGAAAGTCGCCAAAACTGATTCTGTATACATGATCGTTAAAACCCCCTAAAATTATTATTGATATAATATAAGTTTTCTAATCATATTTGAGACACCCATAGTTCATGAAAATTTACAATTTTTAGGCAAAAAAGTGTTTGGTCAAACCTAAAATTACCTATGTGAACCCTAATTCATTTTGACCCATACCAAAATTACACATGCAGATAGTTGACCCAACCCAAATGATCCACCCATTTTGCCGTCTCTGTATCTGATAATTTAAGCTTCAAGATAAAGTGCAAGTCTCTTACTTTATGAAGTGTGGAAGGTACTTCGGCTGTGTAGATGAACATGATATAAAAAAGCCCAAGAAACAACATGTTAGTATATGAACTGTGGTATTTTGATCCATATAAAAAAAATTCTATATGATAAATTACCCTTGATAAATCAGTATGGTCAATCTCTCAGTATTCTGTCCTGCTTAATGCAATATTTGTACGTATCTTAAACTTTCATATGTGAAACAGACACTTCAAAATTACAAACAGCAGGTTTCGAAACTTCATCCTCTCATGTCAGTTTTGTTTTGCTTTATTTGAGCCTTTGAGGTAAGAGAGAACATATAACTAAATGGATAAGATTGTTTACTACAATGAACTTATAAATCAATCAACTTAAAGGTGTCCATGGAAAAAAAATTAGGAAAAGACTTATATTTTGGTCCAGCCAAACCCGCCCATTTTACTACATGTACCTAATAAATTAAAACTTCGACTTAGGTAATAATTCAATTACAGTTATGCGTCTCTAAATAAAATACTTACATGGTGTGATAGGTCAGCATCCATAATTACAATAAAGTTCCCCAAAGCATGCTTCAAACCATGAATGTATGCAGTCCCTAGTTAACAAGAACATCAACTTAATTCATAGTTATAATCTAAAACTTTGCATTGAGAAACAAGGATATACCTAATCCAAGCTTCCTTGGCCTAGCTAGTAATCGCTGCATTAAAAATTACCACATGAATAAACCATATACATGAACTAGGAAAAGGTAATGCAATTTGATAGAGAAAAAAGGTAAATGTACATACAATGCGATCTTCCCCGTAGACTTCCTGCAACTGTTTGACGATATCTTGAGTTCCATCCGGACTACCATCATCCACAACTAATATTTCAAAGTCGACATCCCTAAATAGATGTATACCAATCAACTATCGGTCATGATTTAGCAAGGTATATATACTTAAGAATCATCACTTGTTGTACGCTTTATTTTCAATCAGAGGCACAAGTTTGAAGATTTTTCAATCACATATTCACATACTAGATTACTTATACTTCATGATCGCATCAACATTACTTTTATTGTTATACTTAAGCGAACTAAGAAACATTGATAAGGTAGTTAACAAAATTTTTTATATAGGTAAGCAAATATAAAACTAGAACATGTTCCTGATTTCATATATAACATAATTTAACAAAAACATCTTATTGTATATGTCTAAACTTCTAGTTAAAAACTGACGGTAAAAGTTAGAGTAATGCATTGAAGTTGAAAAGAATTTGGTGCATGATATATGATTTTATTGCACCCAAAATGGTGTCAATGTATGGTGCTTAATATGAAAAAGTTACATTATTTGTAAACGGTATCTATAATGTACATGTATATGATACTATGCGTTTCACAATTGATTTTGTTCACCTTTT
Organism: Erigeron breviscapus; assembly: GCA_034093135.1. Classification (NCBI taxonomy): domain Eukaryota; kingdom Viridiplantae; phylum Streptophyta; class Magnoliopsida; order Asterales; family Asteraceae; genus Erigeron; species Erigeron breviscapus. Next base: position 155,060,229 of record CM067168.1, read on the forward strand.
CCTTTAAATCCCCACGTAACTACAATTTTAATTTGGGATTATTGTAAATGTCCTTCAGAGCATATATGTATTGAGACAAAAACTGGACTCGGTCATCATGACCTGTTATACCATCATTCCAGATTCCAGGAAATAGATCAAAGTGATGATGAATCATGTACATTGCGATTAATTGATTTGGGTTTCTAACTTCAACAAATATTACAAAATCTGCAACACAGTTTTAAGATTAACCTACCTAAATAGGTACTCATGCCTAAACTCATATTTAAACCATTTGAGGTAGACGATGATACAAAGATAATGCAAAACATACAAGTGGTATGAGCAAATAAGCTAGAGTTGAAGGTGGATAGAATGAAATGTGCTAAACAAATAAAAGACACAGACCGTTATAGCCAAAATAATGTTTGGGTATGATCGACATAAATATCAAAACAAAAAACGATATAGTAATGTGATCATGAGTTGTATATACATGACGATATGTTTCAAGTTCAACTTTGCACTTTTCAACCTGGCAACCTTAACTCTTGCTAAGTGGTGCCTAATAAGCTACTTGATTGATATATTTTGCATTCTCGAGTAATCATCTCATCATAATAGCAGGCAAATTTCAGCTATTGAACCCATGAATCGCCATTACTAAATATATTATGCTTGATATTATATTTCAAATTATCCAATTTAAGGTAATATTAAGCAAACATTTCAAATTGTCCATGATACTATCTCCACTTTAACAAAATCCAAAAAACTCAGATCGATCGCTTACAAGTCGCAATGGTCGAGCCCAATTACGTTCATGATACATAACACTTACATAAAACATACGACTAACACATACTCGACATCCTCATCACATATATCACAGAAAAAAAGTTACTACCCCTGCATCATACGACGTAAAACGTATACATTTTCAAAACAATCTATTTCCTTCTAACTCCGACCAACATTCTCGGTCATTTTAGTCAGTCACATCCAACGTAGCTCATCTCAAAAAACAATATCTATCTATCTATCTAACTAAACTTCCCCTCTTCCGTAACGATTTTCGATAAAATACATAATCATATAAACTAAATAACTACAAAAATCTCATGGATCTCATCGAATCGAAATCTATACTAAACTATATAATCATATCATCACTAAAATCAGTTATTATTACTATTATAAATAAATAAGAAAAAATAAAAAGAGATGGAAACAAAGAGAGGAACATACGAGGGCATATGTTTGATGACTAAGAAAACGATGAGAGCGATGTTGAGTCGTTCGTTGTATGTCGGAACTATTATACTGTATTCTTTTTTCATCTTCTTCTTTCTATTTCTATAATTATAAATAGAGTGTGTTTGATTTCGTGTGGTTGGTGGCGGTGGCGGCGGCTGCTTCACCAATTTTCCGATGGAGGTGCTGGTGATTGCTCAAGATTCCGGTTGGGAATTGAGGGCGTTTGGAGAGAGAGGGGTGCTTAAAAAAAATTACTGTCAATTTTGTATGTTTTGGGTTTGGGTTATACATAATATCGGTATAACTTTCTATAAAGTATTATATAACACATATTAAAGATATTCAAGGTTAAAATTGTAAAAAATTGACTTTGAAATATTAAAAGTGGACACAATTGATGGGACGGAGGGAGTAATTTTTATCGTATTATTTTATAAAGATTTTAGCCCCTAAAAATCATTAAGAAAAAAATAGTTTTTAGAAAATACAATAATCACCACTTGTGACGACGTCACCTAAACATTCCTTTCGGTGTATTTTTCCGATTGACTTAATTCTTAATTGATCATGTGTTTGTCAGAATAGTCAATCTAATCGAATGTAGTTATATATGAGTTCGTGTACGATAGGTGTTTAGAAATTGTTTTGCGACCGTTTGTGTACAAACGGAATACTAGTTGTCTGGAGAAATGCCAAATAAATCGGGGGAAAAAAAAACATGGTCATATTTATAGTCGTTGGAAAGCTAATTAAAAGATTCATTAATTTATGTTGATAAAATGAATTAACATCTCTCGAGTCTTTTTAAACGGTCGGGTCAAATGTTTTTTGTTTGAAAGTCAAACATGACCAAAGAGTGGAATGGACATTAAAAACCTTTTCCATCTCTCATCTTCCATCCATTTTTCAAACCAATTTTCTCTCACTAAAAAACAATTCTCTCCCTTTTTCTTCTCTCTAAAACCAGATCTCACTCATTCTTTCCCCTTCTCTCTTCAATTTCTTTATCTTTTCTTCAATTGGTAAGCAAAACTCAAATGGGTTTCTATAGATCTAATGATTTCTTACAGGGAGATGCCATTAATCAAGCCAAAAACTAACAAATATAAATATAAAAATTGTATGTAAAACCAGATCTGAAAAGGGGTTTTGAAAAGAATTTAAACTCGAAATTCATGCTTAAAAACACCATCTAAATCACTGTTTTTCAATCAGAGGTCTTGTCCTTGTCCTTCTTCTCGACGAGATCTATTGTTTTTTGTGTACGAGGCTGACCACGAAGATAATCTTCAAGGTCAACCCTTTCGTGTTAAACAAAATTAGAGTTAGGGTTCTCTTGTTAGAATCCTAGAACATCTTCATGCGCATGACCTACAATGATAGGAGCTATCAAGCTAATAATGAAAGCGAATGCAGCCAAAGAAGTTTTCTTTAATAGGTCACGCAAGCCAAAGATAAAATGTCTAAAATGTTTTTTTGTTTATTAAAGTTTGATGCGTATTTGATTTTTTTTTTTTTTTTTTTTTTTTTTTTTTTTTTTTTTTTTTTTTTTTTTTTTTTTTTTTTTTTTTTTTTTTTTTTTTTTTTTTTTTTTTTTTTTTTTTTTTTTTTTTTTTTTTTTTTTTTTTTTTTTTTTTTTTTTTTTTTTTTTTTTTTTTTTTTTTTTTTTTTTTTTTTTTTTTTTTTTTTTTTTTTTTTTTTTTTTTTTTTTTTTTTTTTTTTTTTTTTTTTTTTTTTTTTTTTTTTTTTTTTTTTTTTTTTTTTTTTTTTTTTTTTTTTTTTTTTTTTTTTTTTTTTTTTTTTTTTTTTTTTTTTTTTTTTTTTTTTTTTTTTTTTTTTTTTTTTTTTTTTTTTTTTTTTTTTTTTTTTTTTTTTTTTTTTTTTTTTTTTTTTTTTTTTTTTTTTTTTTTTTTTTTTTTTTTTTTTTTTTTTTTTTTTTTTTTTTTTTTTTTTTTTTTTTTTTTTTTTTTTTTTTTTTTTTTTTTTTTTTTTTTTTTTTTTTTTTTTTTTTTTTTTTTTTTTTTTTTTTTTTTTTTTTTTTTTTTTTTTTTTTTTTTTTTTTTTTTTTTTTTTTTTTTTTTTTTTTTTTTTTTTTTTTTTTTTTTTTTTTTTTTTTTTTTTTTTTTTTTTTTTTTTTTTTTTTTTTTTTTTTTTTTTTTTTTTTTTTTTTTTTTTTTTTTTTTTTTTTTTTTTTTTTTTTTTTTTTTTTTTTTTTTTTTTTTTTTTTTTTTTTTTTTTTTTTTTTTTTTTTTTTTTTTTTTTTTTTTTTTTTTTTTTTTTTTTTTTTTTTTTTTTTTTTTTTTTTTTTTTTTTTTTTTTTTTTTTTTTTTTTTTTTTTTTTTTTTTTTTTTTTTTTTTTTTTTTTTTTTTTTTTTTTTTTTTTTTTTTTTTTTTTTTTTTTTTTTTTTTTTTTTTTTTTTTTTTTTTTTTTTTTTTTTTTTTTTTTTTTTTTTTTTTTTTTTTTTTTTTTTTTTTTTTTTTTTTTTTTTTTTTTTTTTTTTTTTTTTTTTTTTTTTTTTTTTTTTTTTTTTTTTTTTTTTTTTTTTTTTTTTTTTTTTTTTTTTTTTTTTTTTTTTTTTTTTTTTTTTTTTTTTTTTTTTTTTTTTTTTTTTTTTTTTTTTTTTTTTTTTTTTTTTTTTTTTTTTTTTTTTTTTTTTTTTTTTTTTTTTTTTTTTTTTTTTTTTTTTTTTTTTTTTTTTTTTTTTTTTTTTTTTTTTTTTTTTTTTTTTTTTTTTTTTTTTTTTTTTTTTTTTTTTTTTTTTTTTTTTTTTTTTTTTTTTTTTTTTTTTTTTTTTTTTTTTTTTTTTTTTTTTTTTTTTTTTTTTTTTTTTTTTTTTTTTTTTTTTTTTTTTTTTTTTTTTTTTTTTTTTTTTTTTTTTTTTTTTTTTTTTTTTTTTTTTTTTTTTTTTTTTTTTTTTTTTTTTTTTTTTTTTTTTTTTTTTTTTTTTTTTTTTTTTTTTTTTTTTTTTTTTTTTTTTTTTTTTTTTTTTTTTTTTTTTTTTTTTTTTTTTTTTTTTTTTTTTTTTTTTTTTTTTTTTTTTTTTTTTTTTTTTTTTTTTTTTTTTTTTTTTTTTTTTTTTTTTTTTTTTTTTTTTTTTTTTTTTTTTTTTTTTTTTTTTTTTTTTTTTTTTTTTTTTTTTTTTTTTTTTTTTTTTTTTTTTTTTAACAATACCCTACATTAAACAATACTTCATTTCACTACATTAAGGTCTGCATTACAGGTCTCATGGTCAACTACACATCCCATAATACCTCCCGTGTAACCCGAGATACCCACATATATCATATGTTACCGTTAAGGAAGTTATAAGTATAAAACCTTTGCTTGTTGAACCCTCAGCGTGACAAAAGTAGTGTATCTTACCTTGATACAGCTTAACAACAAGCTACAAGCACAATACAACGATGACTAGGTGTCTCCGATAACCTAGAACAAGTATAAGATCGAAATATAAGCTAAACGACACATTTGGTAAAATCTGGGCATGTGGTGCGCCGCACCTTCCATGTGGTGCGTCGCACCAATCCTCTAGGGAAATCAGATTAACTACGAGTGCGCCGCACCTACCCTTTGGTGCGTCGCACAAATCCATCAGAAAATTCTTATCAACAATAGGTGCGCCGCACCAGCCCTTGGTGCGTCGCATATCGGGGTCCTCCAAAAACCCAAACTGGCTGTGGTGCGTCGCACCACCCTCCTGGTGCGTCGCACCTGGAGTGTCGACCAGAAACTCTAATTTTTGTTCTTTGATCAAACGAATTCCATACGAACCCATACCCCAAATCCAACCTGGGGACTTAAAATTAATCCTTTTAATTGCACTTTCATCAACTTAAACCATCCTATTAATCCTTTAATCCTTTACATCATAAATCAATCATTAAAACACCCGAATAACATGAATTCGATAAACGTTTGATCAAATAACCCAACCCAAACCCTATGGCCTGGATTGTAAACTCCTCTATGACTCATAAGATCAGAATTCAAAGATAATATTACCTATATTACCTGTAGATGACTTAGAGGATCCAATATCTACTCAAAACTTGATCAAAACGGCACGAATCGATTGAATCTTGAGGAAACTTGTCTTGGGGATTGAGGGAATTGGCTAGGGCTTTGTTTAGGGGAATAAAATCTGCAAATGCCAACCTAATGACACCCCTTAACTCCCTAAACCCGTTTTTAACTTTTCTTCTATGTCAAAACTAACCCCTAAGCTTCCTAATCCTTCATTATTGGTCACAAACTACTTTATTGACCATATACATCAATAATCCTTCATTAAATGTCACTACATAGACATTAATCTTCATATTACACACATTTATACTACATTAACATTTAGGCTTACAAGCCTCACACATAACACACATTAACTACATATAAGCATTAAATCTAAAATAGACTTAACGACACACATAATATTGACTTAACGGCACTAGTCAATTAGAAAAGAAAAGTTTGGGATGTTACAGCAATATTTATCCATTTGTTGATTTAAAGTAGTCACAGTCATGTTGATTTTATTAGTCTAAGCATGTTTACCTCTTATTTCATGTATCATGTGATTCATGTCTTTGATTTTATTAGTCGAAGCATGTTTACCTCTTATTTCATGTATCATGTGATTCATGTTGATTTTATTAGTCTAAGCATGTTTACCTCTTATTTCATGTATCATGTGATTCATGTCTTTGATTTTATTAGTCGTTAAAGTTTACCCACATGTTGACATTAGTGTAATGGGTTTAGAGTGCTAAATTTCGAAGCGACCCGTTTTGACCCGGACCCGTTTGGACCCGTCACCCGACCCGACCCATACATTTTGCCACCTCTACTTAAACATATGGTTTCTTTTGAAGAAGCCTAATAGTTATCTTTGAAATATATCATTTCAAAAGCTAGACATCCTACTAATTAGCTGATCATCAATGCACCTTCACTGGCAATTCATTTGCAAAGGACTTGGATCAACAAATGCAAATTCCAAAAGCTCCAAATTATGTTTCATGATATTCATTTCATGTTCATCAATGTTCACCCATGCTTCAATTCCGTCACCATTTTTTGTGTCCATTAGAATGATAAAATTCATGAACACAGGACTACCTTCAAACACACTACCACACACCCAAATCGGCTTTCCCCAACCAAAATCGACTTCATAGAATCCCATTTTGCACCAACTCGTAACCCCGGTATAGTCCACACAATCTTTTATACTCTTGAGAGACTCTTCCATCACTTTAGTCCTTTTTTCACCTTGTAGTTTCTTCACAAACTCACTATTGACTTTTGACACACTATCGCGCACTTTTTCCACAAGATCTTGTAATAATCCTGTTTGGGCCTTGGTTTTGCATTCTGCACTTGCTAGCCAAATTAAGTTACCAATTGAGTTTTGTGATAAACTTGACACTAGCCTTTTCCTAAGGTTCACTACATGACTTAACAAAGATGGCTTCCATGAACCACTATTTTCTTCAGATGCAGCCATGATACATTTCCATAACAAAGCAGTCACCACCTCAACACGGGTCGGATCTTTTGATCCATTTTCAGCTGCCTTAGCCTTAAGAATGGCTAGTTTTGATTTAATAAAAACAAATCTTGTTGTACTACATTTACCCATTTTGAATTTAGAACCAAACATGACCATTGATGTATCTTTAAGCCATAAATCTTTTGCAGGAAATATAGATGATGCATTCATATTCGGATAGATAATTTCTTTTGACCCAAAACTAGTCCCAGCCCATGAGTTCAAAAAACTACTCAATGCAGCACCATCAAGAATCTTGTGTGAAATACAAAGACTAATAGCAATTCCACAACATTTAAAAATTGTAACTTGAACATTACTAACACAAAATCCTGTACTTGACCCATTAATAGTAGGTTCATGTGGAAGGAAATGGTTAATTAACTCAAGATCAGGATGGGTAAGTTTAGTATTGACACTAGCTACTGCAAAGTAAGCACCAACGTCGTTACACTCAATGGAAACGTCGTCTTTTATGGTCCCGGATAAAGGGTAGAAACGAGTTAACGTTTTAGATAACGAATCTTTGAGACCATTTAATCGTTCTTGGACGTCATGCTCGCTGGCATGATCTTGGTTTTGGTAGTATAGTATGATGGGTGCATAAGGGGCAGGAATGAGTTGATCTAAAATGGAAAGATTGTACAATTTAAGGTGTTGTGGTGTTGGTGATGATGGTTTGATGTATTCTTTTTTCACCTTGTAGTTTCTTCACAAACTCACTATTGACTTTTGACACACTATCGCGCACTTTTTCCACAAGATCTTGTAATAATCCTGTTTGGGCCTTGGTTTTGCATTCTGCACTTGCTAGCCAAATTAAGTTACCAATTGAGTTTTGTGATAAACTTGACACTAGCCTTTTCCTAAGGTTCACTACATGACTTAACAAAGATGGCTTCCATGAACCACTATTTTCTTCAGATGCAGCCATGATACATTTCCATAACAAAGCAGTCACCACCTCAACACGGGTCGGATCTTTTGATCCATTTTCAGCTGCCTTAGCCTTAAGAATGGCTAGTTTTGATTTAATAAAAACAAATCTTGTTGTACTACATTTACCCATTTTGAATTTAGAACCAAACATGACCATTGATGTATCTTTAAGCCATAAATCTTTTGCAGGAAATATAGATGATGCATTCATATTCGGATAGATAATTTCTTTTGACCCAAAACTAGTCCCAGCCCATGAGTTCAAAAAACTACTCAATGCAGCACCATCAAGAATCTTGTGTGAAATACAAAGACTAATAGCAATTCCACAACATTTAAAAATTGTAACTTGAACATTACTAACACAAAATCCTGTACTTGACCCATTAATAGTAGGTTCATGTGGAAGGAAATGGTTAATTAACTCAAGATCAGGATGGGTAAGTTTAGTATTGACACTAGCTACTGCAAAGTAAGCACCAACGTCGTTACACTCAATGGAAACGTCGTCTTTTATGGTCCCGGATAAAGGGTAGAAACGAGTTAACGTTTTAGATAACGAATCTTTGAGACCATTTAATCGTTCTTGGACGTCATGCTCGCTGGCATGATCTTGGTTTTGGTAGTATAGTATGATGGGTGCATAAGGGGCAGGAATGAGTTGATCTAAAATGGAAAGATTGTACAATTTAAGGTGTTGTGGTGTTGGTGATGATGGTTTGATGTATCTTTAAGCCATAAATCTTTTGCAGGAAATATAGATGATGCATTCATATTCGGATAGATAATTTCTTTTGACCCAAAACTAGTCCCAGCCCATGAGTTCAAAAAACTACTCAATGCAGCACCATCAAGAATCTTGTGTGAAATACAAAGACTAATAGCAATTCCACAACATTTAAAAATTGTAACTTGAACATTACTAACACAAAATCCTGTACTTGACCCATTAATAGTAGGTTCATGTGGAAGGAAATGGTTAATTAACTCAAGATCAGGATGGGTAAGTTTAGTATTGACACTAGCTACTGCAAAGTAAGCACCAACGTCGTTACACTCAATGGAAACGTCGTCTTTTATGGTCCCGGATAAAGGGTAGAAACGAGTTAACGTTTTAGATAACGAATCTTTGAGACCATTTAATCGTTCTTGGACGTCATGCTCGCTGGCATGATCTTGGTTTTGGTAGTATAGTATGATGGGTGCATAAGGGGCAGGAATGAGTTGATCTAAAATGGAAAGATTGTACAATTTAAGGTGTTGTGGTGTTGGTGATGATGGTTTGATGTATTCTTTTGAAATGATTTCAACACTCACCATTTTGGGTTGTATGTTTTAGTAGAGAAAACAGACTAAAAGTTAAGGATTTTAAGTTGAGTTTGAGTTGTTAAATAGGTGAAGCGATAGACAAGTAGACAAGTACAACACTTGGGATATTTTAGGATTAAATTAAGATTATCCATAGAGAGTGACCACTTGAAATGTTTCTTTGTTTAAATAGTCCCAAATGAGGTTCTCACCATTTCTTATAATGTTTGTTGTTTGTAAATATTTTACTTGGTTATATTAGCGGTTTTCACTAGATACAAATAGGACCAATTAAGGTGTTTTAGAAGTACTTTTTTTTTTTTGACTTAACTGGTAATTGTAATTTTGTTTTACTAGTTCTTTTTTCAAGTTACAGAAGTTGATGTATATTTAACAGGTTGACTTTTGACTTTTTAAGATTAAAGACGAATGAATAATAACATTTTTTTTACCTTTTCAACTAATCGTCATATCATTCAAAAAGGTTTTCCCCTCTTTTATTTTAAAATTTTTACATTTGTTTTCTCTCTTATATCTAAAGTCTAAACTAACAAAAGGCATAGAAAATACTACTAAGTCTACTATTTACCATATGAACAACAAGAACCATCATCATCAAGCTGAGCCACAATAGGCAATATTAAAGGGTTCTCCACGACATATTCAGAATTGTCGCATTGTGTGAATACCGTTATAGCGTCTATAAACACATGAACTCATATAGAATAGTAAACCATCATATAATGTACTATGGTGATACTTAAATTGGAGTTGCTATAATGGTGAATGAGAGTCACCCTTGGTCTTCAGGGGTGCCTTCGGGTTCCAACCGCTAGCATACTGCCTGTTTGGATGTCACTGTTAGGGTTCGAACCACTAACCAACTAACACGCCGTTCTAAAAAAAAAACTAGTAATCAACCACTTAAATTTACCTTTTTGTTATGATGTTAAATGAGAGTTTTCAAATTTCAACTAAAATCAACCACTTAAATTTATCTTTTAGCTAAAGCAAAGATAAGGAATCTTGTTGATAAAATTCGATATCATGAACTATATGGGTGGTTTGGCGATTCTGAAGTTGAAAATTCTTAACTAAAGAGTGTTCCATTTTCTAGAAATAACATGAGTTGAAAAGTATCAAAGTTTATTTGATTACATCAACTTGTTTATAAGTTATCATCCTCATCTTTATCGTTTACTTTATCATTTCTGAATTGTCATGTTTTCTAGAAACATTATCGATTAAAATTTAGTATTGTCGATTTACTCGGTCTGATATATTTAGAATTTTAACTTCTTAGACTATTATACCTCACACTTCTATGTATAACTGATTCATAAATTTATGCAAAACGTCTTCATCGCATAAACGACCTAAATCTTTTTCTTATTTTTTTTTCATCGAAGAGCCGAATAACTCTTGAAAAGATCCACACCTTAGCTATTTTACTAAAGACCAATGTGAAGTTAACCTATTGAGTGGAAGTTTTTGCCTCTTAAGATAAAGCTCAAAGTTCTGATTTTTGGCATAAGATAGCTCAAAATTATGTGGGTAGTTTAGATTAGGGTAGTTTGCCGCTAAAAAAACAATAAAAAAAATAAACTACTCCGTATTTTACTAGAAGTTGTATATATTTTTTTTTATAAAAAATATGAATTTTATATATAGATCTTACCAAATTACATCAAAATAGCAAGCAGGCAACAAGTTACACAGCCACCCCTTTCTGAATTGCAAAACCTAATCTACTAAAAACAGACCCTTGTCTCATGGAGTCGCGATGTTGCTATGAATAACCCGTTAAAAGCTAGACAGGAAACGGATAGCTTTCGATGCGAAGGAGCCAAAGGTGTCAAAAACCAGGAGGACAAATACATACTGGTTCTCTTCACAAGCTTTGACAAAATTTGTATATGTTTTCAGATTTAATTTTGTTACAAAATCATAAATGAGATAAAATCGATACAAAAACTACAACACTAATATACATATAAACGTTATTTAGTAGCTAGGGGCCTACCCATGAGCTAAAGTTGTCATGCTTAATTATAGAGCTAGTTAGAACATAGATCAATTAATATAAACAACATCCATGCGGGCCGAAATGTTTGTTTTCTTCTAATAATTATTAGTTCAAGTATTTGACTAATACTTATTTATATGACTTCATCATTATTAATGGGATTTAGGTAATGACTTATATTATTTATATAAGTATATATACACAATTGCTATGATCAAATGTAGTGATGGCAAGTGCCCAAAGCATGTGATTGATGGCGTAGCAATCACCATGCTGCCGATGCACCACCAACATATATATATTTATGCCCATATGACATGTACTCCATTAAGTTTATATTAAGATTAGACTTTGTTAGAAACGATAGTGATACTGCAAAATCAAGGGCAAATATATATTGATACTATTACTATTAAGCATACAAAAATGGGTAACTCACCCTTCGGACTTCTTCAGACACTATGTTATGACCAATATGAAATTAAATGTAATTGCGACAAGTTTTTTGACCATTTTAATTAAAAACATTTCATTTTAGTTACTATTATACTCCTTTCGTTTCACTAGAAGTGTCCAGTTTTGAATTTTCAGTCTTTCTTTTGTAACTTTGACCTTAAATATTTTTGTTTGTGTTGTATAATACTTAATGAAAATTATATGAATTGATTGAGTTTTAGATGTGTTTTTATTTGGTATGACTTTCATCAAGTATTATATAGTACAATAAAACGTAATTAAGGTCAAAGTTACAAAAGAAATACTGTTATAAATCTATTATTTATGTGGCTATCCATAACATCCTAACTATTCATATTCCATTATTTATGTATGTCTTAATTGTATCTATATTGTATAGCCTATATATAGGCTTCATGTATATTGAAGAGAATCAATAAAAAAAGTTATTCTCATCTCTATCTCTTATGTCTATTTTGTTATTGTTCTATATCTTATTATAAATCTGTTATGCTATTAGGTCGTTGTTTTACACAGTGCCGTCTCTGAGGATTTATGGACCTCGGCCGAGAAAAAAAAAGGGCCCGAAGGATAGGTGCAACAATTATAACTATATAAACTAAAATATAAAAACGACGATAAATGTTATATCAATAAACTTAGCAAAAGTTATTGTTCAAAAAATTAAGAAAACAACGCATAATCATACTACTAAAATAACATTCGTAATAACTAGCCGATGATTCGTGCAGTTCTCCTAGCATTCTTCATAGCAAATTGGTTGATCAACTCTTGATAGTCTATATTATCTAAGATTTCATTCTCGATCGCTATCATCGCTAATCCGCTAAGTCTTTTTTGACCCATTGTAGACCGTAAGTAAGATTTCTGTAAATTAAATCCTAATAACATCAATAATTTAAAAATACAAATAAAACAAGATAAAAGTTAATACCCAGGTAGATCAACCAGTTGAGAGACAGCATTGAAAATTTGAACACCCAGGTATCTCTACATACTCAATCATTAGATAAACTGACAACTGAAGTAGAGCATCTGAAGAAGAAGGATGAAGAGGTAAAAGAAAAGGTGGTTTCTGGTCTAGATGAAGACTCTAAGCTTTTAAATGATTTGAAAACTGGTCAAGAACAAGTTAGTGCAAATGTTTTGACCCAGTCTAAAGAAACCAACCACCTTTGGAGGTCCTTCAGGATGATGTGTGGAATCTTCAAAGAGTGTAAGGACATGCAGTCATGGCAGCCTCTTGACCGGTTGCCATCTCACCCCTCTGAATGGGAAGGTATTCGGGCAGGTCTAGATGCTGCCAAGGGGGAAAGAAGTGCAGTCCTTGCACCAGTTGCACCTGGAAGGACTCCATCTGGAAGAGAATTGATTGTGGCTACCAGTACTGAAGCTGGTGAGCATAGAGTTGGTGAATCTGGTGATGATGGTGATAGGGGGAATGTGATGGATAAGGGAAAAGGTTTAGCTGGTGATGCATCTGCCCAGCCAGCCACTGATCTAATGCTTGAAACTGGCAATGCTGATATACTTCCTCCAGTTTCAGATAGTGACAGCAGAAGACTGGCCAGACTTGGAAATGATATTAAAGAAAGAAAGAAAATGAAACAAAGAAACCAAGTTGAAGCCAGGGCACATCTTGAACAAATCAAGTTGCTTGATATGAGTGATGCCAATCTTTGGATATCACTAAGGAGGAGTATGTTAGGATTAAGAATGATCCTAGGATAGTTGACCAGTTGAATGAAATGCTTGATGTAGAACTGGACAGACACTATGCTGAGGATGAAGCTGAATTTGATGCCAGAAGTTTAAACATATCAGTGGAGAAGGCTAAAGAGATTAGGGCCAGTGGGATTCTTAAACGTATTGCAAATGTTAAGAAGGTTGTGAAGAAGGTTTTGAATCCACCAAGAAGGATTCCACAACCAAGAAGACCACTGACAAGAGATGCAAGAGATGCTGACCTTAGCACATTTGTTGAACCAACTGGCGAGGTTTCTAATGAAGACATCAAGTCCGGTGTACTGGCTGCTGGTGCTAGGAGTATTAAAATTACAAATGAATCTGAAGCAAGAAACTACTACTCCCAGATCATGTCAACCAGAAGACATAGTGGTACTATAAATGGTGTAAATGTAACAATCAAGCCAGGCACCAAAGTCTTTCATATTGAAGTTAGTTATACCAGGGGGCCACTGGTTAAAACTGACAATCCTAGTGCGATGCAATATGGGTTCAGCGAATGGGTGGAGATGGTGAATGTGCTGGATGCGAAGGCACAAAAGAATAGGTTTGAGAAAGCATGGGTGAACTTTCTAAGGGGCAAAATTCAACATAAAGAAAATCTTGAGCAAAAGTTGAATTTTGATCCTGAAGACACTCAACCTATTTCTTTGGTGACCAAGAGAAGAAGAACTGGCGAAGGGCCATCTCATTAAGTTCTTTCTTCAGTTATCTACTTGTAATTTGTATTTACATTATGTAACTTGTATAAATTCCATTTCCTTGTATAAATGAAGTTACCAGTTTATAACCACAAGGTAGATAATAGATTAAAATCTAACAAACCTAAAAGAAAAAACCTAAGGCATTTATTGATCTATAAAAATGCCTTGGAAACTTAGATAGATTTAAATCGAACAAGTCTCTATAGTTCACACTTGTATAGATACAAGAACTAGAAAAAGACTTAGACTATATTTATAGACAAATAGGGGGAATTTGTTAGGACCAGTTCACCTGGTAAATGCCAGTCTCCAGTTGCATCTGGAGACCCAGAAGATTTGTCCAGAAATATATTGAAGTCCAGTTGCACCGTACAGTTAACGCAACTGAAGCCTTCCTCCAGTTGAGAACTGACCAAGTTGAAGAAGCATTCCAGTTGAAGTCGAAGACAACAAATGGAAGAAAGAGAATGGCAATGGCAGCGAAGCCCCGTTGGCATTCTAGTCAGTTACAAACTGGAGACCATCAGTGGAAAGCCCTTACAAAGCTTTACACTGATTACGAGAAATTGACTTGTATACTTTATGTACTTTTACCCGGATAATAAGCCTTATCTTATTATTTAAGTATTAAAAGGTACATAAAGGTGGTTGTGTAAAGTTGCTTTATCATGCGACTTTACACTGCTTTTTAAGGAATTAAATGTTATTCCTTAAATGCTCCCAACCACATTTGTACAGCCATTAACTTTGCCTATAAATACAAGTCATTGCACAACAAGAATAACAAGTGAATTCACAACGTGAAAAACATACAAACACTTCACACTTTGCAAACCTGCAATATTCTTGGTGAACTTGTGCAATATTTCTCAATCGCTAAAAGGAACATTTCACAACTTTAAGTGTTTCGATTGTCTTGAGAAATTCCGAGTGTAGATCAATTGTATTTCATAGGTGTTAGGATATTTACATTCTTGTATTATCTTGGTTCCGCATCAACCTTGTAATTTGTTTAATATCAATAAATAAATTACACATTGAAAATTACATATTGTCTCATCAAGTTATTTACAAGTTATTTGTATTATTGCATTGTTCTTTACTTATTGTCATTTATATAAGTAATCTATCTAGAACTTGGTACATACACACTGCAACTGGTCGTCTCCAGTTCAGTGCATATATTGCAAAGTAACTCCACCATCGACATAGAGGTGTCTTAAGTAGTACCATCTATTGAGTTGAGACTTACACATTCTAGCATTCTTCATAGCAAATTGGTTGATCAACTCTTGATAGTCTATATTATCTAAGATTTCATTCTCGATCGCTATCATCGCTAATCCGCTAAGTCTTTGACCGTAAGTAAGATTTCTGTAAATTAAATCCTAATAACATCAATAATTTAAAAATACAAATAAAACAAGATAAAAGTTAATACCTAAAAAAAATAAAATTTTTATGCAGATCATAAAAATAAAACTTTTATTCATAGTTTGACCAAAGGTATAATGGTATTGCTTGTCACCTTTCGTTGAATTGTGATTGTGACAACTGAAGCCAATTCGCAGGCTTTACAGCCAAACACAGCAGCCGAGGTTAACTTTCTTCTAAGAGTCGTGATACTATATTCTTTATGGATAAAAGATATGTAAGGGGGGTTTTTTTTTTTTGGGTTAAGCACTATAGTTTAATTTTGGATAATTGTTAAGATTTGTAATGGGCTTAGTTAAAAACATATAAATTTTCTATGTATATATATAAAAAAAATTTAAAAATCGGGCCCCCTAAAAAATCGGACCTCGGCCGGTCGTCCACCTCGTCCTATGTCTAGGCCGGCCCTGGTTTTACAACACGTTATTAGCACGATTTGCTGGCAACTGGTATATAGGAGGAGTGGTTGTGATGGTGATAGTGAACCAGGTAGATAATTGTTCGTTGCTTACACATATACTTTAATATTTTTATAAATCGATAAGGCAGATCTATAGTTAAGCAAATATAAAAATGAGGGGATGATTTGCCGCCTGATCGGATCCTTACGCCTTTTTACGTTTCGTATGGTAATTTTTCTATCATCCTTGCGGTAGTTACAATAATCTCTATCTCTATCTCTATATATAATAAAACAAGATTGTTTCCTATAAGTATTTTTAGAAAGTTTTTGATGTGGCAAATCCATATTTCACCTTAAAATTTTTTTTATTTAATTATGATGTCATATATAAATAAAATAGAAATAGCCCTTTACATGTTTAATAAAAGTATTAATCATTTATTTAAAGAAAAAAAATTCTCTCTTATATAATATTACAAATAAAATGTCTTTTTTTATTTACTTAATGCGGTAGTCATTTTTATTAAAATTATTATTGTGTTAGTTGATTTATTAACTATATAATTATTCTGTTAGTTGAATTATTAGATTTATATCAAGTTATAATGTTTTAATAACAAACATTATATATATTTTTTAACATATTTTATAATTTTAAAATTTTAATTAACATGTCCGGGGAGAACCCGAGTTGATTAACTAGTATTATATAAAAAAAGGTATGTTTTCTTTTCCACCAACATATTACATTAGTCTAATTTATAAAATTAAATTGGTATAAAACTAATTTCTTTGTTTGATAATAAAACGTATTCATGATGGATGTTATAACATGTTTTATCTTGAAATTCTATCTTCGATTCGTGTATATTTGGCGGAATTATAGCTTATTTTTAAATGCTAGATACTTTATCGATTAATCATTACTTATATTGAGGTTTTATTGATTTTTCATCGTTTGTTTGTCGGATCGTGTTTTTACTTCCTAGTTTCTGACTAGCTTTTATTTTAATAAATTTTTAATTGCTGTTCTAAAAAAAATAATAATAATCAAATTAAGATGACAATAATATGAAATACAAAAGATGAAAAAAAAAATAAATACCAACCAGACTAAAAACCTCAATTGATAGTCCACTTCCATTAACCGACTTATATCATCTTTACTACATTATGTTGGTCAAAAACTGTAGTCTCTCACCAAGTTAAATCATCTAAATTAACATGTATTGTGAACCAAACAAAAACTTGTAATTAAATTCTTTATTTTGGAAAAATCAAACATACCAAATATCACAGTATGCAAGATCAAAGTCATTAAACCAGCCAATAAATTGATATATAAACAGACTAGATTACACACATAGCCACATAAATCTATATCTATATCTATATATATATAAAAGTTGGATCAAAGGAGTGGAAAAATTTGCCGATTTTTAGTTTTCATATTTGCCGAAGTAGAAGCAAAGTTGGTTCTTTAGCACTTCAATAATTAGGGTACTTAATGAGGTTAATAACTTTTGTTTAATTATAATTCATATAATCTATCTATATACATATAAAGTTGAAGCCATGAAGGTGGATTAGCCCCTCTCTTTATGATGTTAATTAAGGATTCATTAATGAGGTTAATGTTAAACCCGATTATCTTAATTCTAAAGAGGCTATTATAATGTATGTATATGCATGGTTCTTGAGGGTAAATGTAATTCTAATAAGGCCATTATGATGTATGTAAACGCATGGTTCTTAAATGAGGGTAACCTTAATTCCGATTTTCTTAATTATATTCGGTTATTATAATGTACGAAATTGAATGATGAAGTGATAAACTGACATGCTTGGCACATGAAGAGCTCTTAATTATATTTGTTGGTTTACATACCCACCCAAAATTCATATCACTTCCTTCTCTTCTAATCAAACGTATATAAATACATATAAACAATCTTCAATTTCACAAATATGCTTTCTCAAGGTTTTAATTTATGATTTACGTTTGGTTAATCCAATTTTGTATATTATTATTGACTTTTTACAAATTGATTTTATAGTGACTTTTTTATTTTTGGTGATTCATTGATCCTGATTCTAAGCCGATTGTTGTAGGTACTTTGTGATTCCATGGCTGTATTTGATGAAGCGTATACAAGATGTTTGGTGAAATGCGCGGTGGGTAAGTTTTGTTAAAGCCCCTGATCATGTTCAATGTCCATCTTCACACATCAGAGAAAGTACCTTCCAATTTTCACTTTTTATTTCAGTTTTTATAATTTTCGTTTTTTTGGAAGTTGAATTTTTTGATGGTTCTATTTTGTGCATAGACATATTGGTGTATATGTCTGTTATTAGGAAAGGACAAGCCTTACTTGAATCTTACTTTGAGGGTATATTTACACACACAATGTAATTCTTTATTTCTTTTCTTTGACAGATATTGTAATATCAATTCAATTAGTATGTTTTTATGGTTTTCCTACATGGATTTTTGATAAGGCAAGTAGCCCTATTAGTCACAAAGTTAGGACTGTCTTTGACTATTCGAACTAAGGTCCTTTTTTAGAGACATTTCGACATGACTGGCTTCGTGTTTATGTTTCTTGGATTTTTTTAATGGAGAAGTGAATATGTGGTGCCGGATTATAAATATGTGCATCCCAGTTCTTACAAAATTTTGTTTTATTATATGTTTGCATCAGGACTGGATTTGCATTTGTTCATTGCAAGCATGGAGATGAAGCACAGAAGTCAGTGGATAAACTAGATGGTATTATATAAAGCACAACAGATTCAAGATATTTTGCATCTAGAAAATGCTTCTATTGAGGCTAATAAGGTATGTGTTATTTTGAAAATCTATTGTAATTTGTAACTCCAAATGATTTTTTTTATATATTTTTTGATCAAAGTTTTAATTTTAATGTTTTAAGTTGAATAACTTAGGTGTTGTTATTCAGCTTGTGATGTGCTAAATCGAGTTTAAAAATTATAAACTAGAAATACCTAAAAACTCACTACTACACACTATCGGGCAGTGGACCCGTTCGTATGCAATATAGTTAAGAGATAAGTCCGTGTTCGTTCTCGGGGATTGGTTTGAACTAGTTGTTTAGTAAAATGGTTTGGAAAACAGGGTGTTGCTTTAAATCTCACTTTGACAATTAAATTAAAGTAAATTTAAAAGACAGAACACATAAAAGTAAAGAAAAGCTTCAGACAATATTAATAAAGATCATCCACCTTGAATTCGCTAGACTTCAAACATGATTGCATTCAATTAAGATCAAATTCATTGAGTTGAAAAGATAATCGTAAAAGGATTAAGGTGCTCACGTGGTACCACCAACCGTGAGCAAATTACCCAATCACCTAAGTTGCTAGTTTAATTACCCAAGCCGGTACCACCAATGACTAGACAACCTTACCAACAATTAGTTTGCTTGACTATCGAATTAACAATTGTGCCTATGTGAAGATAACGTGGTACCACCAACCGTTATAAAACACGTTGACAAAATGACTCCTGTTTATTAAAATGATATTCACTATCAT
>CM067168.1:155080608-155148108 GCA_034093135.1 Erigeron breviscapus
ATGTTTGGAGAGAGAGGGGTGCTTATACTGTCAATTTTGTATGTTTTGGGTTATACATAATATCGGTATAACTTTCTATAAAGTATTATATAACACATATTAAAGATATTCAAGGTTAAAATTGTAAAAAATTGACTTTGAAATATTAAATGGACACAATTGATGGGACGGAGGGAGTAATTTTTATCGTATTATTTTATAAAGATTTTAGCCCCTAAAAATCATTAAGAAAAAAATAGTTTTTAGAAAATACAATAATCACCACTTGTGACGACGTCACCTAAACATTCCTTTCGGTGTATTTTTCCGATTGACTTAATTCTTAATTGATCATGTGTTTGTCAGAATAGTCAATCTAATCGAATGTAGTTATATATGAGTTCGTGTACGATAGGTGTTTAGAAATTGTTTTGCGACCGTTTGTGTACAAACGGAATACTAGTTGTCTGGAGAAATGCCAAATAAATCGGGGGAAAAAAAAACATGGTCATATTTATAGTCGTTGGAAAGCTAATTAAAAGATTCATTAATTTATGTTGATAAAATGAATTAACATCTCTCGAGTCTTTTTAAACGGTCGGGTCAAATGTTTTTTGTTTGAAAGTCAAACATGACCAAAGAGTGGAATGGACATTAAAAACCTTTTCCATCTCTCATCTTCCATCCATTTTTCAAACCAATTTTCTCTCACTAAAAAACAATTCTCTCCCTTTTTCTTCTCTCTAAAACCAGATCTCACTCATTCTTTCCCCTTCTCTCTTCAATTTCTTTATCTTTTCTTCAATTGGTAAGCAAAACTCAAATGGGTTTCTATAGATCTAATGATTTCTTACAGGGAGATGCCATTAATCAAGCCAAAAACTAACAAATATAAATATAAAAATTGTATGTAAAACCAGATCTGAAAAGGGGTTTTGAAAAGAATTTAAACTCGAAATTCATGCTTAAAAACACCATCTAAATCACTGTTTTTCAATCAGAGGTCTTGTCCTTGTCCTTCTTCTCGACGAGATCTATTGTTTTTTGTGTACGAGGCTGACCACGAAGATAATCTTCAAGGTCAACCCTTTCGTGTTAAACAAAATTAGAGTTAGGGTTCTCTTGTTAGAATCCTAGAACATCTTCATGCGCATGACCTACAATGATAGGAGCTATCAAGCTAATAATGAAAGCGAATGCAGCCAAAGAAGTTTTCTTTAATAGGTCACGCAAGCCAAAGATAAAATGTCTAAAATGTTTTTTTGTTTATTAAAGTTTGATGCGTATTTGAGATTTACCGAATCTGATGTATATCTTAATATCTGTATTTCCTAATGGAGTGAAAGGGAAACTTTTAGGATACTGCTATCGGTAATGGTTTGTTCTCCCAGAGTATGAACCACTAAATATCAAATACACATAACACATAAATAAACAGGAAAAACATACACTTTTACCTTTGGGTTGCGTGATCGGTTAAAGAAAACATCTTTGGAAGTGTTCGCCTTCATTATTAGCTCAATAGCTCCTACCATTTTAGATTTCATATGCTTATTAGCCTTTTTGTGCAACGGAAATCAAACAACTACGTCAACGTACTCGTCCGGCTAAGACTTGTACGGGTTAAGCTTAACACTTTCCCTGCATTATATTTACGAGCTCGATTCACACATAATAGTTTAGGCAACACACATAACCTAAACATAATCACCCATTACCTTCATTTCGTTTGGGCCCTTAAACGTGCAAGTGACATGGCAACCTACCAAGTCTAGTGAGCTAGGTGTACAAGCCATGTAGTATGCATAAGTCACACATTAACTCTATTTCTACATTTCACACATAATATGACACTTCATAAATCTACATAAACTGCATAACAATACCCTACATTAAACAATACTTCATTTCACTACATTAAGGTCTGCATTACAGGTCTCATGGTCAACTACACATCCCATAATACCTCCCGTGTAACCCGAGATACCCACATATATCATATGTTACCGTTAAGGAAGTTATAAGTATAAAACCTTTGCTTGTTGAACCCTCAGCGTGACAAAAGTAGTGTATCTTACCTTGATACAGCTTAACAACAAGCTACAAGCACAATACAACGATGACTAGGTGTCTCCAATAACCTAGAACAAGTATAAGATCGAAATATAAGCTAAACGACACATTTTGTGAAATCTGGACATGTGGTGCGCCGCACCTTCCATGTGGTGCGTCGCACCAATCCTCCAGGGAAATTCAATTAACTACGAGTGCGCCGCACCTACCCTTTGGTGCGTCGCACAAATCCATCAGAAAATTCTTATCAACAATAGGTGCGCCGCACCAGCCCTTGGTGCGTCGCATATCGGGGTCCTCCAAAAACCCAAACTGGCTGTGGTGCGTCGCACCACCCTCCTGGTGCGTCGCACCTGGAGTGTCGACCAGAAACTCTAATTTTTTGTTCTTTGATCAAACGAATCCCATACGAACCCATACCCCAAATCCAACCTGGGGACTTAAAATTAATCCTTTTAATTGCACTTTCATCAACTTAACCATCCTATTAATCCCTTAATCCTTTACATCATAAATCAATCATTAAAACACCCGAATAACATGAATTCGATAAACATTTGATCAAATAACCCAACCCAAACCCTATGGACTAGATTATAACTCATCTATGACTCATAAGATCAAATTCAAAGATAATATTACCTATATTACCTGTAGATGACTTAGAGGATCAAGATCTAATCAAAACTTGATCAATACGGCACGAATCGATTGAATCTTGAGGAAACTTGTCTTGGGGATTGAGGGAATTGGCTAGGGCTTTGTTTAGGGGAATAAAATCTGCAAATGCCAACCTAATGACACCCCTTAACTCCCTAAACCCGTTTTTATTTGCACACATGTCAAAACTAGCCCCTAAGCTTCCTAATCCTTCATTATTGGTCACAAACTACTTTATTGACCATATACATCATTAATCCTTCATTAAATGTCACTACATAGACATTAATCTTCATATTTCACACATTTATACTACATTAACATTTAGGCTTACAAGCCTCACACATAACACACATTAACTACATATAAGCATTAAATCTAAAATAGACTTAACGACACACATAATATTGACTTAACGGCACTAGTCAATTAGAAAAGAAAAGTTTGGGATGTTACAGCAATATTTATCCATTTGTTGATTTAAAGTAGTCACAGTCATGTTGATTTTATTAGTCTAAGCATGTTTACCTCTTATTTCATGTATCATGTGATTCATGTCTTTGATTTTATTAGTCGTTAAAGTTTACCCACATGTTGACATTAGTGTAATGGGTTTAGAGTGCTAAATTTCGAAGCGACCCGTTTTGACCCGGACCCGTTTGGACCCGTCACCCGACCCGACCCATACATTTTGCCACCTCTACTTAAACATATGGTTTCTTTTGAAGAAGCCTAATAGTTATCTTTGAAATATATCATTTCAAAAGCTAGACATCCTACTAATTAGCTGATCATCAATGCACCTTCACTGGCAATTCATTTGCAAAGGACTTGGATCAACAAATGCAAATTCCAAAAGCTCCAAATTATGTTTCATGATATTCATTTCATGTTCATCAATGTTCACCCATGCTTCAATTCCGTCACCATTTTTTGTGTCCATTAGAATGATAAAATTCATGAACACAGGACTACCTTCAAACACACTACCACACACCCAAATCGGCTTTCCCCAACCAAAATCGACTTCATAGAATCCCATTTTGCACCAACTCGTAACCCCGGTATAGTCCACACAATCTTTTATACTCTTGAGAGACTCTTCCATCACTTTAGTCCTTTTTTCACCTTGTAGTTTCTTCACAAACTCACTATTGACTTTTGACACACTATCGCGCACTTTTTCCACAAGATCTTGTAATAATCCTGTTTGGGCCTTGGTTTTGCATTCTGCACTTGCTAGCCAAATTAAGTTACCAATTGAGTTTTGTGATAAACTTGACACTAGCCTTTTCCTAAGGTTCACTACATGACTTAACAAAGATGGCTTCCATGAACCACTATTTTCTTCAGATGCAGCCATGATACATTTCCATAACAAAGCAGTCACCACCTCAACACGGGTCGGATCTTTTGATCCATTTTCAGCTGCCTTAGCCTTAAGAATGGCTAGTTTTGATTTAATAAAAACAAATCTTGTTGTACTACATTTACCCATTTTGAATTTAGAACCAAACATGACCATTGATGTATCTTTAAGCCATAAATCTTTTGCAGGAAATATAGATGATGCATTCATATTCGGATAGATAATTTCTTTTGACCCAAAACTAG
Source organism: Erigeron breviscapus (assembly GCA_034093135.1). Classification (NCBI taxonomy): domain Eukaryota; kingdom Viridiplantae; phylum Streptophyta; class Magnoliopsida; order Asterales; family Asteraceae; genus Erigeron; species Erigeron breviscapus. The sequence goes on from CM067168.1 coordinate 155,084,935, forward strand.
TCCCAGCCCATGAGTTCAAAAAACTACTCAATGCAGCACCATCAAGAATCTTGTGTGAAATACAAAGACTAATAGCAATTCCACAACATTTAAAAATTGTAACTTGAACATTACTAACACAAAATCCTGTACTTGACCCATTAATAGTAGGTTCATGTGGAAGGAAATGGTTAATTAACTCAAGATCAGGATGGGTAAGTTTAGTATTGACACTAGCTACTGCAAAGTAAGCACCAACGTCGTTACACTCAATGGAAACGTCGTCTTTTATGGTCCCGGATAAAGGGTAGAAACGAGTTAACGTTTTAGATAACGAATCTTTGAGACCATTTAATCGTTCTTGGACGTCATGCTCGCTGGCATGATCTTGGTTTTGGTAGTATAGTATGATGGGTGCATAAGGGGCAGGAATGAGTTGATCTAAAATGGAAAGATTGTACAATTTAAGGTGTTGTGGTGTTGGTGATGATGGTTTGATGTATTCTTTTGAAATGATTTCAACACTCACCATTTTGGGTTGTATGTTTTAGTAGAGAAAACAGACTAAAAGTTAAGGATTTTAAGTTGAGTTTGAGTTGTTAAATAGGTGAAGCGATAGACAAGTAGACAAGTACAACACTTGGGATATTTTAGGATTAAATTAAGATTATCCATAGAGAGTGACCACTTGAAATGTTTCTTTGTTTAAATAGTCCCAAATGAGGTTCTCACCATTTCTTATAATGTTTGTTGTTTGTAAATATTTTACTTGGTTATATTAGCGGTTTTCACTAGATACAAATAGGACCAATTAAGGTGTTTTAGAAGTACTTTTTTTTTTTTGACTTAACTGGTAATTGTAATTTTGTTTTACTAGTTCTTTTTTCAAGTTACAGAAGTTGATGTATATTTAACAGGTTGACTTTTGACTTTTTAAGATTAAAGACGAATGAATAATAACATTTTTTTTACCTTTTCAACTAATCGTCATATCATTCAAAAAGGTTTTCCCCTCTTTTATTTTAAAATTTTTACATTTGTTTTCTCTCTTATATCTAAAGTCTAAACTAACAAAAGGCATAGAAAATACTACTAAGTCTACTATTTACCATATGAACAACAAGAACCATCATCATCAAGCTGAGCCACAATAGGCAATATTAAAGGGTTCTCCACGACATATTCAGAATTGTCGCATTGTGTGAATACCGTTATAGCGTCTATAAACACATGAACTCATATAGAATAGTAAACCATCATATAATGTACTATGGTGATACTTAAATTGGAGTTGCTATAATGGTGAATGAGAGTCACCCTTGGTCTTCAGGGGTGCCTTCGGGTTCCAACCGCTAGCATACTGCCTGTTTGGATGTCACTGTTAGGGTTCGAACCACTAACCAACTAACACGCCGTTCTAAAAAAAAAACTAGTAATCAACCACTTAAATTTACCTTTTTGTTATGATGTTAAATGAGAGTTTTCAAATTTCAACTAAAATCAACCACTTAAATTTATCTTTTAGCTAAAGCAAAGATAAGGAATCTTGTTGATAAAATTCGATATCATGAACTATATGGGTGGTTTGGCGATTCTGAAGTTGAAAATTCTTAACTAAAGAGTGTTCCATTTTCTAGAAATAACATGAGTTGAAAAGTATCAAAGTTTATTTGATTACATCAACTTGTTTATAAGTTATCATCCTCATCTTTATCGTTTACTTTATCATTTCTGAATTGTCATGTTTTCTAGAAACATTATCGATTAAAATTTAGTATTGTCGATTTACTCGGTCTGATATATTTAGAATTTTAACTTCTTAGACTATTATACCTCACACTTCTATGTATAACTGATTCATAAATTTATGCAAAACGTCTTCATCGCATAAACGACCTAAATCTTTTTCTTATTTTTTTTTCATCGAAGAGCCGAATAACTCTTGAAAAGATCCACACCTTAGCTATTTTACTAAAGACCAATGTGAAGTTAACCTATTGAGTGGAAGTTTTTGCCTCTTAAGATAAAGCTCAAAGTTCTGATTTTTGGCATAAGATAGCTCAAAATTATGTGGGTAGTTTAGATTAGGGTAGTTTGCCGCTAAAAAAACAATAAAAAAAATAAACTACTCCGTATTTTACTAGAAGTTGTATATATTTTTTTTTATAAAAAATATGAATTTTATATATAGATCTTACCAAATTACATCAAAATAGCAAGCAGGCAACAAGTTACACAGCCACCCCTTTCTGAATTGCAAAACCTAATCTACTAAAAACAGACCCTTGTCTCATGGAGTCGCGATGTTGCTATGAATAACCCGTTAAAAGCTAGACAGGAAACGGATAGCTTTCGATGCGAAGGAGCCAAAGGTGTCAAAAACCAGAAGGACAAATACATACTGGTTCTCTTCACAAGCTTTGACAAAATTTGTATATGTTTTCAGATTTAATTTTGTTACAAAATCATAAATGAGATAAAATCGATACAAAAACTACAACACTAATATACATATAAACGTTATTTAGTAGCTAGGGGCCTACCCATGAGCTAAAGTTGTCATGCTTAATTATAGAGCTAGTTAGAACATAGATCAATTAATATAAACAACATCCATGCGGGCCGAAATGTTTGTTTTCTTCTAATAATTATTAGTTCAAGTATTTGACTAATACTTATTTATATGACTTCATCATTATTAATGGGATTTAGGTAATGACTTATATTATTTATATAAGTATATATACACAATTGCTATGATCAAATGTAGTGATGGCAAGTGCCCAAAGCAGTGATTGATGGCGTAGCAATCACCATGCTGCCGATGCACCACCAACATATATATATTTATGCCCATATGACATGTACTCCATTAAGTTTATATTAAGATTAGACTTTGTTAGAAACGATAGTGATACTGCAAAATCAAGGGCAAATATATATTGATACTATTACTATTAAGCATACAAAAATGGGTAACTCACCCTTCGGACTTCTTCAGACACTATGTTATGACCAATATGAAATTAAATGTAATTGCGACAAGTTTTTTGACCATTTTAATTAAAAACATTTCATTTTAGTTACTATTATACTCCTTTCGTTTCACTAGAAGTGTCCAGTTTTGAATTTTCAGTCTTTCTTTTGTAACTTTGACCTTAAATATTTTTGTTTGTGTTGTATAATATGAAAAGATATGAATTGATTGAGTTTTAGATATATTTTCATTGGTATAAACTTTCATCAAGTATTATAACACAAACATATATTTAAGGTCAAAGTTGCACAAAAAAGACTTTGAAAATTCAAAACTGGACACTTCTAGTGGGACGGAGGGAGTAGTTTTGTAACCATATTCTAACAAATCAACTGTTTATGAAATGTACAATAAATAAGAGTTGGACTGGGTTCATATTATAACTGATCTAAAAATATAACATGTGTATTAAATTATCTATTTTGTCACGAAAGGTAATTAGCATGTGTATTTTGTCACGAAATATAACATGGCAGGACCATCCTGCCTCCGAAGTTTTCGTTTATATAAAGGTTTTCTATAGAACATGAATGTTTATATAGATGCCAATGACTATTATAGTAGTATTGTCGATCTACTTTCAAACTATTTGAAAATTTTCATTTTTAGTTTAGTTACAACATATACGAACAAGTATATCATATTGGGCATTTACTTGTTGAACAAAATTTCACTTAGTGGTATATTGAGGTAATGAGGTTAAAACGATCACCAACTAACTTTTGGATCCTTTCGATATGTTTAATACACAATTCACCCCTAAATAACAAAGCATGATTCATTTTACATATTATATTATATTTACTCATTATTTTTAATTTGTTTTACAGTGTCGCTTTCGTAATGCATATAATTTAATTGATGCCAAGATTGATGTTAACAGCCACCTTTCTTGTCTGAACTGCCGGTTGGATCACTACATATCTTGTTTTAATCATAACAGTTTTAACAAGAAAATCTTTCTAACACTTTGTAGTTTCCTTTGGCTTAAGGCCACTTCCTTTTGGCTCATTTAGTGGTTCAACTTATGGCTGCATCACTAAAATTAACCTATGTTTATTTGTTGTTTTACTACGTAATAATCAATGCCCAAATGGTTGTAATTTAGTTCAATAGATAAGGCATACAAACTAAAAAGTATGACAAAAGAAATACTGTTATAAATCTATTATTTATGTGGCTATCCATAACATCCTAACTATTCATATTCCATTATTTATGTATGTCTTAATTGTATCTATATTGTATAGCCTGTATATAGGCTTCATGTATATTGAAGAGAATCAATAAAAAAAGTTATTCTCATCTCTATCTCTTATGTCTATTTTGTTATTGTTCTATATCTTATTATAAATCTGTTATGCTATTAGGTCGTTGTTTTACACAGTGCCGTCTCTGAGGATTTATGGACCTCGGCCGAGAAAAAAAAAGGGCCCGAAGGATAGGTGCAACAATTATAATTATATAAACTAAAATATAAAAACGACGATAAATGTTATATCAATAAACTTAGCAAAAGTTATTGTTCAAAAAATTAAGAAAACAACGCATAATCATACTACTAAAATAACATTCGTAATAACTAGCCGATGATTCGTGCAGTTCTCCTAGCATTCTTCATAGCAAATTGGTTGATCAACTCTTGATAGTCTATATTATCTAAGATTTCATTCTCGATCGCTATCATCGCTAATCCGCTAAGTCTTTTTTGACCCATTGTAGACCGTAAGTAAGATTTCTGTAAATTAAATCCTAATAACATCAATAATTTAAAAATACAAATAAAACAAGATAAAAGTTAATACCCAGGTAGATCAACCAGTTGAGAGGCAGCATTGAAAGTTTGAACACCCAGGTATCTCTACATACTCAATCATTAGATAAACTGACAACTGAAGTAGAGCATCTGAAGAAGAAGGATGAAGAGGTAAAAGAAAAGGTGGTTTCTGGTCTAGATGAAGACTCTAAGCTTTTAAATGCTTTGAAAACTGGTCAAGAACAAGTTAGTGCAAATGTTTTGACCCAGTCTAAAGAAACCAACCACCTTTGGAGGTCCTTCAGGATGATGTGTGGAATCTTCAAAGAGTGTAAGGACATGCAGTCATGGCAGCCTCTTGACCGGTTGCCATCTCACCCCTCTGAATGGGAAGGAATTCGGGCAGGTCTAGATGCTGCCAAGGGGGAAAGAAGTGCAGTCCTTACACCAGTTGCACCTGGAAGGACTCTATCTGGAAGAGAATTGATTGTGGCTACCAGTACTGAAGCTGGTGAGCATAGAGTTGGTGAATCTGGTGATGATGGTGATAGGGGGAATGTGATGGATAAGGGAAAAGGTTTAGCTGGTGATGCATCTGCCCAGCCAGCCACTGATCTAATGCTTGAAACTGGCAATGCTGATATACTTCCTCCAGTTTCAGATAGTGACAGCAGAAGACTGGCCAGACTTGGAAATGATATTAAAGAAAGAAAGAAAATGAAACAAAGAAACCAAGTTGAAGCCAGGGCACATCTTGAACAAATCAAGTTGCTTGATATGAGTGATGCCAATCTGTTGGGTATCACTAAGGAGGAGTATGTTAGGATTAAGAATGATCCTAGGATAGTTGACCAGTTGAATGAAATGCTTGATGTAGAACTGGATAGACACTATCCTGAGATGAAGCTGAATTCGATGCCAGAAGTTTGAACATTTTAGTGGAGAAGGCTAAAGAGAATAGGGCCAGTGGGATTCTTAAACGAATTGCAAATGTTAAGAAGGTTGTGAAGAAGGTTTTGAATCCACCAAGAAGGATCCCACAACCAAGAAGACCACTGTCAAGAGATGCTGACCTTAGCACATTTGTTGAACCAACTGGCGAGGTTTCTAATGAAGACATCAAGTCCGGTGTACTGGCTGCTGGTGCTAGGAGTATTAAAATTACAAATGAATCTGAAGCAAGAAACTACTACTCCCAGATCATGTCAACCAGAAGACATAGTGGTACTATAAATGGTGTAAATGTAACAATCAAGCCAGGCACCAAAGTCTTTCAAGTCGAAGTTAGTTATACCAGGGGGCCACTGGTTAAAACTGACAATCCTGTTGACAATATGGGTTCAGCGAATGGGTAGAGATGGTGAATGTGCTGATGCGAAGGCACAAAAGAATAGGTTTGAGAAAGCATGGGTGAACTTTCTAAGGGGCAAAATTCAACATAAAGAAAATCTTGAGCAAAAGTTGAATATTGATCCTGAAGACTCTCAACCTATTTCTTTGGTGACCAAGAGAAGAAGAACTGGCGAAGGGCCATCTCATTAAGTTCTTTCTTCAGTTATCTACTTGTAATTTGTATTTACATTATGTAACTTGTATAAATTCCATTTCCTTGTATAAATGAAGTTACCAGTTTATAACCACAAGGTAGATAATAGATTAAAATCTAACAAACCTAAAAGAAAAACCTAAGGCATTTATTGATCTATAAAAATGCCTTGGAAACTTAGATAGATTTAAATCGAACAAGTCTCTATAGTTCACACTTGTATAGATACAAGAACTAGAAAAAGACTTAGACTATATTTATAGACAAATAGGGGGAATTTGTTAGGACCAGTTCACCTGGTTAACTGGCCAGTCTCCAGTTGCATCTGGAGACCCAGAAGATTTGTCGAGAAATATATTGAAGTCCAGTTGCACCGTACAGTCAACGCAACTGAAGACTTCCTCCAGTTGAGAACTGACCAGTTGAAAAATCATTCCAGTTGAAGTCAAAGACAACAAATGGAAGATAGAGAATGGCAATGGCAGCGAAGCCCAGTTGGCATTCTAGTCAGTTACAAACTGGAGACCATCAGTGGAAAGCCTTACAAAGCTTTACACTGATTACGAGAAATTGACTTGTATACTTTATGTACTTTTACCCGGATAATAAGCCTTATCTTATTATTTAAGTATTAAAAGGTACATAAAGGTGGTTGTGTAAAGTTGCTTTATCATGCGACTTTACACTGCTTTTTAAGGAATTAAATGTTATTCCTTAAATGCTCCCAACCACATTTGTACGGCCATTAACTTTGCCTATAAATACAAGTCATTGCACAACAAGAATAACAAGTGAATTCACAACGTGAAAAACATACAAACACTTCACACTTTGCATACCTGCAATATTCTTGGTGAACTTGTGCAATATTCTCTCAATCGCTAAAAGGAACATTTCACAACTTTAAGTGTTTCGATTGTCTTGAGAAATTCCGAGTGTAGATCAATTGTATTTCATAGGTTGTTAGGATATTTACATTCTTGTATTATTTTGGTTCCGCAACAACCTTGTAATTTGTTTAATATCAATAAATAAATTACACATTGAAAATTACATATTGTCTCATCAAGTTTGTTTACAAGTTATTTGTATTATTGCATTGTTCTTTACTTATTGTCATTTATATAAGTAATCTATCTAGAACTTGGTACATACACACTGCAACTGGTCGTCTCCAGTTCAGTGCATATATTGCAAAGTAACTCCACCATCGACATAGAGGTGTCTTCAGTAGTACCATCTATTGAGTTGAGACTTACACAGTTCTCCTAGCATTCTTCATAGCAAATTGGTTGATCAACTCTTGATAGTCTATATTATCTAAGATTTCATTCTCGATCGCTATCATCGCTAATCCGCTAAGTCTTTGACCGTAAGTAAGATTTCTGTAAATTAAATCCTAATAACATCAATAATTTAAAAATACAAATAAAACAAGATAAAAGTTAATACCTAAAAAAAATAAAATTTTTATGCAGATCATAAAAATAAAACTTTTATTCATAGTTTGACCAAAGGTATAATGGTATTGCTTGTCACCTTTCGTTGAATTGTGATTGTGACAACTGAAGCCAATTCGCAGGCTTTACAGCCAAACACAGCAGCCGAGGTTAACTTTCTTCTAAGAGTCGTGATACTATATTCTTTATGGATAAAAGATATGTAAGGGGGGTTTTTTTTTTTTGGGTTAAGCACTATAGTTTAATTTTGAATAATTGTTAAGATTTGTAATGGACTTAGTTAAAAACATATAAATTTTCTATATATATATAAAAAAAAATTTAAAAATCGGGCCCCCTAAAAAATCGGACCTCGGCCGGTCGTCCACCTCGTCCTATGTCTAGGCCGGCCCTGGTTTTACAACACGTTATTAGCACGATTTGCTGGCAACTGGTATATAGGAGGAGTGGTTGTGATGGTGATAGTGAACCAGGTAGATAATTGTTCGTTGCTTACACATATACTTTAATATTTTTATAAATCGATAAGGCAGATCTATAGTTAAGCAAATATAAAAATGAGGGGATGATTTGCCGCCTGATCGGATCCTTACGCCTTTTTACGTTTCGTATGGTAATTTTTCTATCATCCTTGCGGTAGTTACAATAATCTCTATCTCTATCTCTATATATAATAAAACAAGATTGTTTCCTATAAGTATTTTTAGAAAGTTTTTGATGTGGCAAATTCATATTTCTCATCAAGTGTCTTACAAGTTATTTTGTATTATTGCATTGTTCTTTACTTATTGTCATTTATATAAGTAATCTATCTAGAACTTGGTACATACACACTGCAACTGGTCGTCTCCAGTTCAGTGCATATATTGCAAAGTAACTCCACCATCGACATAGAGGTGTCTTCAGTAGTACCATCTATTGAGTTGAGACTTACACAGTTCTCCTAGCATTCTTCATAGCAAATTGGTTGATCAACTCTTGATAGTCTATATTATCTAAGATTTCATTCTCGATCGCTATCATCGCTAATCCGCTAAGTCTTTGACCGTAAGTAAGATTTCTGTAAATTAAATCCTAATAACATCAATAATTTAAAAATACAAATAAAACAAGATAAAAGTTAATACCTAAAAAAAATAAAATTTTTATGCAGATCATAAAAATAAAACTTTTATTCATAGTTTGACCAAAGGTATAATGGTATTGCTTGTCACCTTTCGTTGAATTGTGATTGTGACAACTGAAGCCAATTCGCAGGCTTTACAGCCAAACACAGCAGCCGAGGTTAACTTTCTTCTAAGAGTCGTGATACTATATTCTTTATGGATAAAAGATATGTAAGGGGGGTTTTTTTTTTTTGGGTTAAGCACTATAGTTTAATTTTGGATAATTATTTAGATTTGTAATGGGCTTAGTTAAAAACATATAAATTTTCTATATATATATAAAAAAAAATTTAAAAATCGGGCCCCCTAAAAAATCGGACCTCGGCCGGTCGTCCACCTCGTCCTATGTCTAGGCCGGCCCTGGTTTTACAACACGTTATTAGCACGATTTGCTGGCAACTGGTATATAGGAGGAGTGGTTGTGATGGTGATAGTGAACCAGGTAGATAATTGTTCGTTGCTTACACATATACTTTAATATTTTTATAAATCGATAAGGCAGATCTATAGTTAAGCAAATATAAAAATGAGGGGATGATTTGCCGCCTGATCGGATCCTTACGCCTTTTTACGTTTCGTATGGTAATTTTTCTATCATCCTTGCGGTAGTTACAATAATCTCTATCTCTATCTCTATATATAATAAAACAAGATTGTTTCCTATAAGTATTTTTAGAAAGTTTTTGATGTGGCAAATTCATATTTCATATATATATATATATATATATATATATATATATATATATATATATATATATATATATATATATATATATATATATATATATATATATATATATATATATATATATATATATATATATATATATATATATATATATATATATATATATATATATATATATATATATATATATATATATATATATATATATATATATATATATATATATATATATATATATATATATATATATATATATATATATATATATATATATATATATATATATATATATATATATATATATATATATATATATATATATATATATATGTGTTAGTTGATTTATTAACTATATAATTATTGTGTGTATATTGATATATATTAGATTTATATCAAGTTATAATGTTTTAATAACAAACATTATATATATTTTTTAATATATTTTATAATTTTAAAATTTTAATTAACATGCCCGGGTTGAACCCGGTTGATTAACTAGTATTATATAAAAAAAGGTATGTTTTCTTTTCCACCAACATATTACATTAGTCTAATTTATAAAATTAAATTGGTATAAAACTAATTTCTTTGTTTGATAATAAAACGTATTCATGATGGATGTTATAACATGTTTTATCTTGAAATTCTATCTTCGATTCGTGTATATTTGGCGGAATTATAGCTTATTTTTAAATGCTAGATACTTTATCGATTAATCATTACTTATATTGAGGTTTTATTGATTTTTCATCGTTTGTTTGTCGGATCGTGTTTTTACTTCCTAGTTTCTGACTAGCTTTTATTTTAATAAATTTTTAATTGCTGTTCTAAAAAAAATAATAATAATCAAATTAAGATGACAATAATATGAAATACAAAAGATGAAAAAAAAAATAAATACCAACCAGACTAAAAACCTCAATTGATAGTCCACTTCCATTAACCGACTTATATCATCTTTACTACATTATGTTGGTCAAAAACTGTAGTCTCTCACCAAGTTAAATCATCTAAATTAACATGTATTGTGAACCAAACAAAAACTTGTAATTAAATTCTTTATTTTGGAAAAATCAAACATACCAAATATCACAGTATGCAAGATCAAAGTCATTAAACCAGCCAATAAATTGATATATAAACAGACTAGATTACACACATAGCCACATAAATCTATATCTATATCTATATATATATAAAAGTTGGATCAAAGGAGTGGAAAAATTTGCCGATTTTTAGTTTTCATATTTGCCGAAGTAGAAGCAAAGTTGGTTCTTTAGCACTTCAATAATTAGGGTACTTAATGAGGTTAATAACTTTTGTTTAATTATAATTCATATAATCTATCTATATACATATAAAGTTGAAGCCATGAAGGTGGATTAGCCCCTCTCTTTATGATGTTAATTAAGGATTCATTAATGAGGTTAATGTTAAACCCGATTATCTTAATTCTAAAGAGGCTATTATAATGTATGTATATGCATGGTTCTTGAGGGTAAATGTAATTCTAATAAGGCCATTATGATGTATGTAAACGCATGGTTCTTAAATGAGGGTAACCTTAATTCCGATTTTCTTAATTATATTCGGTTATTATAATGTACGAAATTGAATGATGAAGTGATAAACTGACATGCTTGGCACATGAAGAGCTCTTAATTATATTTGTTGGTTTACATACCCACCCAAAATTCATATCACTTCCTTCTCTTCTAATCAAACGTATATAAATACATATAAACAATCTTCAATTTCACAAATATGCTTTCTCAAGGTTTTAATTTATGATTTACGTTTGGTTAATCCAATTTTGTATATTATTATTGACTTTTTACAAATTGATTTTATAGTGACTTTTTTATTTTTGGTGATTCATTGATCCTGATTCTAAGCCGATTGTTGTAGGTACTTTGTGATTCCATGGCTGTATTTGATGAAGCGTATACAAGATGTTTGGTGAAATGCGCGGTGGGTAAGTTTTGTTAAAGCCCCTGATCATGTTCAATGTCCATCTTCACACATCAGAGAAAGTACCTTCCAATTTTCACTTTTTATTTCAGTTTTTATAATTTTCGTTTTTTTGGAAGTTGAATTTTTTGATGGTTCTATTTTGTGCATAGACATATTGGTGTATATGTCTGTTATTAGGAAAGGACAAGCCTTACTTGAATCTTACTTTGAGGGTATATTTACACACACAATGTAATTCTTTATTTCTTTTCTTTGACAGATATTGTAATATCAATTCAATTAGTATGTTTTTATGGTTTTCCTACATGGATTTTTGATAAGGCAAGTAGCCCTATTAGTCACAAAGTTAGGACTGTCTTTGACTATTCGAACTAAGGTCCTTTTTTAGAGACATTTCGACATGACTGGCTTCGTGTTTATGTTTCTTGGATTTTTTTAATGGAGAAGTGAATATGTGGTGCCGGATTATAAATATGTGCATCCCAGTTCTTACAAAATTTTGTTTTATTATATGTTTGCATCAGGACTGGATTTGCATTTGTTCATTGCAAGCATGGAGATGAAGCACAGAAGTCAGTGGATAAACTAGATGGTATTATATAAAGCACAACAGATTCAAGATATTTTGCATCTAGAAAATGCTTCTATTGAGGCTAATAAGGTATGTGTTATTTTGAAAATCTATTGTAATTTGTAACTCCAAATGATTTTTTTTATATATTTTTTGATCAAAGTTTTAATTTTAATGTTTTAAGTTGAATAACTTAGGTGTTGTTATTCAGCTTGTGATGTGCTAAATCGAGTTTAAAAATTATAAACTAGAAATACCTAAAAACTCACTACTACACACTATCGGGCAGTGGACCCGTTCGTATGCAATATAGTTAAGAGATAAGTCAGTGTTCCTTCTCGGGGATTGGTTTGAACTAGTTGTTTAGTAAAAAGGTTTGGAAAACAGGGTGTTGCTTTAAATCTCACTTTGACAATTAAATTAAAGTAAATTTAAAAGACAGAACACATAAAAGTAAAGAAAAGCTTCAGACAATATTAATAAAGATCATCCACCTTGAATTCGCTAGACTTTAAACATGATTGCATTCAATTAAGATCAAATTCATTGAGTTGAAAAGATAATCGTAAAAGGATTAAGGTGCTCACGTGGTACCACCAACCGTGAGCAAATTACCCAATCACCTAAGTTGCTAGTTTAATTACCCAAGCCGGTACCACCAATGCCTAGACAACCTTACCAACAATTAGTTTGTTTGACTATCCAATTAACAATTGTGCCTATGTGAAGATAACGTGGTACCACCAACCGTTGTAAAACACGTTGACAAAATGACTCCTTTTATTAAAATGATATTCACTATCATACCATGAACTAGTGATAATTGCTCATAGACAAACAACCATTTGAAAATCACATGTGCATCCAACTAGTACCACTAACGAAGAACACACAAGCCACCAATATCATAATAATATATAAAAAAGAATTAAATCATCAAGATCTCGACACAACGATAATTTAAAACAACTCTTAGAATTAAAACATTTAGCAATCACATCATTCGTCTAGTTTCATCAAGGTGGATGATTGAATGTTTAGCCACTCATGATTAATTTAAAATAACAATCAAAATAAAAGAAGAACATGATGTACCAATCGTTCTTGAAATAAAATTGCAAGACAATAATGTAGATACGATCTAGATGGGTGCTCGTGAATCTTCAATGAATCGGATGAAGAAATCTTGCTTTAATCCTTGAGAGAATTCCTTGTAGAGCAGCTCCTAGAAAGAAAATTTGATAAGATGGGAAATAGGGTTATGTTTTCTATTTATACCCTTTGGAAATCTGATGCAAAAGTCGGCCAAAGACCTTCAGGCCCCGTCATCCCACTGCGGCGCAGTGGCCGAGTGATGCCCCCACTGCGACGCAGTCAAATTCCACTGATCTGGGCGTACAGCTTCCCTTGTCTGACTGCGGCGCAGTGGGCCTTGGTCACCCCCACTGCGGCGCAGTGGTACTCCCTGATCTGTGTGGTCTTTTGTTTCACACGAATGCGACGCAGTGAGCACACGAACTCCCCACTGCGGCGCAGTCAATAATCACTGATCGGTTTCTTTGACTTGAAATCTTCTATCTTTTCAATTTAAACAACTCTCGAACATATGAATCAACTTCTTGGCCTAAAATCGTCCGAAATTGCACCAAATGGTCACGTAACCTGCTTAGAACCTGAAAGCACTAACAAACACCATAAACGCGCCAAATGCATACAAAATTTACTTAAAACACATAAGAAAATGGCCAATAACGATGTGGGCGATATGTATAAATTGGTCACATCAAATCCCCCCATACTTGAGCATTGCTTGTCCTCAAGCAAATCCGGAATTAAAGTAAAAGTATTCCTTGGCAATGAAGCTATAGAAACAAATTACGAGTATAAAAAAGAAGCCACACCAAGCATGTCAATGACAAAAAATTGGGTGAAGCAGTTTTAATCTTAAATGAAAACCCGAAATGTTTGACAATACCTGAACAATCCGCAAGCCATGATAACACAACTAAGCACAAGTGAAACAAATGAACCTATCAATATCATTCTACTCCAACGAACTTACTTTTGGGGTTGAATATATATGAAGAATCACTCATAGCTCGGTCGTAATGTATACTCTTTTACCATAGGCTTGAACTAGGATCATAGCTCCACCGACGTGGCGTAAGCACCAAGTACATCATCAAAATAGGCATATAGGACGGTTGTATAGTTAGGCTAAGGTATATATAATGGATATTTAAAATGGAGTATGGGAGTGTAGGTTAGAAATGAAAGGAAACAATCAAAAGTATAGGGTATGTATGAAATATGTACAAAATAGTCTAATCAAAACCCGTACCATTGATTGCCAACAAACTATCAACCCATAAGATGTTATCCCGCTAAGACACCTCAAAAAGTAACCAAGTAAACCCGACACCATTGTGGTGTATCAACTTCAAACAATTTCAATTCAACCAAGGCTTCCATTCTTAATGATACAACAAAACTTTAGACATATAAAAATGAGAAGTACCCACTAGTAGCCCAAGTTCTTTTTTTCTTCTTTTTTTTTTTATTTTTTCTGTTTTTCAATTTTTCACTTTTTTCTTTATTTTTGAACCACTTTTACTCTACTAGTAGGCACCCTCTTACAATGATGAACATGTCTATAACACTTACTTCCATTGAACAATCCAAGATAATCCTCAATAACTTGACCAATTGACGTATTCTCATAGACAAGAATATTCCACTAGACAATCCACTGAAGCTCTCCCAAACCATCCAAACAAACCAATGACAATCAATGGCCCCCCAGATTAGACTATCGGTAAAGTAAGGTATAATTAGGTAAATTTTACATATATGAGTTGATTTATACAAAGGTAAAAGCTAAGTTAAAGGGATGTATAAGTGTATAATTGCACTAAGGTATACAAAGAAAGGAAAGAAATGTATGTATATGTAAGTGTAAGTGTGTAAGTTTAGTAAAGGTAAAAATGTACAAAAACAAATGGTGAAAAGAAAGAAAGAAAAGTATGGGTCAAACCTAAATGCCAATTCGTCATCCGATGTAATTATATCACAAAAGTGATCTCACTGCGGTCTCGTCACGATCACCAGGCCAAGTTCTAGAATCAACACATCACCGGCACACTCATATCAAGAGAAGAACCCGGAAATGGGATGGATTAACCTCAAACACGCACATCTTAGTGCAGGGCATCGAAATGGAAAACCAAATAGAAACCCTTACTCCAGAATAAATCCAAGAGCCTAAGAGAGGGACGTATTTACAAGGCAATCAAACCAAAACCGCAACACCTAACACAACTATATATGAAATGATGAAATCTCACAATTGGGTGTTTTGGATATATTTGAGTATGCAAGTAATATTATCAATCCCGAAGGACTAGCCAAATAACCGTTCAGAACACATCTCGCCGATTAAAATTTTTGCCAAGGAAAAATTTTGTAGTAAAATTGCTTATTAAGTTATCATAAATTAAGTGACAATAGCAATTTACCACAAAGACAAGCTCAACTCAAGTTTTGAAATTATATCAACTTCTATCATCCCACCAAATCGAAAACACCAATTTCAAACATGCACATCACAGTGAAGAGCTCGAAATGGAAACCAAATGGAGGCTCCTACCCTCGGATAAAATCCGAAGGCCTATGAGAGGGACACATCGACAAAACCGGTAGAAATCTCAATGGCAAAACAACAAAAGAGAGAAACCCAGTAGCTTAAACCTATTTGCCACCCCCCACACTGAAGATGGACAATGCCCTCAATGTCCATATTCGGTCAAACAAAAGTAAATAGGGGTAAGCAACATAAAAAAAAAAAATGAGGGCACATACCGGAACATGGACACATTCCGTTTTGAGACAAGTTAGTCGACCCCGCGTCACAAATTGCGCTTCCTAAAAAGGAAGAACATTTTGCTTGGCGGGAGAAACAACTTGTACCAAAACGGAAGGTGCGAGAGTTGTGTGCATCAAACATAGCAATGAAAAATATTTCGCTGAACTTACTGCCAGCATATGCACACCACCACACAATCAACAATTTGATGCTACAGAATATAGATGAGAAGAGAATCCAATAGGTTTTCCCCCACAGAAAAACAAAACACATCTTTCCTCAAAAATATCCTTAACCTTATGTAATTCTTTAGTTAATTTCAAAGTAGAATAAAACTCTAAGCATAATTCACGAAAAACCGGTTCTCTGTTAAGAAATATCTGCTGCCACATATCACTGTTAACTACCCTATCACCCACGGGCACCTGAATACTAAACCATCGATTGATATCGCCCTGAACCCCAAAAAACTGAGCACCCGTAGGATGAAGATACCTTGGAGGGCAAACCACTTGCTTATGGAGAGAATACAACTTATTCAGATAGTTGTTCTTGTGGGGTTGCCTGACCCCTTCAAACTCTAGCCATGTGTGCTTCTCGTTCAATTGACCTGACAAAAAAATAAGAGTAGGCGCTTCCGGTACTTGCCTAGCTGCCTTAGCGGGGACATTAGCGGTCCCGCTAGATTGACCAACTTCAGTTTGCTTCCTCTTGTCAACTCCGCTTGCGGTCTGCAATCACAAACATTTAAACAAACAAACATGAGATATAAGGAATGCAAAACTGAACTTTTGATCAAGATGGACAGTGAGTTCCCACTGCGGCGCAGTGGGATTTGGCACCCCTCACTGCGGCGCAGTTAGGTTCGTAGCACGTGCAGGTCACATGGGCACCACTGCGGCGCAGTGGTCAAGAATCACCACCACTGCGGCGCAGTGGTATGAATTTCTGGGCAAGTTCAAACCTTTATCACGACTAGAAGCTAATAAATTAGGGGTAATTAAACATTAATACGGCCATCTTTCAACAATTAACATCACATAATCAAACATAAACCTCCCCCACACTTGTTCATCACAAAAAACTCCAATTTTTCAAAACCCTAACTTAAATTTCAAAATCAAATTCGGATAAACAAGTGTTCTAATTGAAAGATTAACCACCTCATCAGCCTCATTAGTCCATAATCAACAAAACCCACAATTTAATTCTGAAATTAAAACGGCCATCTTTCAACAATTAACATCACATAATCAAACATAAACCTCCCCCACACTTGTTCATCACAAAAAACTCCAATTTTTCAAAACCCTAACTTAAATTTCAAAATCAAATTCGGATAAACAAGTGTTCTAATTGAAAGATTAACCACCTCATCAGCCTCATTAGTCCATAATCAACAAAACCCACAATTTAATTCTGAAATTAAAACCCTAAAAATTAAAAATCAAAAATAAAGAAAATACAAAGAAAATAGAAGAAAATACTTACTTCTCTTCCCATGATGATAGTATAGAGATGGCAAACAAGAAGAATGGAGTAAAAACAAAGAAATTTATGTGAAGCAATGGGTGAATTTAGTGGAGGTTGGGGGGATTTGAAGGTCTTGGTTCGGTTTCAAGAAGAAGAAAGAAAGAGAGATAGACTTTTTATGGTAAAAAAAAAACTTATTTCCCCCCTTTGACTAACTTAAAGCCCCGCTCCACATGCTGACTGGTCAACGGCCTCACTGCGGCGCAGTGGGCTTCGACCTCCCCCACTGCGGCGCAGTGAGGCTTTTTGCACCCGATGGACAGAGAAGTTGGACTGCGGCGCAGTAAAGGTGTTCCCTCCCCACTGCGGCGCAGTGGGGATTCTCTGGTCCAGAATTCCCCTTTTTTACTTAGAAAAATTTTGTAAGACAAATTTAAAACAACTTACCTCAATCCGCTTCACACCAAATTTGCACCTGCACTTTCTTGACAAAATAAAATCAAATCTATCTAATAAAAAGAAAATAAATGCAATAAAACAATACGGGATGCCTCCCGAGAAGCGCTTAATTTATTTACGAGTCGTTAGCTAGACTCGACCAATTTTTAAGCTTCATATTCAAAAATGGGGATCTCTTCAATCATCCCCTCCACTTGTTCTTCTTCCAAGTACAACTTAAGTCTATGACCATTGACAATGAACGAACCGTCACCATTACTCTTAAACAACTCTACATAACCTGACGGATACACATGTTTAATCACAAAAGGTCCAATCCACTTAGAAGTTAGCTTAGGTTGTTTGATCTTAAACTTAGACAAAAATAACAAAACCTTAGCTCCAACCTTAAACTCTTTTCTACGAATCCTCTTATCATGCCAAACTTTGGTCCTTTCCTTGTAAAGCCTAGAATTTTCATAAGCTCCTAGCCTAAGATCATCAAGCTCATGAAGTTGCAACATTCTAAGTTCACTAGCTTCCATCATATCCAAGTTCAAGTTCCTCAATGCCCAATATGCCTTATGCTCTATCTCAATAGGAAGATGACAAGTCTTACCATAGAGCAACCGGTATGGCGTGGTGCCAATCGGCGTCTTATAAGCCGTCCTAAACGCCCACAAGGCGTCATCTAACTTCTTTGACCAAACCTTGGGATTATCACCAACAGTCTTCTCTAAGATTCTTTTCAGGGCCCTATTGGTATTTTCCACTTGACCACTGGTCTGTGGATGATATGAGGTGGAAAAATGATGAACAACACCATACCTCTTCATGACCTTTGCTAGTTGATGATTTGCAAAATGGGTTCCTCGGTCACTAATCAAGGCTCTAGGGCAACCAAATCGACAAAATAACTGTTTCAAGAAATCAATGACTACCCTCGCGTCATTCGTAGGCAAAGCCTTGGCTTCAGCCCATTTAGACACGTAGTCAACGGCAACAAGAATATATTGAAGCTTATTAGACGGTGGGAATGGTCCCATGAAGTCTATACCCCAAATATCAAATACCTCACATACCTGAATGCTCTGTTGAGGCATCTCATCCCGCTTAGTTATGCTCCCTGCATCAAACACTTTCTTACCTGTAACCGAAGGACCGTAATGACCTCCAGTTGGTCCATAGTGACAAGCATCAAGAATCTCCCTCGTCTCAGCTCCAGCTACACATCTCCTTACCATACCATCTGCACAAACACGAAACAAGTATGGGCTATCCCAAAAATAGTACTTAGCATCTGATATGAGCTTCTTCTTTTGCTGGGACGTGAAATCATTCGGTATCTCACCTGCAACCAAATAATTAGCAATATCTGCAAACCAAGGAACTTCATCAGAGTTAGAAATAAACATTAAAGATTCATCAGGGAAGTAGTCATTAATCTCCCCATCCCGAAGTTCCTCTCGGTTCGGGTCTTCCAAACGACTCAAGTGGTCGGCCGCCAAGTTTTCAGCACCTTTCTTATCCTTAATCTCTATATCAAACTCTTGTAACAACAAAATCCATCGGATAAGCCTAGGTTTAGCATCTTGCTTCGAGAACAAGTACTTCAGGGCTGAATGGTCCGTGAAAACAATGGTCTTACTCAACACCAAATAGGATCTAAACTTATCAAAGGAAAAAACCACGGCAAGCAACTCCTTCTCTGTAGTGGTGTAATTTTGCTGAGCGGGGTTCAAAGTCTTACTAGCAAAGTAAATGGGCTTGAAATGCTTATCAACCCTTTGCCCAAGCACGACTCCCACAACATAGTCACTTGCATCACACATCAACTCGAATGGCAATTCCCAATCCGGACCAACCATGATAGGAGAATTAGTCAACTTCTCCTTTAAAACCTGAAAAGCACTCAAACAAGCATCATCAAATACAAAAGGGACGTCCTTCTCCAACAAGTGGGTCATAGGACGAGTAATCTTAGAAAAATCCTTAATGAAACGGCGGTAAAAACCGGCATGTCCAAGAAAACTCCTTACCCCTTTCACATTGGAAGGCGGGGGTAATTTGGCTATAACATCTATCTTAGCCCTATCAACCTCAATCCCGGCCTTAGACACTTTATGCCCTAACACAATACCCTCGGTCACCATGAAATGACACTTTTCCCAATTCAAAACAAGGTGTGCCCTCTCACACCTTTCTAACATCCTTTCTAAGTTATGCAAGCAAGTATGAAAAGAGTCCCCAAAAACCGAGAAATCATCCATGAAGACCTCCATGGAGGTTTCAAGCATGTCCTGGAAAATAGCTATCATGCACCTTTGAAAGGTGCCAGGGGCATTACACAAACCAAACGGCATTCGCCGATAAGCAAAAGTACCAAATGGACATGTGAAGGTGGTCTTTTCTTGATCCTTGGGATCAATGGGTATTTGGAAGTACCCGGAGAACCCATCCAAGAAACAAAAATACTCATTACCTGCAAGTCTCTCTAACATTTGATCAATGAAAGGAAGGGGAAAGTGATCCTTACGGGTGACATCATTAAGCTTACGGTAATCAATACAAACCCGCCAACCCGTTATAGTCCTAGTGGCCAAGAGTTCCTTATTCTCATTTTCAACAACTGTCATGCCCCCCTTTTTGGGCACACAGTGGACTGGACTTACCCAAGCACTATCAGCAATAGGGAAAATGATCCCTGCATCTAACAATTTAATCACCTCTTTCTTAACAACTTCTTTCATGTTAGGATTAAGCCACCTTTGTCTCTGGACAACGGGCTTAACATCATCAAAAAAATCAATCTTATGTTGGCAAAAATCAGGACTAATACCTGGAATGTCGGTGGTCTTCCAAGCAAAAGCCCGCTTATGGGCTCGAAGCACAGACAAAAGACTATCTTTCACGTTACTCGAAAGTGAGGACGAGATAATAACGGGCAAAGAAGATTCACCTGACAGATAAGCATACTCCAAATGGGTGGGTAATGGCTTAAGCTCCAAATCAGTGGGTGGTACATCAACAGAATTCGGTACCCTCGAACTTCCATCAGCAACAACCTCCTCAAAACTCACATCCTCGGGGGGTGTCTCATCCAAGCTAAGTGCCATAACCTCTGCAAACAATTCCTCATCATCAATATCTCCAGCTCCTAAGCAAGTGATCTCCTCGTTTTCAATGTCGATCTCCATTAGTTCCTGAAATTCTCGGTCTAAGGCATCATCAATAACGTCAATCCTGAAACAAGACTCGTCAGTAGAATAAGAATGCTTAATAGACCTTTCGACATTAAAAACAATCCTATCAGTGCCCACACCCAAAGAAATTTCCTTATCTTTCACACGGATGATGGCATCCGCGGTATTAAGGAACGGTCGTCCAAGAATGAGGGGTACCTTCGTATCTTCCTCCATTTCGAGGATAACGAAGTCAACTAGATCTACCATGGGTACGCCTAACATTGTTCTTCGTGGAGATTGGTTTGCTGAGACCCGTAATCCTGATGGAGCGGATGGTGTGGATTCAGTCTTCCCTCCTCCGTGATATTTTGAGTTTGTGATGATGGTTGTGTTGATGGCGGTGCCGGTTTCCGTGGGCATTGAGTCATCGTGATTATGTTGGTTTAATCTTGGCGCTTCGGAGTTGTGGGTTTGCATGTTTCATTCTTAGTTTTTATTTTTCATTTGGTTTGTAATCGCCTTTGTTGGCACCTAAACAATTTACTTTTTTGTACTTAGTTTAGTTATTTGGTTTTGTATGGTTGAACGATAAGTATGGGGGGAGGGTTTGGCAATTTCTTATGATTATGTTCTAATGTCTAATGATTATGTTCTAGTTTTTCTTTTGGTTTTGTTTATGCATTTTAAGAAGGTAGCGTTCATGTGCATATGCTGGCAGTAAGTTCAGCGCCCATTCATTTTGAGACGATTCTACCGAGCATAAGAACATTACCAAACATCCGGCAAGTTCTCATGATCTTTTCTTCTTTTATTTTTTTTTCTTTTACCTATTTCCCATAGATTGTCTTTAGTTCATTGTACATTGAGGACATTGTACAACTCAAGTATGGGGGGGAGGTAAATAGGAAAAAGCCGGATGAATTTTTAGACTTTTTGAACTTTTGCTTGCTTGTCCATATAGTTGAATTACTTTTGTCACTTAAGATTTAATCATACTAGTAATTGAACTATAAATTCCTTTGGTTAACACTTTTTAAATTTGTGAAATGTGTTTTGAGTGATCGTTAAGGCAAATCCCTTCTGGATTGATTACATTGCTAGCACACTTATATCCCAAAACACCAAATATGTGAGCTCTTGATTCATTTATAGATTGGCTAGGTGTTACGGTTTTGGTTTGGATAGCCTTGTAAATTTGTCCCTCTCGTAGGCTTTTGGATTTATTCAAGAGTAGGGTCTCTTTTAGAGCTCTGAACTATGATGTGCAAGTTTGAGGTTAATTCATTCCATTTCCGATTATTTCTTTGATATGAGTGTGCCGGTGATTGCGTTGATTCTAGAACTTGTCCTAGTTGATCGTTCCGTGGTTGCTAGATGATAAAGAGGTAAATTAGGATTAAAACCGTGTTTTCTTTGTTTATTCACCCTTTGTTATGTCATTATTGTTAAACCATGTTTGTGTGCATGTGTTTTAGTAGCTAATCACATCGGTTAGTGAATATCCTTTGTTTAAACCCGTGTTGCACTCATTTTTAGTGCAAGAAACTTTTAGATAACCTGTTGTGCCTCACCTTTTCGTTTGTGATAAATCCACTTAAATGTAACCTATCCTCGCCATACCGATAGTCGAAATCCTTGGTTGGTCATTAGTTGCCTATGCTAGTTGGATGGTTTGGGGTTGTCTTGGTTGTGTCGGGTTGGTATATTTCCGTTTATTGGGGGTAGATTGATGTCGTCATGATTATGGATTAAGCCTAGATTATTCTAATTAGTAAGAGTTTTGATTTGTCAACATGTTTCAAAGTTATAAAAAGGAGATACCAATTAGGCAGGGTAAAAGTAGTTCATTAAAAAAAAAAAGAGAATGAAAAGATTGAAAAAAAAAAAAAATAAAAAAAAGAAAAAAAAAAAAAAAAAAAAAAAAAAAAAACGAACTTGGACTGTCAGTTGGTATTTCCCTCATTTTTGTCAAATCAAGTTAAGTTGGTAAGTTAATTAAACCAACAATTGTTTAAATGTTTGGTATTTGAGTTGGTACATATGTTTAAACCAACAAAATGTTCTTTGATTGATTATATGTTTCATTTAAGAGTTGGCATATTCGTTTAAGCCAATAGGGGTAAGATATGGTGGTTGAAAGTCGTTTTGTAGGAAATACACCACAATGGTGTCGGTTTTTATCGGTCTATTGGGGGAGTAGTGTCGGGAGAACGTCTTTTGGGGCTTGGATAGATGGCAACTAGTGATATGGGTTGTGTTGGACTAGACTATATGTAAAACTTTGTTAATTATTGTGTTATTTCTTTTTAACACCAATTTTATCCCAAATTTCCATACACAATTGTTAATGACCCTTGTAAGCCTCAGAATTGTACATTACAACCGTTTAATTACCTCTTTTGATAGACGTTATATGGTGCTTGCGCCATGACGATGAAGGAACGATTCTAGTACAAGCCTATGGTTAAAATATATGCATCACGACTAGGCTTCGAGTGATTGATACAATATTTCAACCCAATAGTTTGTTAGTTGGAGAAAGTTAGTTGAGATGTTCTTCTTTCATTTGATTAAAGTGCTTAGTTATGTTTTCGAGGCTTGTGGATCATTCAAATATTGTCAAACATTTCAATTTTCATTTAAGATTAAAACTGCTTAACCATTCTCATTTGTTTTTTAACTTTCATGGTTTAGCTTCTTTTTGATTATTGTCATGTTTTGCAATCGAGGCCCAAAGGAAAGATTGTTTTGAAATCTGAATTTGCTTGAGGACAAGCAAAGCTTAAGTATGGGGGAATTTGATATGTCCATTTATATATACATTCCCATATCGTTTCTAAGTCGTTTTAAGCTTAATTATGTGCAAATTATATGTATATTCAATGCTTTGATGGTATTGTTAGTGATTTCAGGCTTAGAACAGGTACAATGGTTAGAAATGGCATTTGGAAGGTCAAAAGATGCATTAGGATGGTTTTTGGACGAATACGAGTGAAGACGGAGTGAAAAATACAAGTTTTGCGAGTTCTGGAGCTTTGTGCGGCGCACAGAATGTGTTATTTTGATCAGAGAATTTGGCAAAAGTTCATATGCGGCGCACAAATATGGTGTGCGGCGCATAAACTAGGTCGGCTGAGATTTTTTTGTGTTTTCACTATAAATAGAAGACCAAAACCCTACCATTCGATACACTCTCACTTGCAGTCGATTTTAGGGTTCTTTGAGGCACTTTTCAGCAGCTTTTACGTTCTCCAAGTTCATAGGGTTGCTCGAGAGATTCAAGGCATTCCAACATCGATTTTCTTAGCTTTTCATTGTCTTTCACACTTTGGTACAATATGTTTACTCTTTCTTTTGCTATTTGTGATTTATTTATGATTATGTCAGGCTAAACACTTCATCATCTACTGAGATGAAGTGACACAATGAATATTGGTTGCATATTATTTTGAATTCAAGTTGATTATTAAACGTTTCATCGAGATCTTAATGTATTGAATTTTCATTAATTATTCTATTGTTTGTTGATGGTGAATGAATGGTTTTAGTGGTAGCTAAGTCCAAGAGTTCATTGTTCTAGTTGGTTTGGTAGAATCAATAGGTATTAAATCGTGGTAGCGAGTTAATAAACAACAATAGGTAAGAGAATTCAACGTATTAACGGTTTGGTAGAATCGATAGGTGAAATTGTTTAATCATAACAAAACAAATTAATCGGTTAGGGAGATCTTAATAGGGAAGGTGGTAGCCGGATCTTTAGGATTGAATTAATTGGTTAATAAGTTCGGGTAGGGTAATAAGCTAGGAGGCCTACTAGTGAGTTCCTTGTCTTAACTTAGTTATCGAAATCAACGTATTTGAATTGGTTTTAACCTTAATGCAACCAACATAAAATGTGTCATGGAGTCGAAGTAGATGATCCTTTTAATTTTATTGTCATAAAATCATTTTTTCTATCGTTTTAGGACGATCCCTGCCCCGGTCATACCGGATTTAATTATTACTTTTTAGTTTAATTTTTGCAACGTGACAACTCGGTCACAAAACCCCTTTTTACTTGAATTGCTTTATGTTTACAACTGCTATTTAGTCCCTGTGTTCGACCTGGTCTTACCGCTTAGCTATATTACATACGATTGGGTCCACTGCCCATTAGTGTGTGGTAATCGTTATTTGGTGTTACTTGTTTTAAATTTTATAAACTCGATTTCACTCATCAATCTTCCCTGATCATTTGAATGCTAGTGTTTGTTTCAGCTTGATTGCTAACCAACTACTTCATCATCTCTCTCAACTCGGCATTAGGATCATCATTAGAAGAGGAAGAACTTGATCCTTGGCCTTGCTGAGTCTCGTGTTGTGGCTGATTTTGATAGTTGTTCCTTTGCCACCTGTTACCTGAAAAACGAGTATTATTTGTAACACCCCAAGCCGAGGCTCGGAATATCACGGAAATCACATAGCACCAGGTGGAATTACAATAGAACAAACTAAATGCAATAAAAGGTTCGGTGAATCCAAAACATAACGAAGCAAGTAACAAAATACAACAGGAGCAAATAGCCATCAAAGTCAACAAAATAACATCCAAAGATGGCAAACGATCCTAAGTATAATGCAAAAGGCAGGCCAATGAATCCTTGATCCATGAGGTCCATAGTCCGGGTTTACAGCAAGCAAAGCGACTAAACTCCACGCCCAGGGAGAACCTGATTTCCTGAAAAGTGTACTAAGCATAGTCAACGCAAAGTTGGTGAGTTCGCGGTAATGGTCCATAAGAAACCATCGACAATAATCGTAATATACGAGTAGAGGCAAAACATGACTTACAGTGAGCCCTTTACGAAAATCAATCAGACGTGTCCAACAACTCATCACTTAACCATTCGGTCAAGCATTCAATCAACGACCAATAATTCATAAATTCATCAATACAACGATAAAAGTATGAATAAGTGCGTATCACACAAGTCAAGTATATCAAGGCATTCATGTCTATCTCAAATGTAATCCCAAAGTCCATCGTTACTCTAAACAACGCGTACATACACTTCGGAGGATTTTACTTTCATCGAGTTCTAGATGCTTATGTATAGGGTCACCCGCAGCCTTCCCACCACATCTAGAATTCTTTGAAAGCACAACCGACTTCCATGTATGCACGTCTATCCTATGTAGTAATAATAATAATAATAGTAATATAAACATATCACAACCCTTTACGAAAATCAATCAGACGTGTCCAACAACTCATCATTTAACCATTCAGTCAAGCATTCAATCGACGACCAATAATTCATAAATTCATCAATACAACGATAAAAGTATGAATAAGTGCGTATCACACAAGTCAAGTATATCAAGGCATTCATGTCTATCTCAAATGTAATCCCAAAGTCCATCGTTACTCTAAACAACGCGTACATACACTTCGGAGGATTTTACTTTCATCGAGTTCTAGATGCTTATGTATAGGGTCACCCGCAGCCTTCCCACCACATCTAGAATTCTTTGAAAGCACAACCGACTTCCATGTATGCATGTCTATCCTATGTAGTGATAATAATAATAATAATAATAATAATAATAATAATAATAATAATAATAATAATAATATAAAACAATAATAATAATAATAATAAATATAATAATAATAATAATAATAATAATAATAATAATAATAATAATAATAAATAAATAATAATAATAATAATAATAATAATAATAATAATAATAATAATAATAATAATAATAATAATAATAATAATAATAATAATAAGCTATAATAAAATAATAATAATAATAATAATAATAATAATAATAATAATAATAATAATAATAATAATAATAATAATAGTAATATAAACATATCACAACCCTTTACGAAAATCAATCAGACG
The DNA here is from genome assembly GCA_034093135.1 of Erigeron breviscapus. Classification (NCBI taxonomy): domain Eukaryota; kingdom Viridiplantae; phylum Streptophyta; class Magnoliopsida; order Asterales; family Asteraceae; genus Erigeron; species Erigeron breviscapus. The sequence goes on from CM067168.1 coordinate 155,111,970, forward strand.
TGTCCAACAACTCATCATTTAACCATTCAGTCAAGCATTCAATCAACGACCAATAATTCATAAATTCATCAATACAACGATAAAAGTATGAATAAGTGCGTACCACACAAGTCAAGTATATCAAGGCATTCATGTCTATCTCAAATGTAATCCCAAAGTCCATCGTTACTCTAAACAACGCGTACATACACTTCGGAGGATTTTACTTTCATCGAGTTCTAGATGCTTATGTATAGGGTCACCCGCAGCCTTCCCACCACATCTAGAATTCTTTGAAAGCACAACCGACTTCCATGTATGCATGTCTATCCTATGTAGTAATAATAATAATAATAGTAATATAAACATATCACAACCCTTTACGAAAATCAATCAGACGTGTCCAACAACTCATCATTTAACCATTCAGTCAAGCATTCAATCAACGACCAATAATTCATAAATTCATCAATACAACGATAAAAGTATGAATAAGTGCGTACCACACAAGTCAAGTATATCAAGGCATTCATGTCTATCTCAAATGTAATCCCAAAGTCCATCGTTACTCTAAACAACGCGTACATACACTTCGGAGGATTTTACTTTCATCGAGTTCTAGATGCTTATGTATAGGGTCACCCGCAGCCTTCCCACCACATCTAGAATTCTTTGAAAGCACAACCGACTTCCATGTATGCAGGTCTATCCTATGTAGTAATAATAATAATAATAATAGTAATATAAACATATCACAACCCTTTACGAAAATCAATCAGACGTGTCCAACAACTCATCATTTAACCATTCAGTCAAGCATTCAATCAACGACCAATAATTCATAAATTCATCAATACAACGATAAAAGTATGAATAAGTGCGTATCACACAAGTCAAGTATATCAAGGCATTCATGTCTATCTCAAATGTAATCCCAAAGTCCATCGTTACTCTAAACAACGCGTACATACACTTCGGAGGATTTTACTTTCATCGAGTTCTAGATGCTTATGTATAGGGTCACCCGCAGGCTTCCCACCACATCTAAAACCTTTTGAAAATAAAACCGACCTCTATGTATACACTACTATCCTAATTTATTTAACAATATCACAATCTCATACAAACCCATCAAACACTAAAGCAAAACTATCCATCATTCACCCAATGTCACCAACTAGACATTTTGTACGTGAGTAAAATCAAACGACACCAACAATCATTTACCAACACAAATAAACAAGTAATCACATAAGTTTACACTTTTCAGCCCGAATCTCAAGCGAGTAGGGAACTACGGAACTCACCTTGATTGGCAAAACAGTTAAAATCAAGTCACGGTAAGATTAATAGCGAGTAATGGGCCCCACGCGTCCACAACCTATCAAAGCATGTCATATATCATAATGTTAACTCTATAATCATGATTAAGTTGGTTTAGTAAGTTTAAGTCGAGTCACAAACCCATAAACGCTTCTACAACTTTACCGTATATGAAACAAGACGCTTTGACTCGACATTTTTAGAAATGGATTAAGAATCATACAAAATGAGTGTTACTACAAGAAACTAGACTCTCTTACGATTCCAACGATAGGTCATATGACTCGATTGGACTTACGGATCAAAAGTTATTGACGTTTGAAAATTGACGCGCAACTTTTCCCAGAAACTAACCACTGCGCCGCAGTGAGCCTTAGCCAAGCTCACTGCGCCGCAGTGAGCTAACCCATCCCAGAACAGTCCCTAGCCACTGCGCCGCAGTGGGCTAGCCTAAGCCACTGCGCCGCAGTGGCCCAGTACTGGACCCAGAAGCAGCAGCTGCACCAAGTGCAGGAAAACCAAACCAAAACCCTTAAAACTCGACCCAAACCAATCCAAATCGATTTGTAGGAACTTGTAACTTGAAGTGAAGCATAAATAAACACCATTAATCATAAATAAACATAACTCAATCCACAATTTCTACCCAAAACATCAAAGTCATAACAAATCGCTCCAACCCTAATCGAAACCCTAGTTTGACCTAAATCGTCTTTTGACTCGATTCAAGACTTGCAATTGTTCAAGATGACTAGAAATGCATAAACAAACATAAATAGGTATAAATGGGATGAATTTGACTTACCAAAGCTTCTCCTAGTCTCCAACCCGAATTTGACCCGAAATGGCTAGAAATCTTGCACTTTGAAACTCAAATCTTTGATATGTTGTTAAGATGAGGTTGATGATGAAAACCCCGAACAAAATCTTGCTTAATTCCCAATAAATGAGATAGAAATCTAGAGAGAGAGAGGTATGTGTTTGTGTGTGTTTCTTGGAAGAGAAAAGAGAGGAAGAGATAGATAGAAATGAGAATGAGAGGGGGAGAAAGGGATAAGGGGGGGGAAATGGGTCATGGGTGGCTGGTGGGTCATGGACTACCCACGGGCCGACCCATTTCTCTTCTCTAGCCAGTTTACAATCGTTACACATGAACACCGATCAAAACATAATATCGACCCGAATACTTCATTAACCTATATTGTTAGTCATATTACACGTAAAGTCAACGAGTCAAAATTCGCGGATGTTACATTATTCCCCCGTCAAAAGAATTTCGTCCCGAAATTCAACGAATCATCAATCGTTAAACAAATGTGGGTACTTAGGCCTCAACTCTAGCGATCTCCACCACACATCAACCCATTTCTTGTCTTCGGCGACTTCATAATGAAGTCCATCAGAATTTGTTTTCCTTCAAATCTCTCTCTCGTCTTTCACTACACGCTTATTCGCATCTCAGAAGTCTATAAGGGTTTTGACTACGCGCGCGATGTTAGGAAGTTAAGCATATACGAAGTTTAAGTTATCGAGATGGGACAAGCCCGGTAAGTCACCCGGAGAAACCTCGGGAGACTCAAGATTATCAGAGATGACGTTAGTTTTCAGATTCTTAAGACGGTAGCTCTAAGGACGCTCGAGTTTGACAATTTGCATGAAACCCTAAAAACCCTACCGTTAAATTTTCCTACATTGGTAACCCTACTACACAACTAAGAACCGTATTAACCGTTGGTATTCAAATTGTACTCACTTAATCGTCAAGAACCTTAATATCATAAAGCACAACGTACGTGAAGAGTTTGTCGTCTTCTAGAGTCAAGATGTACACACGGGGTATTTGACCAAATTTGGTTAATGAGTCGTTAAACACCCGAAATCTTAAACATATAGTTCCAAAACACACGAACGAGCGTAATTCAAAGGAGTAACGTTAGGATAAACGAGGTCATAGTCGGTTTTGACATCGAGTAATGCCATAACATCATAACCGTGAAGAGAAAGGTACCTTAACCAACGTTTGGATCATTTTGGCCTCCATTGCCATTTCCCGCAAAAGCTCGGCCACGAGGATGAACTTGATGGCCTTGCTGGCCACGGTTTTGGTTCGGTCCGGTAATTTGGAGTTGATTCGGATGGACCGCCACTTCAACTTGTTGTCCAATCCATTGCGGACAATTATTTCGGTAGTGATCAGGGCTTCCACATTTAAAGCACGTACCCCACGGAAAGTTGCCTTGAGGATGAATGGTTTGTAGGGGTACTACATTCAATGGCGCCGCTTTCGGTGCTCTACAATTCTTGGACATGTGCCCAACTTGGTTGCAATTAAAACACGCCCTGCATTGAACGTTGGTGGGGTGGTGATTGTTGCATCTTTCACATAACGGATGAGGTCCTACATAAGCTTTCTTCACCGGTCCCACCGCCGCCATCACTCTACCCCTATTAGTATCTTTGGGATCAAACCTTCCCATTTTCTTCACCCCACTTGATTCTCCCACTTCCTTTCTCTTGTTTGTTGAAGAGTTACTTAAAACACCGCCTCTCAACAAGTCTTCAGTCACGCTCCCGGCTTGGTTAACAGCATCGGCCAAAGTAGTAGGCATGTTAGAGTTTACATATGATCGGACTTGAGGATTCAAGCCCAATACAAACTTCTGAATGGCCTGAGGCTCGGTACCCACCAAGTGAGGAATGAGGGTAGACAACTCTTGAAATCGTCTAACGTAGCCCTTGTAATCGGCTCCTTCCATGTTGAGGTTAGCAAATTCAATGGTCAAATTTTGTAGTTCATAGGGAGGACAAAACTTTGCCTTCACTTTGTTCTTGAAGTCAATCCACTCCAAGTTATAAGTCCGCCCCAACGTTATCTCTTGGTTCCACCAACTCAAAGCGTCATGTCTAAACATGCCGGATGCATAAGAAATCCGGTCATCATAGGTGCAATGACTCCTTTCAATCACCGCCTCGATCGCCTCAAACCACCTTATACATTCCGTGGGACCACCTCTTCCATCAAACTCCGGTGCCCCACAACTTTTAAAGTCTTTAAATATACATCCTTGACGGTATCCACCATATTGATTATTCATGGGCATTCCGATATTAACTCCCACTGGTCCCTCTTCTTCATCCTCTACGGCATGAGGTTGAGCATTTTCATTATTCACATTTTCTGGGGCTTCGTTGTTTTGAGGCCCATTGTTTTGCCCAAGATTTGCCGTGACTTGAGCAATAATGGTTGGCATGATATTGGCGATCGTTTGAGCGATCACTTCAGCCATGTTTGGTTCAGGAACTTCACCACGACCCCTTCCTTGGCCTCTACCACGACCTCTACCACGACCCCTACCACGACCCCTACCTCCTTGTACCTCCGGTTGAGCTTCCGGTTGAGGTTCTTCCGGTTCAGCCCTATAGTTCGTTCCGGCTCTTCTTGGTCTCACCATTTCTATAAAGCAAGTGACACGTTGACCCGAGAGTTAGTCTCAAATGCTCACATGTTAGTCACACAAGTAGTCAATGCTCTCATACCGATACCACATACTCATTTCATATCGTTAAGCTAAGGCAAGAGTGCTAGAATCCTATGAGATTGTTACTTAGCATATTATCATGTCAATTTCATTACAATTGTTCATTGTTAATTCAAGTAATCATGCTCAATACGTCATAAGATCAAACAATTAACACAAATGGGTTAAGTATAATCTGAATTCGATATGCTCTCTAGTTATTGATCGGGTATGTATACAGGGTGTACCAACGGCTAACCCTCCACCCAATCAACTTCCATTAAGCATATCGGTTCCCTATTATACACTAAGCCAAGCAACTAACACGAATGATTCAAAGTATAATCCGAATTCGATATGCTTTCTAGTTATTGATCGGGTATGTATACAGGGTGTACCAACGGCTAACCCTCCACCCAATCAACTTCCATTAAGCATATCGGTTCCTTATTATACTTTAAGCCACGCGTGCGCAATCCATGATGTCATTAACTTGTTATAATGTTGGGCGACCATAAAAGAGTTGATCGGGTTCTTTTAGGGTTGCCACAATATTATACTAAGTTAATACCATAACTTCATTTTGCTCTAAGCATCCAACTAACATCAATCAGTAACAACAATCCGTATCAATGACAATCAAATTTAATCAATGCACACCTTAACCACATTGTATCCATTTCACATTCATCACGTTGAATTCAAGCCATCACATAAGTGGTCTTAACTACGAACTCACAATATACACTTTCTAGGGTTCACATAATTCACATTGCACACAAATTCCTAACCATGCATGCTATATGAAGAGTTTTAACTTAAGCCGTAGTCTAGGTCAAACCGCCTAATTCTCTACGACCACGCATGGGCCACCATTCTGTAACACCCCAAGCCGAGGCTCGGAATATCACGGAAATCACATAGCACCAGGTGGAATTACAATAGAACAAACTAAATGCAATAAAAGGTTCGGTGAATCCAAAACATAACGAAGCAAGTAACAAAATACAACAGGAGCAAATAGCCATCAAAGTTAACAAAATAACATCCAAAGATGGCAAACGATCCTAAGTATAATGCAAAAGCAGGCCAATGAATCCTTGATCCATGAGGTCCATAGTCCGGGTTTACAGCAAGCAAAGCGACTAAACTCCACGCCCAGGGAGAACCTGATTTCCTGAAAAGTGTACTAAGCATAGTCAACGCAAAGTTGGTGAGTTCGCGGTAATGGTCCATAAGAAACCATCGACAGTAATCGTAATATACGAGTAGAGGCAAAACATGACTTACAGTGAGCCTCTATGAAAACACAACAACATCCACCACAAGATCACACACAACAAACAAAACGCGAAATAAACATTATACCCAAGTAACATACATAACCTCATTTCCAAAACAGGTATCATATCCTCTTCAGTGGGATTGATACACTACCTAAGTCATATCCTCTTCAGTGAGATAGATACACAACATAAATCATATCCTCTTCAGTGGGATAGATACACAACATAAGTCATATCCTCTTCAGTGGGATAGATACACAACATCCATACATCACAAGTCCATCAATCATCAAACATCAAACTAAAGTAAACTATACGCACATACACTTAGGAGGATTCTACTTTCTTCAAATCCTAGATGCTTATATATAGGGTCACCCGCAGCCTTCCCACCACATCTAGAATTCTTTGAAAGCACAACCGACTTCCATGTATGCAGGTCTATCCTATGTAGTAATAATAATAATAATAATAGTAATATAAACATATCACAACCCTTTACGAAAATCAATCAGACGTGTCCAACAACTCATCATTTAACCATTCAGTCAAGCATTCAATCGACGACCAATAATTCATAAATTCATCAATACAACGATAAAAGTATGAATAAGTGCGTACCACACAAGTCAAGTATATCAAGGCATTCATGTCTATCTCAAATGTAATCCCAAAGTCCATCGTTACTCTAAACAACGCGTACATACACTTCGGAGGATTTTACTTTCATCGAGTTCTAGATGCTTATGTATAGGGTCATCCGCAGCTTCCCACCACATCTAAAACCTTTTGAAAATAAAACCGACCTCTATGTATACACTACTATCCTAATTTATTTAACAATATCACAATCTCATACAAACCCATCAAACACTAAAGCAAAACTATCCATCATTCACCCAATGTCACCAACTAGACATTTTGTACGTGAGTAAAATCAAACGACACCAACAATCATTTACCAACACAAATAAACAAGTAATCACATAAGTTTACACTTTTCAGCCCGAATCTCAAGCGAGTAGGGAACTACGGAACTCACCTTGATTGGCAAAACAGTTAAAATCAAGTCACGGTAAGATTAATAGCGAGTAATGGGCCCCACGCGTCCACAACCTATCAAAGCATGTCATATATCATAATGTTAACTCTATAATCATGATTAAGTTGGTTTAGTAAGTTTAAGTCGAGTCACAAACCCATAAACGCTTCTACAACTTTACCGTATATGAAACAAGACGCTTTGACTCGACATTTTTAGAAATGGATTAAGAATCATACAAAATGAGTGTTACTACAAGAAACTAGACTCTCTTACGATTCCAACGATAGGTCATATGACTCGATTGGACTTACGGATCAAAAGTTATTGACGTTTGAAAATTGACGCGCAACTTTTCCCAGAAACTAACCACTGCGCCGCAGTGAGCCTTAGCCAAGCTCACTGCGCCGCAGTGAGCTAACCCATCCCAGAACAGTCCCTAGCCACTGCGCCGCAGTGGGCTAGCCTAAGCCACTGCGCCGCAGTGGCCCAGTACTGGACCCAGAAGCAGCAGCTGCACCAAGTGCAGGAAAACCAAACCAAAACCCTTAAAACTCGACCCAAACCAATCCAAATCGATTTGTAGGAACTTGTAACTTGAAGTGAAGCATAAATAAACACCATTAATCATAAATAAACATAACTCAATCCACAATTTCTACCCAAAACATCAAAGTCATAACAAATCGCTCCAACCCTAATCGAAACCCTAGTTTGACCTAAATCGTCTTTTGACTCGATTCAAGACTTGCAATTGTTCAAGATGACTAGAAATGCATAAACAAATATAAATAGGTATAAATGGGATGAATTTGACTTACCAAAGCTTCTCCTAGTCTCCAACCCGAATTTGACCCGAAATGGCTAGAAATCTTGCACTTTGAAACTCAAATCTTTGATATGTTGTTAAGATGAGGTTGATGATGAAAACCCCGAACAAAATCTTGCTTAATTCCCAATAAATGAGATAGAAATCTAGAGAGAGAGAGGTATGTGTTTGTGTGTGTTTCTTGGAAGAGAAAAGAGAGGAAGAGATAGATAGAAATGAGAATGAGAGGGGGAGAAAGGGATAGGGGGGGGGGAAATGGGTCATGGGTGGCTGGTGGGTCTTGGACTACCCACGGGCCGACCCATTTCTCTTCTCTAGCCAGTTTACAATCGTTACACATGAACACCGATCAAAACATAATATCGACCCGAATACTTCATTAACCTATATTGTTAGTCATATTACACGTAAAGTCAACGAGTCAAAATTCGCGGATGTTACATTATTAGTAGGAAAAGAAGAGTTGTAAGAAGTGTTACCTGAGGGCCGGTTTTGGAAACCGATATTGCGCTGGAAGTTTCCTTGTTGTTGGTTCTGAATATAGTTGACATCCTCGCGCCCCCGATTGGGACAATCCTCAGAATAATGCATGTCACCACAATGGTCACAACCATCCGCTACAACCTTAACATCCTTTTCAAGAGCTCCAAATCTAGCCTCTTGAGATGCAAAACCTTTATCCATGCGTGAGGATAGCGCCTGAATCTCTCCAATCACCCCAGAATTATTACTAGTCTCAGCCCTTGCAACTCTACCTTCCTTAGTTCCTCTATTCATCCTCTTCTCATTCTTCAAGAACCTTTCATCATCCATAGTTGCATTATCCTTCACCATTTGTTCCAAAATTTCATATCCTTCATTTGGTGTAATCTTGTTGAAACTTCCACCGAAGGCATAACCCAACTCTCTTTTAGATTTCTTATCCAAACCATCAAAGAACAACTCAACATACTTTTCCTTGGTCAAATCATGGCCTGGACAATTCCTCAACATTTTCTTGAAACGGATCCATGCATCTACAACATCCTCATCAACATCTTGCACGAAGGACCTAATCAAATTCTCCAACCTTCTTTGAGTTCTAAGTGAGTAAAACTCACCTATGAAAGCTTCCTTTAGTTGGTCCCAAGTAGTGATGGAATTCTCGGGAAGATCATTGAACCAATCTTCAGCATCTCCAGTGATCGAAATGGGAAATGTCTCAAGCTTCACGACATTCATTTGGTTTTGACCATATTGGTAAAGCCGAGCCAACTTTTCAAACCTATCCAAGTGTTGGTAAGGATCTCATTTTCTTTTTCCATCGAATTTCTGCTCTTCTATGCTCTTTAGATGATTCGCCTTCAAATTGAAAGTATGATCAATACCCGGAGGTCTAATGGCGGAGCCACGGGCCGTAGGAATAGTTCGGACCCTATCACCATAGCGAATGTTATTTGGATCTCTTGGTTGTTCATCACCCATCTCCTCTTTCTCAACTGCTAGATTGAAGAATTCCTCTAAGTAAAAGCTTTCTTCGTCTGAATCAGGAGTGGGGTTAGCTACAAGTGAGAATGGTGTTGGTGCTGTGAAGTTAATCTTACGTCTTGGTGGGGTCTTCAAAGGACTATTCAGAGGTCGACCCGAAGAACGCAAGTTGATCAACTAAGAAACAAGCCTGCAAACACAACTAACACCACACGTCAAATGCACCTGTGATAAACAAGGAAAAACTAAGCTAATTAAGCAAATAACTTCCTCACGCGTGAGGAAGGATCAAACCACTAAATTAACAACTAAATTGGCACACAATCCCCGGCAGCGGCGCCAAAAAACTTGATGTGCTAAATCGAGTTTAAAAATTATAAACTAGAAATACCTAAAAACTCACTACTACACACTATCGGGCAGTGGACCCGTTCGTATGCAATATAGTTAAGAGATAAGTCCGTGTTCGTTCTCGGGGATTGGTTTGAACTAGTTGTTTAGTAAAATGGTTTGGAAATCAGGGTGTTGCTTTAAATCTCACTTTGACAATTAAATTAAAGTAAATTTAAAAGACAGAACACATAAAAGTAAAGAAAAGCTTCAGACAATATTAATAAAGATCATCCACCTTGAATTCGCTAGACTTCAAACATGATTGCATTCAATTAAGATCAAATTCATTGAGTTGAAAAGATAATCGTAAAAGGATTAAGGTGCTCACGTGGTACCACCAACCGTGAGCAAATTACCCAATCACCTAAGTTGCTAGTTTAATTACCCAAGCCGGTACCACCAATGCCTAGACAACCTTACCAACAATTAGTTTGTTTGACTATCCAATTAACAATTGTGCCTATGTGAAGATAACGTGGTACCACCAACCGTTGTAAAACACGTTGACAAAATGACTCCTTTTATTAAAATGATATTCACTATCATACCATGAACTAGTGATAATTGCTCATAGACAAACAACCATTTGAAAATCACATGTGCATCCAACTAGTACCACTAACGAAGAACACACAAGCCACCAATATCATAATAATATATAAAAAAGAATTAAATCATCAAGATCTCGACACAACGATAATTTAAAACAACTCTTAGAATTAAAACATTTAGCAATCACATCATTCGTCTAGTTTCATCAAGGTGGATGATTGAATGTTTAGCCACTCATGATTAATTTAAAATAACAATCAAAATAAAAGAAGAACATGATGTACCAATCGTTCTTGAAAATAAAATTGCAAGACAATAATGTAGATACGATCTAGATGGGTGCTCGTGAATCTTCAATGAATCGGATGAAGAAATCTTGCTTTAATCCTTGAGAGAATTCCTTGTAGAGCAGCTCCTAGAAAGAAAATTTGATAAGATGGGAAATAGGGTTATGTTTTCTATTTATACCCTTTGGAAATCTGATGCAAAAGTCGGCCAAAGACCTTCAGGCCCCGTCATCCCACTGCGGCGCAGTGGCCGAGTGATGCCCCCACTGCGACGCAGTCAAATTCCACTGATCTGGGCGTACAGCTTCCCTTGTCTGACAGCGGCGCAGTGGGCCTTGGTCACCCCACTGCGGCGCAGTGGGCCTTGGTCACCCCCACTGCGGCGCAGTGGTACTCCCTGATCTGTGTGGTCTTTTGTTTCACACGAATGCGACGCAGTGAGCACACGAACTCCCCACTGCGGTGCAGTCAATAATCACTGATCGGTTTCTTTGACTTGAAATCTTCTATCTTTTCAATTTAAACAACTCTCGAACATATGAATCAACTTCTTGGCCTAAAATCGTCCGAAATTGCACCAAATGGTCACGTAACCTGCTTAGAACCTGAAAGCACTAACAAACACCATAAACGCGCCAAATGCATACAAAATTTACTTAAAACACATAAGAAAATGGCCAATAACGATGTGGGCGATATGTATAAATTGGTGACATCAGCTTGCATGATAACATAAGAGCAACCATTAACATAGATATATAAGTTTTATAATCGCACAAGTGAAGTGGAATAAAGAAGCTCACAAGATTTGAGTGGGGGCGTGAGAAATAAAAGGTATAGCCCGTCTACAATCAAGAACGCAGGTGTAGCCCGTCTACAATCAACATACACTTGAAGTTTACGAACAAGTAAGATCTTTTACAATTATTAGTAGTAAATGAATCAGTTAACACGGTCCACATTTCATATTTCACATAGTTACAGGCCATACTCATCAACATCGAAATGGATTTTCATATTTATAGAAAAAAACTATGCGGGACACTTTCGAAGTCCATGTGTCCTTTAGTTCTCAATATGTCGACATTTTTTAGAAAAATACAAAGGAATATGTTTCTGGAGTAATATGCCTGCTACTATTTTTCTCATATTAATTTCTAATTTACCAAGTTTAGTGACCTACGATGGAGGAGCAAAAACTGTATATGATATTTTCTCTCTTTAACTATTACTTTCCCAAGTAGTCTGACTTTTGACAAGTTTTGTATTGTAAGGTATGAGTATTTATCGCTGTAATAGCACCTAAATGTTTAGAGGTGCAATAACAACGTCAAATCAGGTTGCCACCGTATCACTATATAGTAGTTTCATGCTACAAGGTGGATTTGTTTATCTTTTACTTTCCCGAGTAGCTTGGCTCAACGTTAATGATGAGTTATCTATACAAAATTTATAATTGACATTCGAAAGACTACTTTGTTTATCCAAAATCTAAAAATTGATTCTTATGAATTCTAAGTCATAATAGTTAGATAATCAGTCTTAATACATAAATTCAGAAATTGGATTGCCTCTTTAGAACTCGCATTGGCGATGCGGTTCTTGCTTTTGTATCTAATGAGTGATATGTTTTGTATCTAGATTTTCCTACTAACATCAAGGATGCAAAGGTGAAAAGGTGATGCTGGAACACAAGGGGTGATAAATGTTATCAGGCATTGGATGTTACTAACTAGAGTAAGCAATCAACTTGAAAAGGTCCATATAGAACTTGACAACGAGCTGTAAAAATGAGCATTCTTTGGTAAGTTTTTTAAGTTAGTTATGTTTATTTTCAGTCATAGGTTTTAATTTGAATGTTTATCTTAGAACTACTTAAGTTCCTTTCTAAGACCAAGGGATGGAAAGATTCTAACATGTTATGACCACCTTTTTGTGATAGTTTATGAACAATTAGCTTTGTTTATATCATAACTAAATCTTTAAAAGTGTGTAACTTCTGTTAGTATAAACTTAAAAAACATGTATTATTTATTGCATGCCGAGAACATTCTCATGATCGAAGCCTAATAGTTTCTACAAGAAAACTGATTTGCCCTACCCAATCTTATTAAAAGATTGAAATGACCTGGCCAATTATTCAACTTGCCCAGTCTGTCAAGTCAGGGGAAAAAGTTATAGGGACCCTGATCCAGTTTAGTTAACCTGCACTAAGAGTTACCTACTTTGACCTATTACCCAACCCACGGAGTTACCTCCTTTGATCCATTACCCAACCCTAGGAGTTACCTACTTTGACTCATTACCCAACCCACCCGTTTTGCTGCCTTTAATGAGAAAACTTTAATATTTTGATTTTGAATGTAAGACTACCAAGAATAGACACCCGTTAAAGTAAAGTGGTAAAAAGAACTATCAAGTTATCAAATGTCATAAATTCAAGAAAAAATCTACCGAAAGCCGAATGGGTAAATATATACTAAGTAAGACCCACGACCAGAAGGCCCATGAACAGTTGACCAATGAATCAAAGAAGCGCTAATTCATACTTCATCAAGGTATACGAAGCAGTTGTTTCCTCCGATGAGAATAAAATCTCAGGTTTCTTCTTTCCTTAACAAGCGATCAAAGAGTCAAATAAATCATCCTGGGGTACTTGGTAAATAAAACTGTCAAATACAAACGAGTTACTAAGATTTGACTATTAAGCGTATAAAAACATTATTTAGACAGTCGATTAGTGAATGTACATCCAGATACCTCGCTATGATAAATATTGGTATTTATGATTAATACATGTTAATTTAGCTATGTATGGTTTTGTTTTCTATTTGAATCATGTGTTCAGATGATAGTTTAAAGCATGTTAATTTAGCTATGTATGGTTTTGTTTTCTATTTGAATCATGTGTTCAGATGATAGTTTAAAGCATGTTAATTTAGCTATGTATGGTTTTGTTTTCTATTTGAATCATGTGTTCAGATGATAGTTTAAAGCATGTTAATTTAGCTATGTATGGTTTTGTTTTCTATTTGAATCATGTGTTCAGATGATAGTTTAAAGCATGTTAATTCAGCTATGTCTGATTGTTTACTGCAATCCCACGGCACGCCTAAGATAATATTTGAGAATGTTACTGGGTATTGTAAGGGGTGCAAGGAGTTTTGAAGAGATCAAACCAGTAAACGGTCGTGTGCATGAAATGTTTAAGGAAGCCCGCGATGCACATGGTCTTTTTAACAATGATAGAGTATGAAATGATGCTGTTGGATAAGCTAATTTTGTAGGCAACAGGTACACAACTTCGAGAACTGATTGTAACCATGTTGTTATCCTGCCAAGTTAACAGTCCCTTCCAATCGTGGGAACAAAATTGGGAAAACCATTCTAATGATTAACTATATAAAAAAGGAAACATTTTAGAATAGGTGTTTTACCATTTTTAAGAGACGTACTACACGGGTTTAATCATTTTTATGATTTTTCTAAGAGAATTAACTAATTTTTATTTAGCTTATTGTAGGCAGTACACATGGGAAATTCTTCATGTGTAATCATCTTCATGGAGTTTCGTGGTCTTATAATTAAGTTTAATGATACAGTTTTGTGGCTATCAAAATATTGAACTCGGACGTGTTAGTGACACACAGATAAAGGCAGGGGTTTTTGGATGATCAAAAAGATAAACTGCCGTATAAAACAAAATACACATTTGGGTCCATTGATGCAAAATCTTAGATCTTTCACTCCATGAACACAAACCTAAATTGAAGTAGCTGCCAATGTGGGATGAAACCTCAAAACCGTCGATTAAAGACACTTACCCATACGTGCATTGCTGATCCACTTACCTAGCCGTGCATCGCACAGGCGTGCACTCTAGTCTACATAAAAATTAAACCATGATGCAAAAAGACGTTATATCGCCAATCTCCATAAATTCATGATTCATAGCGTTGCAAATTACAATACTAGAAATTTAATATAGAGTTAATTACATTTTTCGTCCCTGTGGTTTGCCCCACTTTCAAGGATCATCCCTGAGTATACGAAATTATGTCTTTCATCCCTAAGTATGGAACTCCGTTAACATATTTGGTCCACGACCAAAACGTCCGTTAAGTAGCGGGTCACGTGAGAGGCACACCATGGGCAAAATGGTCAATTCACTATTTCAGGGATCAAAAGTGTAAAACTTGTATTTTTTTAATTTGTTAATGAAAAAATTATTTTCTTACTTGTGATTCAGCACAAACATGATGCATAGAGGATGTCATCAAGCACTGAAAAAGAAATATCTTTTACTTGTGATTCAGCACAAACATGATGCATAGAGGATGTCATCAAGCACTGAAAAAGAAATATCTTTTACTTGTGATTCAACCTCTGATCAAGATTTGTTTTCCATTCAATAAATGTCCAATTACCATTTTCCAGTGTTTCTCTCTCTGCCCTCTCTCTCTACCTCTCCCTCTCTAACGGTCACATTTTTCCAGATCTGAGATCGGAACTTGTGCACCGGAGATTGGGATCGAGCTAGAGATTGAGAGTTCGAGATCGAGATTATCACCATCCGGTTAAGGCTTCCACTCCGGTGGATCTAACCCTATTTTTTTCACCCGGGCCGGAGGTCCCTTCCACCTCGGTGGATCTGGAAGCAGCCTCCCTACCTTTGTGTAAGGGTAAGGTCTGTCTACATCATACCTCCCTCATAGCCCGACTTATGTCGGGATTGAGTACCTTGTTGTTGTTGTTGTAAATGTCCAATTACCAGCATTTCAGTCAAACCAAAGCCATGTGCAAACCAAACATATTCATCATTTCTTAATAATTATCATCAAAACAAAACTTAACTATCATCACAAAAAAAAAATATAGACGTGAAGCTTATAATCAATACTAGATCTGGGCCCACATGCGTAAATGAAGAACACACAAGCGCGCGCACACACACTGACATCCAGATCCGATTTGAGCACATACCACCACGATCTCCACCACTAAACCACCCTCAACCGCCGCCATGTTCGGCCTCAGACTGCCACCGCCGACCTCCGATTCCGTTGTTGTCGTCCACATCTACCACAGCCGCAACCCACTACATCACTGCTGGCCATCACCACTCTCCAAAACAACACGATCTTTATCCAAGACAAAGTCATAATAGATCTAAAATTAATAAGATAACACAAGAAGGAGATCTTCAAGAAGAGAAATACGGGATCTAAAATGAGATCCAAGCCAAAAAACGAGAGTTGGAACTAATTGAAGGACGAGATCTGGAACGGATTTATAAAATATGATAACAAATTGACTTGCTAATGACAACCTTGGTAAAGGGTGTTGAAAATGGTGGATAGCTTTGACACTAGAAAGGTGCAGCAATTTGTTCTTTTTATTCTAAGCTGCACAATTATATTTAACTGATTTTGCATCAATGATTTTTTGTTACTTGATTTTTGTAATAAAAAAGGATGATGTTTATGTATATAGGATTTATTTTGTGGATTTATTTAGCAAAATGTATTGTTTGTTTTCTTGGTGGATTTCGATGGATTTCGATGGATTTAATCTCATATGAACAATTGTAGATGCATGTGTTTGTTTATATATGTATATATCAGTTTGTGTGGGATGTTTTTGTTTGATTTTAGATTTTTAGGATTGTATGTATATATGAAATAGAGTTTATTTTTTTTAATAGGAAAGTGTATTAAAGAAGAGGAAAGATAGATGGAGAGGAGAGAAAGTATAGAAAGATTGAAAATTATACTTTTGTCCCTGTAAAAATTTCTGACCATTTTACACTCTGTGTGCAACTCACGTGACCCCCAACTTAACGTCCGTTTGGGTAGTGGACTAAAAGCGTTGACGGAGTTTCATACATAGGGACGAAACGTGTAATTTCGGATACTCTGGGACGGTCTGTAAAAGTTGGTACAAACCACAGGGACGAAAAATGTAATTAACTCTTTAATATATAGTCAGTCTCCATGAATTCATGATTCATAGCAATGTGAATGGTGGTTAGTAATTACATGGCAGAAAAGAGTCTAATTATAAATAGTATTTGTACTTACTAGATTAAACCGGACGTTGTCCGGGCCTGATAGATAACGTAAATAAAAAAATTGATAATTACAATATTATTCGTTGTTTATGATATTATACAAACTATCATATTACGATTGATGCATATAATAAGATTATGATTTATGAATATACAATATATGTTAAATATGTTAAATCTTGATTAATTAAATGTAATATTAAGTTATAACAAATTTATATGTGAGACTAACAAAAGTAATAGTAGTAATAATAATAAGAACTAATATAAAAATAATAGAATAATAATAGTAATTAGTTTTGCTATAGCTAGAGGAGTGGGGCTCAGATAGTATCTTGGCTTCCCACTAATTTCTTGTAAATCCTACTTTTAATGAAAGTGATTTTATGATTAAAAAAAAAGAAATAACTTATAAAAAATAATATAATATAAATACATATACATAATAAATATAAAATAGAAGAGAAAATAAGAACTACACAAAAAATGACATGGCAATTATATTAATTGACCAATCATTTATTGCTAACTTATCAGTGATTAGGATTAAGATTGGATGAGTTAGATTATATTAATAGAAAAATTAAATGGAAAAAACATAAGAGTTTAACACATATTCAAAATGATGATTTGTCAAAATAAAAGGGTAGTCAGAAACATATTCTCTTTTAGTTATATGCGATGCATGGTAATATACACGTTACACTAAATTGATTATAAATATAATATTTTAAGTAATATTATTTGAAAACAATAATTAACATATATACGTCAATAGTATTTATTTATTTACGTTAATAATCTAAATGTCAATTTTAATTAGTTTTAATATTAGATAAAATTATCAATATAATCTAGTTTTATATATATTAAAGTAAATTATATTTCACGTACAAAGATAATTAATACAAAGGAAAATAGAAAGAGATAAGTTACAAAGATCGACAATTATATTATCAATGTTTTTTAATTAGTTTTAATATTCACAAAATTATATATAATCTAGTTTTATATTATATTAAAGTAAATTATATTCCACGTACAAAGATAATTAAATACAAAGGAAAATAGAAAGAGATAAGTTACAAAGATCGACAATTATATTATCAATGTTTTTTAATTAATTTTAATATTCACTAAAATTATATATAATCTAGTTTTATATATATTAAAGTAAATTATATTTCACAAACAAAGATAATTAATACAAAGGAAAATAGAAAGAGATAAGTTATAAAGATCGACAATTATATTATCAATGTTTTTTAATTAGTTTTAATATTCACTGAATATCTACCGTATTTTACAAAATATAAACAAATATTAAGTTAGATCAAGTGGTTTGTGCATAATATTAAATGTTAGAGGTCATGAGTTCTAATCTTGTATTTGGTTTTTTTATATGCTATTTAGAATTGATAAAAAAAATTGTCTACGTAGACAAATGATGACGTGGCAAATAAAGTGTCACATGAACACTAAAAAATATATATTTAAATATCAAAAAAACATTAAAATTACCAGAAAATGTCACCTAAGCAAAAAGCTTAGTTGGCACGAAAAGAAAAACGCCACCTAGGAAAAAAACTATCATCTCTTAGTTATATAGAGAGAAGATTTTTAAAGTTTTATAAAATAGTATTTGAGGATTGGTTTAACTTTGTTGGAGTTATTAAAAACTAACAAGTGTGTAACCTATATTTGCTAGAGTTAATTTGCTATCAAAATTAAACTTACTATGACTCTACTTGATAGTCGTATATTATGAAATTATAAATACTATATATAGATAAAATAAAGTGATTTATAACCTTTGTTTATCTTAATTTATTTATGGATCTTGATGTCCACTGATTCATGTTTTGTATTTATGTATATTTACGAACGATAGCATATTTATTGTATATCTTCAATTGCTAAAGTATCTCATAGATGTTATCTGAATTATGCTTAATTGTGACCAGTAAATTGGTATTATTGGAATTTATATTATACAGTGTTATTTCAATGCTATTGAGGATATCTTATTTGAAACTTGATTTGAAACTTGGTAATTTGTTGATCTGTACATGCATGATAAATTTATGGAATATATGATGCTTGACATATATTATCTTAATATAAGGAATGATTGATTGTTTTACATGCTAAAATCGATATAGGACAAATAAATTAAAGTTTTAGAAATAGTATTTGAGGATTGGTTTAACTTTGTTGGAGTTATTAAAAACTAACAAGTGTGTAACCTATATTTGCTAGAGTTAATTTGCTATCAAAATTAAACTTACTATGACTCTACTTGATAGTCGTATATTATGAAATTATAAATACTATATATAGATAAAATAAAGTGATTTATAACCTTTGTTTATCTTAATTTATTTATGGATCTTGATGTCCACTGATTCATGTTTTGTATTTATGTATATTTACGAACGATAGCATATTTATTGTATATCTTCAATTGCTAAAGTATCTCATAGATGTTATCTGAATTATGCTTAATTGTGACCAGTAAATTGGTATTATTGGAATTTATATTATACAGTGTTATTTCAATGCTATTGAGGATATCTCTCGATTCTGAAACTTGGTAATTTGTTGATCTGTACATGCATGATAAATTTATGGAATATATGATGCTTGACATATATTATCTTAATATAAGGAATGATTGATTGTTTTACATGCTAAAATCGATATAGGACAAATAAATTAAAGTTTTAGAAATGCATATTATCATCCTCATAAAATAATTTAAGTGTGATTATTGTATTAAAACATCCATGTATTTCTACGGCATAATTCTTGGAAATGTATTTGATAATTGATAAAGAAAATGTAATGAGCATGTACCGGGCAATTTGTTTATATGCCCATCTATTTTGCTCATTGATTAATGATAGATATATGCAACTTGAATTGTATGCTTCTAAGACATTTCATAGAATGGTTAATGACATATACATGTTTAATTAGCAAATCTTGTCATTATACCGTTATAAACGCTTTTCTTGTTTGATATTGCTATATGCTAATACAAATATTATTATTGAATTGTGCAAAAGTTCAAAAGAGTCAAAATAAATATAAAGGAGAAATTAGAGTTTCAAAGTACCAATGTACTAATTATCCAATATGATTTTAAACATGTCAAGTGCAATCGAAGCACATGTTGTCATAGACTAGAAGTTTATGAATCATAACTATTTGATTAATTGGCATGCTCGGCTAGACCATCCCGGGTCAATGATGATGCGAAAAAAATAGTTGAAGTACCTAATGTTTCTTCTATATAATAATTTTATTGATTGCTCAAAAATGAAAATTTCTAGTTTTTGCCACCTGAGATAAGGAATAAATCATGGAACAAATAAAACGTGGAAATATATAGGCCTATACGCCATCTTATGAACCATTTAGAATAATAAATCGATGCATCGTCTAAATGGTCATTAAATATGCAACCCGAAGTTTGCGTGATTGATTGCTCGTATTTCGTATTATAAGATGGCGAGTATGTTGCATATTGCAATGGCGAAAATGATAAAACTACTTCCCAAGTTTCTAATGATCATTGGATCTTTGCTTTTGTTGGAATGCTTATTGAGTATTTTCAGTTGATTGTAATGCCAATGATCATATGGGAGCAAAACGAATTATTAATTGTTTGGGGCCATGTTATACAACATGTGATAATATGAATTCGCATCATGCCAATATTTTATTGTATTTCCTCCCCATTGAAATTGGTTTATGGTCAGAAACCACATATGTCTCATAAGAGTTTTTAATGTGTAATATATGATTAAGTTGCTCCACCACAATGCACAAAGATGAGACTTCAAAAAATGTTGGAAATAATGTTGGAAAAATAGACATGCATTGGAAGTGTGTAGTCTCATGCTTTGATTCAGTTCGAAAATGTCTGATTAACTAGATACTAGTATGACTGTTTTGGGTATGAGTTGAAATATGAAAGATATGTATGTAATCAATAAAGCCATCATTGAAATATTTGTTTATGGCTTATGTTTCTCATTGATATGATTTAGTTTTCCCAACATTAGGGAAAATGGAAAGCAGCTAAAGAAAGTAAGAATGAATTATCAAAGTTCCTCAGACCGATATATATTTAATTAAAGTTTGTGGGATAATTCATTCACAATATATAGTAATTGTCAGGATGTTAACTGACCAGAAAGAGATAGTGATTAAATCACATATAACAGCTGCTAATGCTCCGATTGGTAATGAGTCTACAAACATTTGAAAGTGGTAGAAAAGTCGATTCTAAATTAAAAGTCTCGAAAGAAAAGGAGCTTAAATTTACGATGGTCAAAGTTGAGGTATAAAGACCCCAAAAGAGATTGATGATAAGAAACTAGACATGAAGGTTTTTGAGAAACCCCGGTTACCTGGAAATAATGAGATCTCAATGAGTTGTGACATGTCTAGAAAATTGTGGAATCGAAAAATTAATAAGAACGACGTCGAGATTGATTGAATATGATAGCGCTAAGAGCATAAATAATGTGAGGATCTTGAAAGCATGCATGCACGTTAATTGATATGATATAGATGATTGGCCAAGATGAAAAGACGCTAGTAGTTTGGGACATGAAGTCCAAACACTTGAAAGTGTAGAAATATATATATGGTGGAAGCAACTATTGATAAATTAAAAGTCTGGCAATGTGAGAAAATTTTTATTC
Source organism: Erigeron breviscapus (assembly GCA_034093135.1). Lineage (NCBI taxonomy): Eukaryota > Viridiplantae > Streptophyta > Magnoliopsida > Asterales > Asteraceae > Erigeron > Erigeron breviscapus. Next base: position 155,133,431 of record CM067168.1, read on the forward strand.
GCGTCTAAAGAATATATGAATAGGGCTCATTTGATATTGAGATTCCATGAGGCATATAAAATGCATGACGCATGTCTCGTGATATGAAAACATAAAACATATGTTAAAAGGATCGTAAATATTATTTGATCATATTTGGCATATGGACAACCATTACCGTAGAGTATATCTATTAAAAGTACCATATAAGTTATTATGTTTTCCCATGAAACTCTATAAAGAAATCCGGATTTGAATATGATATAAGTTTCATGATCGGAATATCAATGGAACCGTAACACCCAAACCTCATTCGTATAGTCTACAACACAAGAGAGCTCGGTAGCTCCGTTTGAACGTACAAAGAAGCGCAAGAGCAAAGGTTTGCGATAGACGCAATTAAAAACCCGCTCTTTTAGGAGGCTAGCGCACTCCGACTTATACCTCTCTTAGAGTTTGTTCAAATGGATGAGCCGGTGTATCTCAAGGTTGTAAGACTAAATACCGGATTTTAAAAACTTTTAAACATTCATTAATACCACAATGGCGGAAAAGGTCTATATCAATTTAAACAAATGTCAACCTATTTGTCACACATGGTTGACGTTAAATTATCCAAAGGTGTTACTATCGTAGCACTTATTTTACAAGAAATCCGATATATGTATCCTGCAGGCCTACACAAACCTGAACTAGGATTAACAACATAATAAGCAAATGGCGGCTAAGGGCACTCTTCAGATCTAAAGTCTAATAGTCTACCCATTCCTCACCGCACGAACCTTCTTCCTTGTTACTCTACGAGACACAATCGACAAAGTAGAAACAAGTGTCAGCTTATAAAGCCGAGTAAGATAAGGTTATCCAAAAATATACATGTTAAATCAAAACTTTTTATTAAAACAATTACATATATATTTACCAATTATGTTGATCACGATCATAAAAACCTGCGTATATAATATCAACATATCCATATAAACACAACAATAGGATTAGCACAAAATCCTTAAATGTGCATGTTGCAGTTTTTCTATAACTAATGTATATCGGAAGTTCAACAGAATTGATTGCACCGGAAAAGGGGGAGTCTGTTGGTGCAGTTTCTGTGTATCTATTATTGTCCGCTGCAATGCAATTCAAGAGATGGGCTATAGGAATTTCACCTGTACTAGATTGCATATTTGTGTATGAGACATTATGTATGAGACATTATCTATACTACATTGTGTATGTGTATGAGATGATGTCTATACTACATTAATCTATGAGATGCTATCTATGCTACATTAATCTCTATGAGATGATAATGTAGTGTACGTGTACTTGAAGCCCAAGCCCCATATATTATGAGTCAGTTATATATATGTCAGATATGTCTAGGGTTTCAGTTAATGGTTTTAGACTAGTCAGAAGCTATTCAAGGATTGGGGTAGAGATCTATGCCCTGTGTCCACCATGTAATTCATTATCAAGAGTCGTCTTTTTTATTGTAATCCGTAATCATTAAGATGTATTGTAAACGGATTTATTATTGTAATCATTCGACTAATGATAAAGGAATTCTTATTGTTTATCTCCTATTCTTATCATATATATGTGTGAATATGTTAAAGCCTCAAGAACGGATTCAGGTGGATTCCGCACACCTGGATTCGTACAGATCTCGATGTTCAAGGGTCAACGGGACCTAACAGTGGTATCAGAGCAAGGGAGGCTTTATGTCTCAGGTTTTGAGATCTTAAAATTGTGAATTCATGGAGTTATACCCAGATTCTTGTTCGTTCTGAGAATTAGGGTTTTTAGAGGCCGCATGATTCAATGAAGATGAAGATCTGTTTTGCGATGGATGCATGAAGATTGTCTATACGTGGTTAAAGATTTATCATGTATACGACATTGAACAGATCTATACGTTGTTGATCTTTGAGAGCTCTATGCGTGTTTATCTTTGAGAGCAGCTCTATACGTGATTAACCAATTGACCAGCTGTACGCGATGGTCTTCTTACCTTGTCTATACGTGATTATTCAATTGCTTAGATCTATGCGTACCTGTTGATCATCTTCTATACGTGCTTGGCTTCAGATTTTATATATGTGATTATCCTTTGATAGCATGTATACGTGATTGATCCTTGAATGCTCTATACGTGGATGACTCCTTGATTGAGTCTATTCGTAGTTGATTGTTTGATCGAGAGTTGGATATTTCACTTGCTTCTACGTGGTTAAAGTTCTCTATGCATGATTGAACTTTGGCATGCTTATACGTGGTTCAACTATATACGTGAAGGAAACTGGGAGTAAAGAAACACGTCGGTTGACATGAGAGCTGCTCGAATTTACTGGGTCTATTTATTTTGAGATTGAGTAAAAGAAAAAAAGGTATTTGCATTAATGACAACAATTGATTTACTCATGAAACTACACTTATGAATGGTTTTGTTCATATTTGGTGTGGTTTCACGTAATTAATTTAATTACACCTCCATGATCACAAATATGAATAATCTTAACTATGGAGTACTAGTCTTATTGATGTGAGTTATTATTACGGATTTAACATGGGTTCTTAAGTGTTAAGCAAATTTAACCTATATGTGCAATTTCTAGTCTTAAATTTATAACACGAACTACCTAGTTACTGTCTACTACACACTTGCGGGCAGTGTACCCGATCGTATGCAATATAGTGACTTGGTAAGTACGAGGTCGAACACAAGGACTTTTAAAGCAATTGTTATAATAAAATGATTCTAATTAAAAATGGGGTTTTGTGGCCGATTTGCCACTTTGCAAAAGTTAGTAAAAATTAGTAATCCCGTGAGATTAATCGAATTGAAATCCGGTATGACCGGGGTAGGGATCGTCCTCAAACGATAGTAAAAATGATTTTATGACAATAATAATAAAAAGGGACACCTACTTGGATCAGCTTACATGCCAATCATCGGGTCTAAACATTACTTGCATTTGTTGAACGACTTAAAAGGTAGACAAGACGAACTTCCGTTATACTTGAAACTTTAATTGCAAGAAATGTAGTTATCGCTTCCGCGGATAATTTCTACTCAAAACAATTAAGCATTAAGAACCTAAGTTGATTTTACGATTTAACCTTTAAAAGCTTTCTTCCGAACTGCTTATTCACCCAATCAGATTCCTCTATCATAGATGTTTTCACACTCAAAATGAATTTAATTGTTTAAAATCTTTATCGTCGGTTTCTTCCGAACTCCAACGACTTTAGGTTAATTAAAGACGATTAACCTTTTCATAAATCAATTGACAATGACATAGATTTCTTCCGAACTCCTAATTACAATTATCACTCAACAAATATAAAAGATAAAAACAATATTTAAACTCAAATAAATATGGATCTACAATTAAACATAAAAATCTTGTTCAACACTTGCAAGTAACATTAAATTGACCCTATGACATGCTTACTACCCAAGCGGGTGTTTATAGAATTAGCTACTCATAATGGAAAGACAAAAACAAACAATAATATATGAAAACATATTGTACCGAATGTTGAAATCGTTCAAGAATGACAAATATTAGCTAAATAGATCTCCAATCGAGCTAGCAATCTTCGTAGATGAAAAACACTTGAAAAACTGCTTAAATTCGTCCAGAGAGCAAAAGTTAGGGTTTAGGGATAATTAAGCTTTGTATTTATAGTTCTTCCAAAATTAAACCGGAACCGCCTTAAACTGCGTCGCAGTTTGCACACTGCGTCGCAGTTTCTATTTATTCTTCGTTGACTTTGACCATTGAGCTGATCCGTCACTTATTACACTGCGTCGCAGTCCAAGCCAACTGCGAAGCAGTTTATATTGCTATTTTCAGACTGCGTCGCATCTTAATACTGCGTCGCAGTTTCTCTTCGTTGACTTTGACCATTGAGCTGATCCGTCACTTATTACACTGCGTCGCAGTTTCTATTTATTCTTCGTTGACTTTGACCATTGAGCTGATCCGTCACTTATTACACTGCGTCGCAGTTTCTATTTATTCTTCGTTGACTTTGACCATTGAGCTGATCCGTCACTTATTACACTGCGTCGCAGTTTCTATTTATTCTTCGTTGACTTTGACCATTGAGCTGATCCGTCACTTATACTGCGTCGCAGTTTCTCGTTGACTTCCATTGACCAGCTTTTTCTACACTCTCGTGCCTCGTAAAACGTCCGTAAGCACTTGTTTAACTCCAGAAACATCGTTTTCTCTAAAATAACGCTTTAGTACCTGTTAATACCCTGAAACACTAACAAATACCATAAACGCACCAAATATATACGTAAACGACTCTAAAACCACTTACAATCGACTACTTAAGCTATGGGAAATGGACATAAAATACGACATATCAAATCCCCCCACACTTAAGCTTTGCTTGTCCTCAAGCAATTCCAAGCTGAAAACAGTAAAATACCTTGGCACATCATGGAACCACATTTCAGTAATCAAAAAGAAGCTCAACCATAAAATGAAAAGAGATGGTTAGGCAGTTTTAATCTTAAATGAAAACCGGAATGTTTGACAATATTTGACTGATATACAAGCCTTAATAACACGACTAAGCACAAAAGAAACGAATAAGTGATATCTCGCCTATCCTACTCCATCTAACTTACTTTTGGGGTCGAATATTTGAATAATCACTCAATGCCAAGTCGTGATGCATAATCTTTTAACCATAGGCTTGTACTAGGTTCGTTCCTTCATCATTATGGCGCAAGCACCACAATGTCTATCAAAAGAGGACTTTCAAGGGTTGTAAAGAATCTGAGGCTTAACAGGGTATTTAATATGGGAATGGAAATTTAGGTAGAAAATTGGTGTTAAAAGGAAATAACACAACATATAACAAAGTTTTCACATATAGTCTAGTCCATAAACAATCCCATATCATTAGTTGCCAACGGTCCAAATCCCAAGAAGTTCTCCCGACAATACCCCCAATAGAACGATCAAAAACCGACACCATTGTGGTGTATGACAATCAAACAACTCCTTCCTCCTAACTACCCATGTTGACTTAAAACAACTATGTCAACTTAAACATAAAAACTCAAAGGATATAGTATTGCAAAAATCCTTTCTCCGTTGGTTATTAAGATGTACCAACTCAACTCTTTTCATATATAGAACTTTTAAGCTTTTGTTGGTGTAATAGATGAACCAACTTACATAAAATGATTTGACAAAAAGGAGAAATACCAACTGACAGCCCAAGCTCTTTTTCTTTCATTTTTCTCTTTTTTTTTTCTTTTTCTGTTTTTTCAATTCTTTTATTCTCTTTTTTTTTAATGAGCTATTTTTACTCTGACTAATTGGTATTCTCTTAAGTAATTTTGAAACAGTGACAAATCATATATTCATATGCTAAAATGAACGATCCAGACTTTATCCAAACAAACATGACGAAATCAATCTATTCTTAGTAACCAAGAATATTCCAACCCGACATAAAGGACAACCCCCAAACCATCCACTAGCATAGGCAACTAATGACCCACCAGGACTTCGACTATCGGTATGGCTAGGAAAGGTGTATATTTAGGGTGGATTTAATAACAAAGAACAGGCTAATGATAACATGTTTTCTATTGTTTCTTGCACTAAAAGTGAGTGCAACATAAGGGTTTTAAACGGGTGATTCACTAACCAGAGTAGTTAGCTACTAAGCACATTAACAAAACATGCACATATAACAAATTTTTACGAAACAAAGGGTGAACATACAATGAACAAAGGTTTTATCCTAAATTTGCCTCTTCTTCATCTAGAAAACCACGGAACGATCAACCAGGACAAGTTCTAGAATCAACGCAATCACCGGCACACTCATAGCAAATGAAATAACTCAGGAATGGAAAAATCAACCTCAAACTTGCACATCATAGTTCAGAGCTCTAAAAGAGACTCTTACTTCCGGATAAATCCAAAAGCCTACGAGAGGGACAAATTTACAAGGCTAATAATAAATCCAAAAGCCTACGAGAGGGACAAATTTACAAGGCTAATAAATCTAAAACCGTACACCTATCATACTAATATGAATCAACAATCTCACATTTTGGGTGTTTTGGTGCTTTGAGCGCGCTAGCAATGTTATTAATCCAGAAGGGATGCCACTTAATCAGTCAAAACACATTCCACATATTAAACTTTGTACCAAGGTTGTAGTTAAACTGCTTATTAATATCTATAATTAGGTGACAAAAGCAATTATCATAAAGGACAACCCCAAACCATCCACTAGCATAGGCAACCAATGACCCACCAGGACTTCGACTATCGGTATGGCTAGGAAAAGTGTATATTTAGGGTGGATTTAATAACAAAGAACAGGCTAATGATAACATGTTTTCTATTGTTTCTTGCACTAAAAGTGAGTGCAACATAAGGGTTTTAAACGGGTGATTCACTAACCAGAGTAGTTAGCTACTAAGCACATTAACAAAACATGCACATATAACAAATTTTTACGAAACAAAGGGTGAACATACAATGAACAAAGGTTTTATCCTAAATTTGCCTCTTCTTCATCTAGAAAACCACGGAACGATCAACCAGGACAAGTTCTAGAATCAACGCAATCACCGGCACACTCATAGCAAATGAAATAACTCAGGAATGGAAAAATCAACCTCAAACTTGCACATCATAGTTCAGAGCTCTAAAAGAGACTCTTACTTCCGGATAAATCCAAAAGCCTACGAGAGGGACAAATTTACAAGGCTAATAAATCTAAAACCGTACACCTATCATACTAATATGAATCAACAATCTCACATTTTGGGTGTTTTGGTGCTTTGAGCGCGCTAGCAATGTTATTAATCCAGAAGGGATGCCACTTAATCAGTCAAAACACATTCCACATATTAAAAGTTGTACCAAGGTTGTAGTTAAATTGCTTATTAAATTCTATAATTAGGTGACAAAAGCAAATAACTACAAGAACAAGCATGCAAAAGTTTCAAAATACCTCTAAAAACTACCCGACTTTTTCCTATTTACCACCCCCCCACACTTAAGTTGGACAATGCCCTCAATGTCCAATAACTAAGGAAAACTCATGGAAATAGGGGAAAGTAAACAAAAAGAAAAATCAAGAACAAGAAAAACTTGCCGGGTAGAAGTGGTGTTCCATGCCTGAATATGATGCCAACAAAAATATGGGCGCTGAACTTACTGCCAGCATATGCAAATGACAACCTTGCTATCAAACATGAACACACAATAAAACCAACATAATAGATCATCAAGCATTAATCATCCTATCCCTACTTAAAAACTGAAATGAAAAGAAAATACGATGTCTTATCACCCTTAGGGGTGATTACAAACCAAACAAATTAAGATAAAGGTACGGAAATGTAAATTGTTCAAGGTAACAATACAACAAAAGCAGCATCAAACCAAACATATCACTGAAGACCGGAAGGCGGGTAACCACCGGGCATATCAAAGAACGAGCCCACCATCCTCTCAGCAAAAGAGCGCTCTGGAGCACCTGAATCTCCCGCATCAGTAGCAGCCTGTGTACCTGCAAAAGTACCAAAAGTAACAGGATGATCAGGACCCCTTCCGCCCACATCATGGGAAGGAGCAACCTCAAACTGGCGCTCTGGTGGATAGAAGAAACCTCCTCCAGCCCTATGCTCGGGAATAAAGATGCTGGGAGGTCTGTAGTCTGGAATCTGCTCAGGTGGATGGAACTGCTCACCCCTATATTGGGCCTCCCACATAGGCTGATATCTATCCTGATCATGCATCACATGCCCCAAACCTGAACCAACCCATCTGAAATCACCATCCACCCTCCTCTGAAACTGCTCATGGGATTGCTGGAACTGCTGCTGAGATTCCCACATGTTACTAACTAGAATCCCCAAAGAAGAAAAATCCCAAGAATCTGCGGAGGCCGCAGAAGAAGAAGATGGCCCCGCAGTAGGAGTAGTGGTGGCATGACGTTTAGGACGTCGTGCTGGCTCGGGCTGCATTTATCATTGACCTCTCCTTACCCCCACAACGAAAGAAAATGCATTTATCATCAAAATTATTCTTCACTTTATCAATATTACTAACATCAATGGTTGAATATACCTCAAGACACCATTCTTTGCAAACTGGTTCCCTAATCTTAAAGATATCGAACCACAGAGTAAACTCTTGATCAACAGGGTGACCATCATCATCATTAGCCATTCCCACAAGACGCATTAATCCATGGATATCAGCCCGAATCCCAAGCATATCAAGCATATCACTAACCAAGTACTTTGGCTCCTCGATGTCCTTATGAAGATGTTTTTCCAACCGTTCATTGTATTCCGCCTTCTTTTCCGTAGAAGCACGGGGCCATGAAAGCCATGCATGATCAGACAATGCCACAAAGGGAACCACTTGAGCTTGAGCGGGAGCTACATTAGAAGTACCCTCACCCGGAGTGGATGAAGTAGTAGCCCGCCTTGGGTTGCGCCCACCTGTAACGGGGAGCTGCACAAAATGAAAAACATCAAAACAATCAAACCCCGACCTAATCTGAACCATATAAGAGCTGAACGGGGGTCAGGCCTGAAACTGTCCATACTGCGACGCAGTTTTTAAAGACTGCGAAGCAGTATGGTTTTCTGTTTTACCACTACGGCGCAGTATGCAACTGCGTCGCACTCATCCCAGTAACAACTGCGGCGCAGTATGAAACTGCGTCGCATTCATACAATTTCTGGGCAAGGGTCAGCCATGAACATTAAATCACGAAAAATTTATCTTCCATTACTCAGGGTTTAACAAAACCAAATCAATATTCATCAATCTCCAACAAACCCAACTAATCTTAGTACATAATGGAAGAACACTAATCAAACTCACAATCAAATTAACAAAATCCTTCCTCTTTTAATAATATTTAACCATTAATCAACCAGTCCCTTCCTCCATTAACAAAATCTAACCATTAATTCGAATTTAATTCATAAATAAGCATATAAAATTTTTAATTAATTCGAAATTAAAGCATTGTAAAATCAATAGAAGCTATGAAGAATAATGGAGAAGGGAACAAGAAAAAATACCTTTCCAGATCTAGTCATGGTGATTAATTTGAAGATTAAAGAACAAAGACTGAAGAAATAAGGGTAAAAGAGATAAAGGGGTCGGTAGGTTTTGAGTGTTGTAAAAAAAATTTAGGTAAAGGTAAAGTGTGAAATAATCCTAGTCTCCCCTTTTTGTTGACCCGATCTGAACCAGACTGCGGCGCAGTCCCCCCACTGCGTCGCAGGTTTTTTTTATTTTTTTTTATTTTAAGGATTTTCGAATTTTCTGAACAATACATGACTGCGTCGCATTTAGCTGACTGCGTCGCAGTCTTTATTCCAGAGATTTTGGCTGCTTCGCAGTTTGAAAGAGCTGCGTCGTATTTTGTAAACGAAGAATGCACTGCGTCGCAGTACACAGACTGCGTCGCAGGGCCACCCCCCACACTTACCTCGTTGATAGTCCACGATCAACTTACCGGTGCACGTAGGAAGTCTCCAGACCTGCAAATCTCGACACAATACCTTTAAAAACATGAAAAATAACAAAATTCAATAAAAACAAGAAAACACAAAGCACGGGTTGCCTCCCGCGAAGCGCTAAGGTTATTAGTGAGTCGTCAGCTCGACTCCAAGTCCTTTGAGTTTACTTGTGAATGGCATAAAAGCCAATCTCGAACACCTCCGCATTCTCTTCATCCTCTTCATAGTAATGCTTCAAGCGGTGTCCATTCACAATAAAATTATTAGTAGGACCAATCAACTCCACATAACCCGACGAAAAACTTTTCTTCACCACATAAGGACCTGTCCATTTTGATTTAAGCTTCGGTGCTTTGAGTTTGTACTTAGATTGGAACAAAAGCACCTTGTCACCGGCTTTGAACTCTTTCCTCTTGATTTTGCTATCATGCCAAGCTTTTGTACGTTCCTTGTACAGCATGGAACTATCGTAAGCTTGCAACCTCATTTCATCCAACTCGTGCAACTGTAAAAACCTTTTCTCACCTGCTAAGATAAGATCCATATTGCAATTTTGCAAAGCCCAATAGGCTTTGTGCTCAATCTCAACCGGGAGATGACAAGTTTTACCATAAAGAAGCTTATATGGGGTAGTACCAATTGGAGTCTTGTAGGCGGTTCGAAACGCCCACAAGGCATCATCAAGCCTCTTGGCCCAAATCTTGGGGTTATCATGCACTGTCTTTTTAAGAATTCTTTTCAACGCCTTATTCGTGTTTTCCACTTGGCCGCTTGTTTGAGGGTGATAAGAGGTAGAAAACCTATGGGTCACCCCATACCTCTTTAAAACCTTAGCAAGCTGGTGATTCGCGAAATGAGTCCCGCGATCACTTATTAAGGCCTTTGGTACACCAAATCGACTAAATAACGAAATTCAATAACAACTTTAGAATCATTAGTCGGAAGGGCTTTAGCCTCGGCCCACTTGGACACATAATCAACGGCTACCAAAATGTAAAGAAACTTATTCGATGGGGGAAAAGGACCCATAAAATCAATCCCCCATACATCAAAAACCTCACATACCTGAATCATTTGTTGAGGCATTTCGTCTCTTTTTGTGATATTACCTTGACGTTGACAAGCATCACAAACTTCCACCAAAGTCTTTGCTTCTCTGAAAATGGTAGGCCAATAAAATCCAGCATCATATACCTTCTTACCGGTCACAGACGGTCCATAATGACCACCGGTAGGTCCATGGTGGCATGCATCCAAAATCTCTCGGGTTTCAGCACCGGCAACACATCTCCTTATCATGCCATCTGCACACATTCTAAACAAATACGGGTCTTCCCAAAAATAATGCTTAATTTCCGTAAAAAATTTCTTCTTCTCTTGCTTTGACATCTCCTCGGGAAGCAAACCTGCACTAAGATAGTTAGCAATATCGGCATACCAAGGTCCTTCCTCAATCTGCATTAAAAACTCATCAGGGAAATCATCATTAATCTCATGCTCTTGCAACTCCTCACGGTGAGGGTTTTCGAGCCTACTTAAATGGTCGGCTGCCACATTTTCAGCCCCCTTTTTGTCCTTTATCTCGATGTCGAACTCTTGCAAAAGCAAGACCCAACGGATAAGACGAGGCTTGGCATCTTGTTTCGAGAACAAGTACCTTAGGGCAGAATGATCCGTATAAACAATGGTCTTGTTAAGGACCAAGTAGGGACGAAATTTATCAAAAGCATATACAACAGCCAACAACTCTTTCTCTGTCACAGTATAATTTTGTTGGGCTGGATTCAAAGTTTTGCTAGCATAGGAAATCGGGCGGAAATGTTTATCCTCCCTTTGGCCTAAAACGACCCCTAAGGCAAAGTCGCTAGCATCACACATCAACTCAAACGGTATTGACCAATTAGGTGGAATCATAATAGGTGCATTAGTCAAATTCTCCTTAAGCAAGTTGAATGCATCAAGACACTCTTTATCAAACACAAATGGGACATCCTTTTCTAACAACTTGGTCATAGGCCGGGTTATTTTGGAAAAATCTTTGATGAACCTACGGTAGAAACCGGCATGACCCAAAAAGCTTCTAATTGATTAGCATTTGTGGGTGGAGGTAATTTAGTTATCACATCAATTTTTGCCTTATCAACCTCTAAACCCAATTTAGAAACTTTGTGTCCCAAAACAATACCTTCTTTAACCATAAAGTGACACTTTTCCCAATTTAAAACCAAGTGCACCCGCTCGCACCTTTCCAACATCCTATCAAGACTCTCTAGACAACTCTCAAATGAACTACCAAAAACCGAAAAGTCGTCCATGAAAACTTCCATGGACGTTTCAATCATGTCTTGAAAAATGGCAATCATACATCGTTGAAAAGTACCGGGTGCATTGCAAAGACCAAATGGCATCCTCCTATAGGCATAAGTGCCATAGGGACAAGTAAACGTGGTCTTCTCTTGGTCTTTAGGGTCAATGGGTATTTGAAAGTACCCTGAAAACCCATCCAAAAAGCAAAAATACTCGTTACCGGCGAGCCGTTCGAGCATTTGATCAATAAAGGGCAAGGGAAAATGATCTTTGCGGGTTGCATCATTTAATTTCCGATAATCAATACATACCCTCCACCCCGTGACAGTTCTAGTGGGAATCAATTCATTTTTATCATTTAAGACTACGGTCATCCCACCCTTTTTCGGTACACAATGTACCGGACTTACCCAAGAACTATCCGAAATGGGGAATATGATTCCCGCATCCAACAACTTAATAATCTCCTTTTTAACTACATCTTTCATGTTTGGATTTAATCTACGTTGCCTTTGCACAACCGGTTTAGCATTATCTACAAAATTTATGGTGTGCTTGCAAAATTCTGGACTTATACCCGGTATATCGGAAATCTTCCATGCAAAGGCCTTTTTATGGGCCTTTAGGACGGTCAAAAGTCTAGATTTTTCATCCTCCAATAATGAGGATGAAATGACAACGGGTAAGAAAGATGTACCTTCGAGGTAGGCATATTCAAGATGGTCCGGAAGTGGTTTGAGTTCCAAATCGGTAGGAGGGCACTCTACCGAGGTTAGCACCCGTGTGCTATCACTAGTGGTGATCTCTTCAAAAGCTTCATCTTCCGGTGGCGTTTCATCAACAACCAACGCCATGATCTCTTGCAACATCTCTTCATCTAGCACTTGGTCTTCTTCACTAAATGCTAGCAATGCTTCTCCTTCCTCCATGCCCAAGATATCCATGAGCTCCTTCTTTAAAGCATCTTCTTCTTCTTCTTCGATAATATCAATCCTGAAACAAGACTCATCATACGAGTAAGGATGCTTAAGAGCTCTATCAATATTAAAAATAACACGGTCATCCCACCCTTTTTCGGTACACAATGTACCGGACTTACCCAAGAACTATCCGAAATGGGGAATATGATTCCCGCATCCAACAACTTAATAATCTCCTTTTTAACTACATCTTTCATGTTTGGATTTAATCTACGTTGCCTTTGCACAACCGGTTTAGCATTATCTACAAAATTTATGGTGTGCTTGCAAAATTCTGGACTTATACCCGGTATATCGGAAATCTTCCATGCAAAGGCCTTTTTTTGGGCCTTTAGGACGGTCAAAAGTCTAGATTTTTCATCCTCCAATAATGAGGATGAAATGACAACGGGTAAGAAAGATGTACCTTCGAGGTAGGCATATTCAAGATGGTCCGGAAGTGGTTTGAGTTCCAAATCGGTAGGAGGGCACTCTACCGAGGTTAGCACCCGTGTGCTATCACTAGTGGTGATCTCTTCAAAAGCTTCATCTTCCGGTGGCGTTTCATCAACAACCAACGCCATGATCTCTTGCAACATCTCTTCATCTAGCACTTGGTCTTCTTCACTAAATGCTAGCAATGCTTCTCCTTCCTCCATGCCCAAGATATCCATGAGCTCCTTCTTTAAAGCATCTTCTTCTTCTTCTTCTTCTTCTTCTTCTTCTTCTTCTTAAAGCATCTTCTTCTTCTTCTTCTTCGATAATATCAATCCTGAAACAAGACTCATCATACGAGTAAGGATGCTAAAGAGCTCTATCAATATTAAAAATAACACGGTCATCCCACCCTTTTTCGGTACACAATGTACCGGACTTACCCAAGAACTATCCGAAATGGGGAATATGATTCCCGCATCCAACAACTTAATAATCTCCTTTTTAACTACATCTTTCATGTTTGGATTTAATCTACGTTGCCTTTGCACAACCGGTTTAGCATTATCTATAAAATTTATGGTGTGCTTGCAAAATTCTGGACTTATACCCGGTATATCGGAAATCTTCCATGCAAAGGCCTTTTTATGGGCCTTTAGGACGGTCAAAAGTCTAGATTTTTCATCCTCCAATAATGAGGATGAAATGACAACGGGTAAGAAAGATGTACCTTCGAGGTAGGCATATTCAAGATGGTCCGGAAGTGGTTTGAGTTCCAAATCGGTAGGAGGGCACTCTACCGAGGTTAGCACCCGTGTGCTATCACTAGTGGTGATCTCTTCAAAAGCTTCATCTTCCGGTGGCGTTTCATCAACAACCAACGCCATGATCTCTTGCAACATCTCTTCATCTAGCACTTGGTCTTCTTCACTAAATGCTAGCAATGCTTCTCCTTCCTCCATGCCCAAGATATCCATGAGCTCCTTCTTTAAAGCATCTTCTTCTTCTTCTTCTTCGATAATATCAATCCTGAAACAAGACTCATCATACGAGTAAGGATGCTAAGAGCTCTATCAATATTAAAAATAACACGGTCATCCCCGACACCTAAGGAAATCTCCTTAGCCTTAACCCGGATGATAGCATCCGCGGTCATAAGGAATGGTCGGCCAAGAATGAGAGGGACATTAACATCCGCCTCCATTTCTAAAATAACAAAATCGACCGGGAATATCATGTGACCCACTTTGATTTGCAAATTTTCCGCTATCCCCATGGGATATTGGAAGGATCTATCCGCAAGCCTAATGCTCATACGGGTGGGGGTCAATTCACCTAATGACAACTTCTTATAAACAGAATAAGGCATTAAGTTAATGCTGGCCCCAAGATCGGCCAATGCCTTACACAAATAAGCACCAAAAGAACAAGAAATAAGAAAACTCCCTGGATCTTCC
>CM067168.1:155153108-155239707 GCA_034093135.1 Erigeron breviscapus
ATACCATAAACGCACCAAATATATACGTAAACGACTCTAAAACCACTTACAATCGACTACTTAAGCTATGGGAAATGGACATAAAATACGACATATCAGCTTTATTTATGGACCCATTTATTGGAGAAGATGACATATAGAATGGGAGATAGCTGAAACCGTAGACGAATAATGATGGGCTACTGTTTAGAGTATTTGCCGAGAAAAGGGGGGAATAAAATTTCAGCATTTGTTCTTCGGTTTTCTCAGCAAAACTCTGCAAGGTTGTAGAATTTGCGAAAAAATAAGGGGGATTATAACGATTCTTTCGGATTTCAAAGCAAAATTCGGCAAATACTCGAGTTATATTAGAGATCAAAGTGTTATTCAGCTCAGATTAGTGATCAAAGAGTTATTCTGTTTGGCTTAACAAATTGACGGTGTTTACACTTTTAAAAACTCTCGAGTAATGAAGATCATAATATGATCTTCTCTATAGCAGTTATGGAAGCTTTTGTCGAAATATTGGAGCAATGAAGTTGATTACTTGTGGTTGAAGTACATGCAGATTGTACCTTAGTGAGATCTCATATAGAAAAGACTCCGAGTGATTGATAGAATTGTGAAGATACCAGACATAGTTGAAACTTTGTTGAAGTATTGAAATAATGAAGCTGGTTATTTGTTGATTGAGTACTTGAAGATTGAACCTATCTATATTCCATGATGTAGGGATGATAGTCAGGCAATTCATAAGTTTTATTGCGAGATTAAGATCTTTATGTCATTGGCGGTTTATATAACTGAAGGGGAGATCTGATAAGAAAGACTTCAGGTGACTAGTAGATTTGTGGAGATACAAGACGAAGTTAGATGCTGCTATTTGAGACAGGGTCTATGGAATTACATTTTGTGATTCAGGTTGTAAAGTTTCTTATCTTTGTGATAGCTGATTGATTTGATGCTGATTGTTGGAAATTCAACTTCTCTATTATATGCCGGTTAAGCAACACGCGATTAATTTCTCGGGCAATGATCCAAGGGTGGAAGATTGCATATGTTTAATTCGGAGGTGGTTACTGTTGAGGGGGAGAACTACGATGAGATGTGTTGGGTTAGTTAGTTGTCATAAAGATACAGGGATTTTGCAGTTTGAAGATCAGAGTGTGGTGCCAGAAGATCGAGTCTCAACACACAAGACCCAATATAATTAGTTAAGGGGGAGTCTGTTGATGCAGTTTTTCTATAACTAATGTATATCGGAGTTCAGCAGAATTGATTGCACCGAAAAGGGGGAGTCTGTTGGTGCAGTTTCTGTGCATCTATTATTGTCCGCTGCAATGCAATTCAAGAGATGGGCTATAGGAATTTCATCTGTACTAGATTGCATATTTGTGTATGAGACATTATGTATGAGACATTATCTATACTACATTGTGTATGAGATGATGTCTATACTACATTAATCTATGAGATGTGTCTATACTACATTGTGTATGAGATGTGTCTATACTACATTGTGTATGAGATGATGTCTATACTACATTGTGTATGAGATGTGTCTATACTACATTGTGTATGAGATGTGTCTATACTACATTGTGTATGAGATGATGTCTATACTACATTGTGTATGAGATGTGTCTATACTACTTTGTGTATGAGAACATTGTGTTTGAGACATTATCTATACTACATTGTGTATGAGATGATGTCTATACTACATTAATCTCTATGAGATGATGTCTATACTACATTAATCTATGAGATGCTATCTATGCTACATTAATCTCTATGAGATGATAATGTAGTGTACGTGTACTTGAAGCCCAAGTCCAGCCCATATATTATGAGTCAGTTATATATATGTCAGATATGTCTAGGGTTTCGGTTAATGGTTTGAGTCTAGACAGAAACTATTCACGGATCGGGGTAGAGATCTATGCCCCGTGTCCACCATGTAATTCATTATCAAGAGTCGTCTTTTTGATTGTAATCCGTAATCATTAAGATGTATTGTAAACGGATTCGTTATTGTAATCATTCGACTAATGATAAAGGAATTATTTTCTAATATCCGTACGATGTACGGACTACTTAAATTACATACTTATATTTACTCTTATTAGTTTATATTTAATATGCATATGTATATAATATTTATTGACATATGTGAATTGAGAACTAATCGCCGAAATATTAATCGAGAATTGATAACTTAGGCATATTATTATGATATATACAATAAGATATAACATCAAGTATGGACTTTTAATTTACTTTAATAATGTACGTATAATATATAGCATATACAAAACTCAAACTTACTTTCCTTTTTTAGTGTGAATTACTCGCGAATATCAGAGGTCTAACATATGATCTCTTAAGTGTGTTAGAGAGCCCCTTGCAGAATAAATCTTCAACTTAAACCATTCATTGAGAAACCTATATCATTTAAATATCTGAAGTAGAAAACTCACTAAAGTAAAAATTAAATACTTATGACCACTCAAAAATAAAATAAAAAATTGCAAACATATTAAAGCATGAGAAACCGTCAATAGATGCAAATTATAACCCAAACTTCATTAATATCACCAATGTGCATGTAGCATGTTAATTAACCCAATAACCTATATTATCTCAATTATAAGTGATTAACAAATAACAATATGCATGGTAATATAACGTGATATTATTAAAAATAACAAAATCATAAACACATGAATTTATATAGTCTAGATAAAATCTTAAATTACAAAAGAAAAATAATAATAGTAATTTGGCGATCTTATGGATTGAATATCACCTGAATGTCAATTTTACAAAATAAGAACTAACGATAATAAGGTGATCACCATGTCTTGTTTTCATAGGCCTAAGAGATAGAAATTGACTAAAAATCTAATAAGGAAACCGAATAATAAAGAACAATTTAATTAAAAATATAATAAAAGGACACGTGTCGGTCAAGGATTACGCCACTTGTCGCTTTAAAAAGTATTCAATCCTGTTTTAGTATATTGGTAGATATGTGCGTGATTTTGTTATAGTCTCAAGAACGGATTCAGGTGGATTCCGCACACCTGGATTCGTACAGATCTCGATGTTCTAGGGTCAACGGGACCTAACAGTGGTATCAGAGCAAGGGAGGCTTTATGTCTCAAGATTCGAGATCTGTATTATGCGATTTGTTAAGGTGAGTTTCAATCAGATTGGGTTTTCGTGTTACTCGTGTTTGCTAGTGATGATGAAGACCGAATCTGTGATATTCGCATGAGGAGGCTTACCCAGATTCAGGATTATATCAGATTTGAGTTTAGATCAGATTTGAGAATAAAAAGAATTAGGGTTTTTAAGAGGCAGCGATGTGTTTGGGAAGATGAAGGCTAGGCCAGATCTGTTTTGCAACGGATGCAAGAAGCTTATACGTGGTAATCTGATCATGTACGCCATTGAACATAAGTTGCTGACCAAGTCTACGAGGTTACCATTGTCTATACGTGATTAAATATTTTGCCAAGCTGTATATGTGGTTGACAAAGCTCTATATGTTTTTGACCATTAGATTTATCCTATACGTGATTATCATGTATGGAAAAATCTTTATCTGTTTGCCCAATTTGTTCTAGACAATTTTGCTTTTATGCGTCGTTGAGCTTTCAATAATAATATTTAATTACGAATTTGGTTTGGATTTGGATGGTTACTGAATGAACGTTTAAACAAAGAAGAGCACGTGTTTTGTGTTATGTTCTAAGTCAAGATTGAGTCGGTTCGAAGTATAAAGCAAAGAATAAAGAAATCAGATACAAATTTCTGGTAGTTTGATTCAAGTACGTGGCAAGTGATGCTTGAGAATGAATATGAATTGATATAAGTCCATACGGATTTAAAGCGAGTATGGAGAATTTTAAGGACTTAATTAATTAAGCATGAGTTTGCATTAAATGCCACAAATTTGCTATGGGATAATTTTTTTTCAGATCGGTAATGGGATTTTTATTGCCAAGTATTTAACATGGTTTCTAAGTGGTAAATGATTTTGGCCTAAGTCATTTTAAGTTGGTATTAACTTATTAATGAGATAGGACTTATTTATGGACCCGTTTAAAGAAGATGCTGAAATAAAGAATGAGGAGACAGCTGAAACCAAAAGATAGATAATGATGGGCTATTGTTTAGAGTTTTTGCAGAGAAAAGAGGGGGATAAAAACTTTCAGGTTTACCTCCAGGTTTCTAAGCAAAACTCCTTGTTACTCGAGAGACATACCAAGATCTGACTGTAGATGATGGTGTGCTTAATGTATAGAATGTTCGAGTAAAAATGAAGATCATAGTGTTTTCTGATTTGATTGATATTATTCAACAAAATGATCTTTCTTTATAGCAGTTGTGGAAACTTTGTCGAAGTATTGGAACAATGAAGTTGATTGCTTGTCGTTGAAGTACATGCAGATTGTACCTTTGCGAGATCTCATATAGAAAAGACTTCGGGTGATTGGTGGAGTTGTGAAGATACAAGACAGAGTCAGACACTACTTTTTGAGACAGGGTTTATGATACTACATTTTGTGATTCAGGTTATAGAGTTTCTTATTTTTGTGGTAGCTGATTGATTTGATGCTGATTGTTGGAAATATAACTTCTCTATTATATGTCGGTTAAGCAAGACATGATTAATTTCTCGGGCAATGATCCAAGGGTGGAAGATTGCAATTTTAATTCGGAGGTGGTTACTGTTGAGGGGGGGAACTACAATGAGACGTGTTGGGTTAGTTGGTTGTCATAGAGGTACAGGGATTTTGCAGTTTGAAGATCAGGATGAAGTGTCAGAAGATCGAGTCTCGACAAAGAAGACCCGATATCATTAGTTAAGGGGGAGTCTGTTTCAGTTTTTCTATAACTAATGTATATCGGAAGTTCAACAGAATTGATTGCACCGGAAAAGGGGGAGTCTGTTGGTGCAGTTTATGTGTATCTATTATTGTCCGCTGCAATGCAATTCAAGAGATGGGCTATAGGAATTTCACCTGTACTAGATTGCATATTTGTGTATGAGACATTATGTATGAGACATTATCTATACTACATTGTGTATGAGATGATGTCTATACTACATTAATCTATGAGATGCTATCTATGCTACATTAATCTCTATGAGATGATAATGTAGTGTACGTGTACTTGAAGCCCAAGCCCAGCCCATATATTATGAGTCAGTTATATATATGTCAGATATGTCTAGGGTTTCAATTAATGGTTTTAGACTAGTCAGAAGCTATTCAAGGATCGGGGTAGAGATCTATGCCCTGTGTCCACCATGTAATTCATTATCAAGAGTCGTCTTTTTGATTGTAAACCGTAATCATTAAGATGTATTGTAAACGGATTTATTATTGTAATCCTTCGACTAATGATAAAGGAATTCTTATTGTTTATCTCCTATTCTTATCATATATATGTGTTAATATGTTAAAGCCTCAAGAACGGATTCAGGTGGATCCCGCACACCTGGATTCGTACAGATCTCGATGTTCAAGGGTCAACGGGACCTAACAGTGCCTATCTCATATAGGGTTCCTAAACAACAATAAGGAATCCTATCTCAAATTGCGAGAATCATCTATCAACATTATGGACTATATACAACGTAATTCTCGTCTTAGTAGTTATGCCAACAATATCAAAAATAAGTAGGTTGGTCTAAGGACCAAAGGGTGGCCTACTATCCGACGTGACGTGTAAACAAATAAATGCGGTATATCGGTGTCGTTAAGGAAATGCATGACCAAATCCCGGAATATGTGCTATGAACCAAATAGGTAGCTAACCTATACACACATTCAATCAATCGTATTCCACTTTGGGTTATGTCTAGAATACCCGTGAAACTCGTAAGTCATAGTGTCAACTCCGAATACACTATGTGATAAGCTTATCACTTTATCATATTTTATACTCGAGTTCAATTTCTAAAGGCAAGCTATATCATAAGATATCTATGTTCAACATAACAAGGCCCTTAGTAACGTGCACAAGTGATCATACCATCCTATGATTACTAGTGTCACTATCATTCAACTCATCAACATAAGAGCTAAACCATATAATCATGCAATCAATCTTAACAACAAGTCAAGTATATGTAGCATAATAACCATATCATTCTACTGTTGTTACAAGCATTACATTAGCCCATAATCACCCTCCCAACATGGTTCAATCAATCATATAACCATAGGGTGTCAACAAATCCAAGGACCAACGATCATTCATTTCAACCCGCAATAGATCAACTAACATAATTAAGCTATGGTTGAGTCATTAGCAATCATAAGGGTTAAACCACAATCCCACCCACATGCATACATAAAATACAGTCCCAAAGTCTCCCAATATAGATTAAACCCTTCCCCCAATGCCCAATCCATCATATAAGACATGAAAGTTTGTTTAAACTACGTTTGACACTTTAAAAAGGATATTTTGATTGTGTTCGCAGGGATAACCAATATCTTACCTTAGCACGTGTATAATAGCACTTAAACAAGTTCTTCAAGCTTGCTAGGTGTTCCCGTAACCTATACATATGATATATGAACATATTTAAGCCTTAAACTAGCCCAAATACGCTCCAGGACCAAATATGCGCCGCACCAGGCATCCATGCGCCGCATAAACATGAATTTTAACAAATTGTGTGCAACCTGGGCACGATATGTGCCGCACATAATATATATGCGCCGCATATCTTGCTTCCAGCAGTACAACGTCTTGATTCGACTTGCTTCTTGCCCTTTGTTCGACCTTTAAACGTTTGATTTGAAACTTAACACTTTCCAAGACTTTAATAGGGACACAAATGGACATTTAGGTGGTATTAAAACATACCCCAAACCCTCTTGGGTATTAGATTACCAAAAGTTATGTAAACGACTCCAAAATTGACGTTTTCGATACATAGATCAACATTTCAACTTAACCACCCAACCTTTAGCCCATCCCATATCAAGATAACCTGAAAAGCACTTAATCAAACATATGGAAACATTAACTTACAGTAATTCAAGGTATAGAAGTATTTCAAGACAATACAACTTCCAAAAGATCAACTTCTTAGACTCCAAACTCTTTGAACCCAACTTGGAACTTCAAGTAATGATCCTAAGACTTCTTGAACTTATTATTCTGATTGTTTTGATGTTAAGAACGTGAGAGAGAGAGAGAGAGGAGAAGGCTGAGATATGCAAAAGAATGAGTAATGCTTGCCTTTTATAGCCCATTTGCCAACCAAGGGTCAAAGAACACACACCTTGACTATGAGGTGTTCAATCATGTTCTTTACAACTAATCCATGTGTAATGACTGGATCATTGGCATTAGGACAAGCTAGAAACCAGTAGCAACTTATTTATTGAATGATTTATAGCTACAATCCAAGTCTTTGTTAGTTTAGGTTAGGTTTATGTCTAGAACACAAGCCTTGACTTGACTATTTGACTTAGTTGACTCTAGACTTTGATTTTTGATTTGTATTTGTGTAATTATTTGTAGTAACTAGTTAATGTAAGTATGTTTACTTTTATCTATGTGGTTATAAATCAATTACATGTATTTATATATTTATTAGTAACTAATTTAGGTACAATTTTTGCATATAAACACATAAGGCACATATAATACATAGATAGGTAACTAATCAAAAGAATGAGTAATGCTTGCCTTTTATAGCCCATTTGCCAACCAAGGGTCAAAGAACACACACCTTGACTATGAGGTGTTCAATCATGTTCTTTACAACTAATCCATGTGTAATGACTGGATCATTGGCATTAGGACAAGCTAGAAACCAGTAGCAACTTATTTATTGAATGATTTATAGCTACAATCCAAGTCTTTGTTAGTTTAGGTTAGGTTTATGTCTAGAACACAAGCCTTGACTTGACTATTTGACTTAGTTGACTCTAGACTTTGATTTTTGATTTGTATTTGTGTAATTATTTGTAGTAACTAGTTAATGTAAGTATGTTTACTTTTATCTATGTGGTTATAAATCAATTACATGTATTTATATATTTATTAGTAACTAATTTAGGTACAATTTTTGCATATAAACACATAAGGCACATATAATACATAGATAGGTAACTAATCAAAAATGAGTAATGCTTGCCTTTTATAGCCCATTTGCCAACCAAGGGTCAAAGAACACACACCTTGACTATGAGGTGTTCAATCATGTTCTTTACAACTAATCCATGTGTAATGACTGGATCATTGGCATTAGGACAAGCTAGAAACCAGTAGCAACTTATTTATTGAATGATTTATAGCTACAATCCAAGTCTTTGTTAGTTTAGGTTAGGTTTATGTCTAGAACACAAGCCTTGACTTGACTATTTGACTTAGTTGACTCTAGACTTTGATTTTTGATTTGTATTTGTGTAATTATTTGTAGTAACTAGTTAATGTAAGTATGTTTACTTTTATCTATGTGGTTATAAATCAATTACATGTATTTATATATTTATTAGTAACTAATTTAGGTACAATTTTTGCATATAAACACATAAGGCACATATAATACATAGATAGGTAACTAATCAAAAGAATGAGTAATGCTTGCCTTTTATAGCCCATTTGCCAACCAAGGGTCAAAGAACACACACCTTGACTATGAGGTGTTCAATCATGTTCTTTACAACTAATCCATGTGTAATGACTGGATCATTGGCATTAGGACAAGCTAGAAACCAGTAGCAACTTATTTATTGAATGATTTATAGCTACAATCCAAGTCTTTGTTAGTTTAGGTTAGGTTTATGTCTAGAACACAAGCCTTGACTTGACTATTTGACTTAGTTGACTCTAGACTTTGATTTTAATGTGTACAAAACATTTTTGTGAAAGATATATATTCACGGATTATACTCAAATGGTTTGTATATATGGTCATTTGATATTGATAATGAACATTTTTTTCTTCAAGAATGGAGATAAAGTTCTTGATTTAAAAATACATATTTGAGTAACATTCAAGTGATACATTGTAATATGCTGAGAAAATAGAGATCTTATCTTATGAGAATGCATTAAAACGGGTAAACATGTTTTATTACCCTTAAGATATCAAAGGTATAATTTTACATTATACTAACCTATCAAAGTAGTTTTAGTTTGTTTGATAATGCAGGATGATCGATTACAAACGGATATGTATAGTGTTGACATTAACGTTATCATATATTACAAGTGAATTGACAGATTAACATGAAGATAATGCAGCATGGATGTTTTTAACGACAGCATCCCCAAGCGTATCGAACAGACTATGTACTCTTTTTCCTTCACTAGGTTTTTGTCCCACTGGGTTTTTCCTAGTAAGGTTTTAACGAGGCATATTCTTTTGACTAATGGATAGCCAAGGGGGAGTGTTATAAATCTATTATTTATGTGGCTATCCATAACACCCTAACTATTCATATTCCATTATTTATGTATGTCTTAATTGTATCTATATTGTATAGCCTATATATAGGCTTCATGTATATTGAAGAGAATCAATAAAAAAAGCTATTCTCATCTCCATCTCTTATGTCTATTTTGTTATTGTTTGTTATTGTTCTATATCTTATTATAAGTCTGTTATGCTATTAGGTCGTTGTTTTACAACAAATACTTATTTGGCGTTTTCACTTCTAAGAATTTAATCTTGTTCCATCTTTGTTTTTAAATGAAAATTAATCTACTTGTATTCCTAACTACCCTAAATTACATAATGCCTAGGATGTAACCTAAGACGTCTGAAATATCCTCCAATAATCCACCACATAAATATGAAGAGTAAGACTCGATTCAGATAGATCATCTCGAGATCAAACACCTTACTAATGGGTCACTAACTCCATTGACTATTTTATCATTTAAATATGAAAAGAGACAACGAGTTTTAAATTTTGATGGTATTTATTTTGGATGATGATATCCCATTTATATATTAATCCAAGGATGTGTGATTAAAATGTTAATAGAAATGATTTATCATTCTACTCGTATTCATAAAAATTCTTCAAAAATATATGTCATATGTATACTCTCATGACACTCTTCATTTTCCCAATTAATTTTATCAAAGTGTAATCATATCATTGTCAAATGACTTTTGAAAGAATGAATTTAAAAATATATATCTTACTCGTATCTTTCTTTATTTTTTCTATTTTGCTAATTTAATAGAAACTTGTCCATTTGTTATAGTAATCTAAGATGTTAAAATGAAAGGAATCTTTGTAATTTAGAAGATATTTTTAATTGGATAAGCATTGGGATCAACTTTAAAGATACAATCCGATTAAAATCAAAAAGTCATGATTCAAACTTAATCTTTAAATATTGACCTTTTAAATATTGACATTTGATTTTAATTCAAAACTTACCCTACAAAGTTAGATAAGGATCTCTATCCTTTTAAATTTTGTAGAGATACAATAGTTTCATTTTCCTGTAAGATAGAATCATTAGAAGATAGTTTTACTTAAACCAAACAGAATTTCTGATTCCTTCCGGTGGCCTTACTGCCTAGCACCATGAATGGAAGTACAAACTCAACCTTAAAATTTCTTACATTATGTTGTAATTAGCACTGGGAACCTCAAAAGATCTTCAGGTGTTTCACACAAAAGAAAAACCGAAAAAATCAAGGATATACTTTGAATATAATTAGAATCTCACAAAAATGTAAGCTATTTGGTATCTGGTCAGAAAGTCAGGTCGTCTTGTCAAACAGAAATAAGAAGAAACACTTGTGAGATTATCGTATCAAATGGTATCTGGCTTACATTCTTTATGTTGTGAAGAGAAGATACACAAGACCCTTTAGATATTCCACTATTTCAGACCCGCCAAGCTTGGAAGTTCCATAAACTCTGTCTACGAAAGTGATTGGAACCTAAAAGGATAATACAAATTCAATATATCAATACGGGCAATTCTGATATGATTAACCAAGCCATTACTCATATTACCCGTCTAACATTTTCATGTCATGGCTCAATTTTTATACTATTATTTTTTTGGTAAAAGGAACTTCATTAAAACTTCAACAAGTCTCTGACCACTGACCAATTGAAAAATTATCTACTGGATCCATTTATGTGGGTTCCATAATAGAAATTAGAAAATACAGGATCTAAGAGGTGGCAAAATGGGCAGGTCAAACAAGGGGGTTGACCTGAAACCTCATTCTGTTCAAAATTCCAACTTTCCTATAGAGCTATTTCTTTCATGCCCCAATTATTATTCAAAGGGTAAAAACTGCTACCTTTAAATTGAATATACGATTTGCTATATAAAAACGTTGGGAAGCTCATAATACCTCTTCAATATGGTAACCTTTTCTTGATGCTCGGACTATCATCTCCATTTGGAAAACATATCCCTTGCTCACGCAAGAACTTATGATGTCTTCAAGCACAGACTTCTTGTAAAGACTAACATTTAAAATATACTTAGCTGTTAGAACTACTTATAAGCCAAAAGTTAAAAATAAAAATAGCACAAGAACTTAATATCCTAAATTATGTACCGGAACGAGCCTGTCAAGTCTGATACACCAGGCCAAAGAAGCGTGTGTGCTAAAACATTAGCCCCTCTACTTGTCAATTTGCGCATTAAAGTCCAACCATGCACGCCCCCACCTCTCACATAACGAGTTCCGGTGACAATATCGGCACCTGTCTCAATCTGTTTCCTGAAATTAGGGGACTTCTATTAATAGGCAGTGGATGAAGTTTAGGCACATCTCACAACTTTGATCCATTCATTTAATTCGGGTTATGTGTTATCTTTCAGGTCGTCAAAACTGATACAATTAGGCTAAAATGGAAAGGGGTTGAAAGTCGCCAAAACTGATCCTATATACATGATCGTTAAAACCACCTAAACCATTTTATTCATCTATTAGTATTATTGATACGATATAAGTTTTGTAATCATATTTGAGATTAGGAGACTTCTATAAGTTTTGAAATTATTGATACTATAAGTTTTGTAATCATATTTGAGATTAGGAGACTTCTATAAGTTTTGAAATTAGGGGACTTCTATTACTAGGCAGTGGATAAAGTTTAAGCACATCTCACAACTTTGATCCATTCATTTGATTCGGGTTATGTGTTATCTTTCAGGTCGTCAAAACTGATACAATTAGGCTAAAATGGAAAGGGGTTGAAAGTCGCCAAAACTGATTCTATATACATGATCGTTAAAACCCCCTAAAATTATTATTGATATAATATAAGTTTTCTAATCATATTTGACACACCCATAGTTCATGAAAATTTACAATTTTTAGGCAAAAAAGTGTTTGGTCAAACCTAAAATTACCTATGTGAACCCTAATTCATTTTGACCCATACCAAAATTACACATGTAGATAGTTAACCCAACCCAAATGGGCAAATGATCCACCCATTTAACCATTTACCCAACCCGACTCATCCACCCATTTTGCCGTCGCTGTATCTGATAATTTAAGCTTCAAGATAAAGTGCAAGTCCCTTACTTTATGAAGTGTGGAAGGTACTTCGGCTGTGTAAACGAACATGATAAAAAAAAGCCCAAGAAACAACATGTTAGTATATGAACTGTGGTATTTTGATCCATATAAAAAAAATTCTATATGATAAATTACCCTTGATAAATCAGTATGGTCAATCTCTCAGTATTCTGTCCTGCTTAATGCAATATTTGTACGTATCTTAAACTTTCATATGTGAAACAGACACTTCAAAATTACAAACAGCAGGTTTCGAAACTTCATCCTCTCATGTCAGTTTGTTTTGCTTTATTAGAGACTTTGAGGTAAGAGAGAACTCATACAAGTAAATCGATAAGATTGTTTACTACAATGAACTTAATAATCAATTAACTTAAAGGTGTCCATTTCAACCCATTTACTTATCGATAGGTTGACTCCAGGTTTAACTCTACAAGGTAAGCGGTAAGAAAAAGTAGCTTAATGAAAACAGGTCAAATAGGTCAAAAGTAACCCGGGGTATATTCTATGTGCATAAAACCTTCTATATTGCTTATTCAAACAAAAAACCACATCAATATCAAAAAAAAAAGAAAATAGTGATCATGTTTGACGGACTAACTTTTTATGAAAATAAAAATAATATAAGGAAAAGACGTATATTTTGGTTCAGCCAAACCCGCCCATTTTACTACATGTACCTAATAATTTAAAACTTCGATAGTTCAATTACAGTTACACGTCTCTAAAAAAAATACTTACATGGTGTGATAGGTCAGCATCCATAATTACAATAAAGTTCCCCAAAGCATGCTTCAAACCATGAATGTATGCAGTCCCTAGTTAACAAGAACATCAACTTAATTCATAGTTATAATCTAAAACTTTGCATTGAGAAACAAGGATATACCTAATCCAAGCTTCCTGGGCCTAGCTAGTAATCGCTGCATTAAAAAATACCACATGAATAAACCATATGCATGAACTAGAAAAAGGTGATGCAATTTAATAGAGAAAAAAAGGTAAATGTACACACAATGCGATCTTCCCCGTAGACTTCCTGCAACTGTTTGACGATATCTTGAGTTCCATCCGGACTACCATCATCCACAACTAATATTTCAAAGTCGACATCCCTGAATAAATGTATACCAATCAACTATCAGTCATGATTTAGCAAGGTATATATACTTAGAAATCGTCACTTCAGTTGCACGCTTTATTTTCAATCACAAGCACGAGTTCGAAGATTTATCAATCACGTACTTGATTACTTATACTTTACAATCGCATCAACATCACTTTTATTTTTAGACTTAAGCAAACTAAGAAACATCGATAGGGTAGTTAACAAAAATTTAATAAAGGTAACCAAATATAAAGCTAGAACATGTTCCTGAATCCTGATTTCATATATAACATAATTTGACAGAAACATCTTATTGTATAAGTCTAAATTCCTAGTTAAAAGCTGACGGTAAAAGTTAGAGTAATGCATTGAAGTTGAAAAGAATTTGGTGCATGATATATGATTTTATTGCACCCAAAATGGTGTCAACGTTTACCCAAAAAAAAAATAAAAAATGGTGTCAACGTATGGTGCTTGATATGAAAATGTTACATTGCACACTCGCTGTCTACTAAATGAGCTCACAAAGCGATCTGGGAGCGAAGCCTTAAATTGAGTTGCTTCCCCCCTTTTCTTTTCCCTCACCCTACCCTTTCATTTCCGCTTAAGCTTCCCCGGTTTGGGGGATTAATTGATTGGATACCCGAGAACCATAATCTTTCCTAGGAACAGCTTCTACGACGATAGATAGGGGTCAGGTTTGTTTGGCATCTATGCCCCCTGCCCTCCAAACAGTATGGGAGCCTTTCAGCTCGTACTGCTCACACTCCTAGATCTTCACGGCACCTCCTCCACCATAGTGTGAGCTGGGAGCAGCTCCGTGTAAACGTTATCTATAATGTACATCAGTACATGTGTATGATACTATGCATTTGACAATTAATTTTCAGTTGTTGAACCCATGAATCGCCATTACTAGACACATTATATTTCAAATTATCCAATTCAGAGTAATATTAAGCAAACATTTCCATCAAGTTTGTCCATGATATTATCTCCACTTTAACAAAATCCAAAAAACTCAGATTGATCGCTTACAAGTCGCACTGGTCGAGCCCAAATACATTCATGATACATAACAGTTACATAAAACATACGATTTACACATACTCGACATCCTCATCGCATATATCACAGAAAAAAACTTACTACCCCTGTGCATCATACGACGTAAAACGTATACATTTTCAAAACAATCTATTCCTTTTAACTCCGACCAACATTCTCGGTCATTTTAGTCGAGTCACATCCAATTTATCTATCCTCAAAAAAAAAATATCAATTTATCTAACTAACTAAACTTCCCCTCTTCCGTAACGATTTTCGATAAAATAGTAAAATACAGAACCATAATCATAATCATATAAACTAAATAACTACACAACACCTTCAAAAATCTCATGGATCTCATCGAAATATATACTAAACTATACAATCATATCATCACTTAAATCAATTATTTATTATTATTATTATTATTATTATTGTTATAAATAATTTAATTATAAAAAATAAAAAGAGATGGAAACAAAGAAAGAAACGTACGAGGGCATATGTTTGATGACTAAGAAAACGATGAGAGCGATGTTGAGTCGTTCGTTGTATGTCGGAACTATTATACTGTATTCTTTTTTCATCTTCTCTTTCTATTTTATTATTATTTTGTTATTGTTATTCCTGCTGCTGCTGTTGCATATATCAAAATCAAATTAAATTCTTTTCAAAAAAAACCCTAACTTTGTAAATAAATTCACTTGATATTTATATTCTGTAGTGGTTTTACAATCTAAGAAAAAGAAATGTAAGTCACTCACTTTTCTCAAAGACAAAGATTTTATTTTTTCTTTTTCCTTCTTTTAACGGCCCAAACAAAAAGAAATTACTGGTGATTTGCTGCTGGTATACTAGTTGTCAATTTATTTATTTACCTATATATTAAAACCAACCACTTTTTTACAACTTTTTATGTGTGTTGTACTATGTACTAATTTACTTGCATTTGTTACAAATTTTAATACAGTAATACTAGAACGGTACCCGCATGATACGACGGTATCGTCAATGGTGGAGGTGGCGGCGCCGATAGTGGCGAAGTAATGGTGACAGCGGTGGTGATGGTGACGGGTAGTGGTGGCGCGTAGCGGTAGCTGCGTCGTACA
The DNA here is from genome assembly GCA_034093135.1 of Erigeron breviscapus. Taxonomy (NCBI): domain Eukaryota; kingdom Viridiplantae; phylum Streptophyta; class Magnoliopsida; order Asterales; family Asteraceae; genus Erigeron; species Erigeron breviscapus. The sequence goes on from CM067168.1 coordinate 155,168,914, forward strand.
ATATAGTATGTATGATATAGTAGAGTAGTGTAGGTTATTGATATAATTTGGTTTTGATGAAATGTTGAAACTTATAATTTTAAATAAAAAACTATTTGTTTTATAATTTAGTATATAGTATACAGAAGACTTTTTGTTTCTACAACTTTCACATAATGATAAACATCAATAGACGTTTCTTCACAGACGAATACATATGCTATTAGTTGCGGATGAAGATCGGAAGGCGTTATAAGCTCCAAAACCTTCTGGGAATCTACAACTACGAACTAGGGTAGATAGTGGGCGGCTAGGGCTGCTGAATCGGCTCTCTCTTAGGGTTTTGAGGGTTAGTTCGGCTTAAATAGTGATTTAAGTCGGTTTCAGATCTGGGCCGCCCAGCGGCGTTGGCTGGGCTTGCCAGCGGCGCTAGGACTGGGCCTGAGGTGTCCAGCGGCGCTGGTGTCTTGGGAGCGGCGCTCGTGGATGGCCAGCGGCGCTGGCATGGTTGCCAGCGGCGCTGGTTGCTGCTGTTTGTTCTCGTACTTCTTCGTTCGGCTCCCGAATCACCTCCTTGTGTCTTGTAACTTCATAGGCTTCCTTCTTGAGTTACTTGATGTCATTTACCCTCTCTCGCATCTTCCGTGAACCTGCATAAACATAAGATCCCATTAAGTACCAATAGTTCCGGAATATTAACTCATTTAGACATAGAAATGAAGCCTTTCAATAGGGGTTTTTATCACAAAATGGACGCTCATCATATACCCCCACACTTAAGTCTTTGTTTGTCCTCAAGCAAATAGTCCAAGAAAAATAAAACAATGATGAGTGGACATCTTAAGTGTTAAAGTATTCTACTTTATTAAAAACATTTGAAAGATTAGTCATGTAAAATGATTTGAGAAAGCTTTAGACAAAATCAGTAAGCTATAGCTAGAGACAAGATAATTGGTCAATCAAAACTAAAAGCTAACTTTTTACTTGTGTTAATACCTCTAAAACAGTTCTATACTTCCACATGTCTTACAGCTCAATCTTACTACTTTCCGCTGACTAGTTAAGCACTTAATTAAGGTTTGTATAGCAATCAGAACTACTAGCTACTAGCAAGGCATTTATATTCATTCATTTGTGTACTTGTGAGTCACTACCTAGACATACTCTCACACTACAGTCATGCTCGCTAGCAAAATACTAAAGCAGTTATACGATATTATCATCTTTAATAGTTGAGACAGCGGTGACAGGTCGGTGGTTCCCCACTCGCAGAGCGACATAACTCAACTAAAAGTTCACATCAAGACAGCGGTGACAGGTCGGTGGTTCCCCACGCGCAAAGCGACATAACTTGATGCGTTTAGATTTTACTCGTTAATAGTTCTTTGAACTCTTTTTAATCTACTCATTGTCTATCTTAAGATATACTACATTATTCATGCAATAGACATTATCAGAGACCCCAGATGACTCATACACTTACTCCGCATGTAACTAGTTTACAATCAATAGTGTAAGAATTAAGGCGAACCATACGTCTAAACTAGTTCCTACACAAGCACGTATAATTAAGTCCAATTAATACACCTATACTAATGACTAGATAGCTCTAATTGCTAGGCATATTAAAGTCCGGTTAAATGTGCTATGGCAAACATAATCGCATACAGTTTCAGTCTAAGCTATAATCCATTTGGAAGAATGAACAGCCACAAATCTATAGTTAAGCTAACAATTCTAAGTAACCGTTCATCTACCAAAGCTAATGTTGCTTAGTTATCGTCATCTTTTGTCTACTTGCAAATCTTATATTCTCAAAATAGTTTTCAGACACAAGAAAAACTTTTAATTTGCATGAAATAAGTAGTAGAAAACTTGTTGTAAATCAAACAATTAGACCAAGGGTTTTTCCTATTTCATCCCCCCACACTTAAATTGTACAATGTTCTTGATGTGACCAATATTATACCATTTCCCACATGATTTTAGTACCGTTTATTCGTTATTTTTATAGTTTTATATCCAACTTTCGATGCTTTGAGGTAGTGTTGAGTGTTTTCAGGTTGGAGAATGATTATACGGATGAATTGGTTGATTTTGATGATTTATGGAAGAAACGAGAGAAAGCTTCAGTTGAAATCGAGAGAAAAGCAAAGAAAACAAAATCTGAAGAGCCTAACGCCTGTTACATATGTAACGGCCGTTAGGTGTGTATGCTCTGTAACGGGTGCATAACTGTCGTGACAAGTTTTTTAGGGTGTAACGCCCGTTAGGGACGATTTCTAAAATTAATGTTAATTAAGTAATTAGGGCTTGAAATCTGAAGCGTGTAACGGGCGTGACATATGTAACGGCCGTTACACGGGGAATTTATATATATACTTTGTTAGGTTTCGGACTTAGAGACGAATTTTTGGAGGTTTTTCTTAGCTTTACTCATTGTTCTTAGTATTAAAAAGCAAACAAGCTGCTAGGGTTTTCATCTTTCCAGCTTTGGATCATAATCATTGTTGCTACCGGATTTTCTTCAATTCATTGGTATAATATGATTTCTTCCATTATTGTTTGTTTTATTTCTTTTAATATGAGTAGCTAAATTCTTTATCATCCGTCTTGATGGAGTGATACAATATGTAGGATTGCACTATTAATTAATTCAAAGTTGATTTCAATTATCGTTGTGTCGAGATCTTGATGATTTAATTCCTTATTAGTTATTATTTTGATATTGGTGGCATATGTGTTCTTCGTTAGTGGTACTAGTTGAATACGTATGTGATTTTCTATTAATTGTTTGTCTATAAACAGTTATCACTAATTCATGGTATGATAGTGAATGTCATTTAATAAAAGGAGTTATTTTGTCAACGTGTTGTGTAACGGTTGGTGGTACCACGTTATCTTCACATAGGTACAATTGTTAATTTGATAATCAAATAAACTAGTTGGTTAGGGAAATTGTTTTAAGCATTGGTGGTACCGGCTTTTACAAAGGAACTGATTAATTAGGTGATTTAAATGATTTTACAAACGTTGGTGGTACCAGTTTGTGTCTTTGTTTTGTCACGATTATCTTTATCAACTTAACTGAATTTGAACTTCATTTATGTGCAATCCGAACATGTTGTTAAGCGAGATCAAGATGGATGACTTTTAAACCTCTTTTGTCATAAGATCATTTTTACTATCGTTTTAGGACGATCCCTGCCCCGGTCATACCGGATTTCTTTTCGATTAATCTTTCGGGATTACTAATTACTTTCTAACTTTTGCAACGTGGCAACTCGGTCACAAAAACCCCCGTCTTTCTGAATTACTTTAGAGTTAACAATTGCTTAATTAAGTCCTTGTGATCGACCTCGGATTTACCAGTTTACTATACTGCATGCGATCGGGTTCACTGCCTGTGAGTGTGTTGTAGTCAGTTTTCTAGTAGTTCGTGTTTTATAAATTTATAACTCGATTTTACACATCAAGTTTTTGGCGCCGCTGCCGGGGACTTTACTTTAAGTAGTTGTTTTATATTGTGATTCGTTCCTTTCTCGCATTCATTTGTGAGAAAGTTAATTGCTTTATTTGATAGTTTATTTTTGATTTCATTTTTATTTTCTCTGTTCCAGGTGCGGTTGACGTTTTGTCTTGTGGTGATTGTGCAGGTTTCTCTAGTTGATGAACACAAGAGCTTCTGGTAGACCTTTGCTTAGCCCCTTGTCTAATCCAGGGAAAGTCAGACGTCGTCTAGTTCAGAAAACCAACACTTAGCCCTCTACATCCAACAAGATAGATCATGAAAACACGGACCACGTCCAACAGGACATTGATTTGGACGAGTACTATACCCAGAAACCTTCATCCTCAGAAGATCAGTTAGTTAATCAATTAAGACAAGCTTCGGAAATTTTTCGAACAGGGGAAGATTCGGAAACAGAATTCGAAGAGAAACTTAAAACACCTAAACCGAACAGCTTTCTAATTCCAAAGGTTACCAGGAAAAAACCGGTTCGAGTTAGGGGAATGGGAGACCAAGCACAACCAGTAGACCCCAACAACCGTCCCTACGGGGAAAGAAGGAGGAATGTACCGGCTAACCGGGGTACTGCTATTCGCCCTCCAGCCATCGGGGTAGATTTCTCTCTTAAAGGAAACCACCTGAATAGTGTCGAAGAAGATAAGTTCGATGGAGTTAGAAACAATGATCCCTATGGCCATCTCGAGAGGTTTGAAAAGATCTGCAGGTTATATCAGTATGGTACAGGACAAGCCGATCCCGTTCCACTTACTCTTTGTGGAGACGCAAAAGCTTGGCTTAAGGAACAACCTGATGATTTGTACTCGACTTGGGCTGAACTTAGGGAAGGTTTCATTGATGAGTTCTATTCTGTAAGAACTCAAAGACAGCTGGAGAACAAGATCAAAGCATTCACTCAGGAATCAAGTGAAGATGTTGTTGATGCTTGGAAAAGGTACAAGGAAATGTTAAGAAACTGTCCGGGGCATAATATGAATACTGAGGCAATTGTTGAGATCTTTTATGATGGTCTACTGAGGAAAACAAAAAGGGAGCTCGCGGGTGCTTTTGGAGGAAGTTTGAACAATGTCACTCCAAGTGAAGGTTATAAAATCCTTGATGACATGGCTAAGAAGTTCTCGACCCGTGAGGAAACTCAAAGTAGAAGATCTGTAAGTAAGACTGTTGCTAAAATGGAAAGTAGTGAGGAATCAAGACTAGTTGCTGAAGTCAAAGCCCTTTCAAAGCAAATGAATGAGAGGTTTGACAACCAAGATAACAGGTTTAAGAGTCTTGAGAGAGATGTGAAGGTTATGGCGGATGGCTGTGACATCTGTGGGATGTTGCATTATACTGAAGATTGCCCGGACCAGCCAGCTCAGGATGTTAGTTATGTTCAAAATCAGCAGCAGGGAAACTTTAGTCAGAACACCGGTTATCAAAACCGGCAATCAAGTACTTCTTATCCCTCGTCTTCCTTTAATGCTAACAACTCTGGGTATGGTGGCAACAGGTTCAGCAGGTTTCATAGTCAACAGAACGCGACTGCTGAATTGAGAGATATCGTGAAGGACTTCATAGGTGCTCAGAGAGCAACAAACGAGCAAGTAGCAGGAGAATCTAAGAAGATGCATTTGGCATTGGATGCAGTGACTACTCGTTTGGATGGATTGAGTCATAAGCTGGATCAAAGTACTAAGAGCACTCAAGCTACCTTCAAGGATTTGGAAATGAAGCTTGAAAGGCTAGGGGATTCAAGTAGGAAGCACGACACTCTCCCGAGCAATACTCAACCAAATTCTAAGCCTCAACAGAACAATCAAGGATCGGGAGCGAAGTACAATCATCCTAATGCTCGAAATGAGCAAGTGAATGCAATCACTACGAGGGCAAGTAAGACTTACAATTCTGCAAATCCTTTACCTGATGATTCTACTCCTCTTGTGCAGGTTGAAGCCGAGGAAACTGTTGATGATGAAATAGAGATAGAGCCGAACCCAGCCGTGAAGACACCGGCCGTTCCATCAAAGAATGTTGAGAAACCGACTGTTGAGAAACCATCGGTTAAACCGTATCAACCGAAGATACCGTTCCCTCAACGGTTGAAGAAGGCAAAGATCAAGGAAAATTTCAAGAAGTTTGTTGATTTGATTCAAAATGTTAACATTACTATTCCTTTAGTTGATCTTCTTGCAGGTATGCCTAATTATGCAAAGTTTCTCAAGGAACTCGTTTCGGATCAGAAGAAGCTAGAAGAGGCAAAGACGTCAGTTATGAGTGCCGAGTGTTCCGCCATCATCAAGAACGAGATTCCTCCCAAGTTGGAAGATCCATGGAGTTTTTTTATCTCTTGTTCTTTTGATGATTATTTGTGTAAAGCATTGGCCGATCTTGGGGCCAGTATCAATTTGATGCCTTATTCTGTTTATAAGAAGTTGTCCTTAGGTGAGTTGACCCCTACCCGCATGAGCATTAGGCTAGCGGATCGATCATTCCAATATCCCATGGGGATAGCGGAAAATTTGCAAATTAAGGTAGGGCATATGATTTTTCCGGTCGATTTTGTTATACTAGAAATGGAGGCGGATGTTAATGTCCCTCTAATTCTTGGCCGACCATTCCTTATTACCGCGGATGCTATCATCCGAGTTAAGGCTAAGGAGATTTCCTTAGGCGTCGGTGAGGACCGGGTTATTTTTAATGTTGATAGAGCTCTTAAGCATCCTTACTCGTGTGATGAGTCTTGTTTCAGGATTGATGTTATTGATGAAGAAGATGCTTTGGAAAAGGAGCTCATGGATTTCTTGGATATGGAAGAAGGAGAAGCATTGCTCGCTTGCAGTGAAGAAGAGCATGAGTTAGTTGAAGAGATGGTGCAAGAAATCATGGCATTGAGTGTTGATGAAACTCCACCAGAGGATGACACCTTTGAAAAGATCACAACTAGTGAAAGCACACGGGTGCTTACATCGATCGAGTGTCCTCCTACCGACTTGGAACTCAAACCCTTGCCGGATCATCTCGAATATGCTTATCTTGAAGGTACATCTTTCTTACCCGTTGTCATTTCATCTTCATTATCGGAGGATTAAAAATCTAGACTTTTGACCGTCCTTAAGGCCCATAAAAAGGCCTTTGCATGGAAAATTTCCGATATCCCGGGTATAAGTCCAGAATTTTGTAAGCACACCATAAACTTTGTTGATAATGTTAAACCGGTTGTGCAAAGGCAACGTAGATTAAATCCGAACATGAAAGATGTTGTTAAAAAGGAAATCATTAAGTTGTTAGATGCGAGAATCATATTCCTCATTTCGGATAGTTCTTGGGTGAGTCTGGTACATTGTGTACCGAAAAAGGGTGGGATGACCGTAGTCTTGAATGATAAAAATGAATTGATTCCCACTAGAACTGTCACGGGGTGGAGGGTGTGTATTGATTATCGGAAATTGAATGATGCAACCCGCAAAGACCATTTCCCATTGCCTTTCATTGATCAAATGCTCGAACGGCTCGCCGGTAACGAGTACTTTTGTTTTTTGGATGGGTTCTCCGGGTACTTTCAAATACCCATTGACCCTAAAGACCAAGAAAAGACCACGTTTACTTGTCCCTATGGCACATATGCCTATAGGAGGATGCTTTTTGGTCTTTGCAATGCCCCCGGTACCTTTCAACGATGTATGATTGCTATTTTTCAAGACATGATTGAAACTTCCATGGAAGTTTTCATGGATGACTTTTCGGTTTTTGGTAGTTCATTTGAGAGTTGTCTAGAGAGTCTTGATAGGATGTTGGAAAGGTGTGAACGGGCACACTTGGTTTTGAATTGGGAAAAGTGTCACTTCATGGTGAAGGAAGGGATAGTTTTGGGATACAAAGTTTCTAAGGCGGGATTAGAGGTAGATAAAGCAAAAATTGATGTCATAGCTAAATTACCTCCACCCACTAATGTTAAATCAATTAGAAGCTTTTTGGGTCATGCCGGTTTTTACCGTAGGTTCATAAAAGATTTTTCAAAAATCGCCCGGCCAATGACCAAGTTGTTGGAAAAAGATGTCCCATTTGTGTTTGATAAAGAGTGTCTAAATGCATTTAACTTGTTAAAGGAGAAATCGACTAATGCACCGATTATGACTTCACCCGATTGGTCATTACCCTTTGAGTTAATGTGTGATGCTAGCGACTTTGCCTTAGGGGCCGTTTTAGGCCAAAGGGAGGATAAACATTTCCGCCCCATTTCTTATGCTAGCAAGACCTTGAATCCGGCCCAACAAAATTACACCGTGACTGAGAAAGAGTTGTTGGCCGTTGTGTATGCTTTTGATAAGTTTCGTCTCTACTTGGTTCTTAACAAGACCATTGTTTATACCGACAATACCGCATTGCGGTACTTGTTTTCTAAACAAGATGCCAAGCCCCGTCTCATCCGTTGGGTCTTGCTTTTGCAAGAATTTGACATTGAGATCAAGGACAAAAAGGGGGCGGAAAATGTGGCGGCCGATCATTTAAGTAGGCTCGAAAACCCTCACCTTGAGGAGTTGCAAGAGCATGAAATTGATGATGCATTTCCTGATGAAGATTTGATGCAGGTACAGTATGAAGAAGAACCATGGTATGCAGACATAGCTAATTATCTTAGTGCTAACGTTCTTCCTGAAGAAATGACATCTCAACAAAAGAGAAAATTATTTTCTGAGATGAAACATTATTTTTGGGAAGAACCGTATTTGTTTAGAATGTGTGCAGATGGGATGATCAGGAGATGTGTTTCCGGTGCTGAAACCAGGAAGATTGTGGATTCATGTCACTATGGACCTACCGGTGGTCATTATGGACCGTCTGTGACCGGTAAGAAAGTTTATGATGCAGGTTTCTATTGGCCGACTATTTTTAAGGAAGTTCAAACGTTAGTGGAAACTTGTGATTCTTGCCAGCGACAAGGTAATATTTCGAAAAGGGATGAAATGCCTCAACAAATGATTCAGGTATGTGAAGTTTTTGATGTTTGGGGTATTGACTTCATGGGACCTTTCCCGCCATCCAATAAGTTTCTTTATATCTTAGTTGCTGTTGATTATGTGTCTAAATGGGCGGAAGCCAAGGCTTTGCCTACCAATGACGCTAGGGTGGTCATAGACTTTTTGAAGCAATTGTTTTGTAGGTTTGGTGTTCCTAGAGCCCTTATTAGTGACCGTGGTACTCATTTTGCTAACCATCAATTGGCTAAGGTGTTAAAGAGGTATGGTGTCACTCACCGTTTTTCTACCTCCTACCACCCTCAAACTAGCGGTCAAGTAGGAACAATAACATCCCAAAACTTAAACGTATATGTTGACTAACGTCGTTAGGTCAAATTCTAAGTCCGTGATATGTTTATGTGGAAATATGTGTTTATGTGCCCTATATGTGAGATTTAATTATCTTTAATGAGTGACAATAAAGTAGACTTAATGATGTGTAAAAGGTCTATGTAGTGTGCGAAAGTGCTTCCGTGTGTTATGTATATCCCCATTAGGTGTTTAAAGGTGTAATAAAGCTAATATGAAGTCCAGGGACTAAATTTGACAAAAGTGAAAGTTGAAAAACGGGATTAGGGCTAGGATTAACCTAATCTAGAGTGATTTGGCAGCAATTAACTTAATTGAACACATACAAAGTATCTTAAAATTTCCTAATTGATTTCTTAAGCAAATCTCCAAGTTTTGGTCAAGCAATCGTGAGTTTTTGGTATTGAATCAGATCTGTCCTTGTTGTTCAGGTAATCATTGATTTACTAATTATATTTTCAGATCTAAGGTTGGATTATATGGAAACAAATCTGATTTTAAAAGAGATTTTGAAGAATTAGGGTTCATGTTGTGTCTTTGGCTAATTAATGATCTAAACGGTGTCAAACGAGTTTGTAATCGATATGAAATGTTATGATGAACGGTGGTTAATGATATGTTTACGATATGAAATGTTATGATGAACGGTGGTTAATGATATGTTTACGATATGAAATGTTATGATGAACGGTGGTTAATGATATGTTTACGATATGAAATGTTATGATGAACGGTGGTTAATGATATGTTTACGATATGAAATGTTATGATGAACGGTGGTTAATGATATGTTTACGATATGAAATGTTATGATGAACGGTGGTTAATGATATGTTTACGATATGAAATGTTATGATGAACGGTGGTTAATGATATGTTTACGATATGAAATGTTATGATGAACGGTGGTTAATGATATGTTTACGATATGAAATGTTATGATGAACGGTGGTTAATGATATGTTTACGATATGAAATGTTATGATGAACGGTGGTTAATGATATGTTTACGATATGAAATGTTATGATGAACGGTGGTTAATGATATGTTTACGATATGAAATGTTATGATGAACGGTGGTTAATGATATGTTTACGATATGAAATGTTATGATGAACGGTGGTTAATGATATGTTTACGATATGAAATGTTATGATGAACGGTGGTTAATGATATGTTTACGATATGAAATGTTATGATGAACGGTGGTTAATGATATGTTTACGATATGAAATGTTATGATGAACGGTGGTTAATGATATGTTTACGATATGAAATGTTATGATGAACGGTGGTTAATGATATGTTTACGATATGAAATGTTATGATGAACGGTGGTTAATGATATGTTGTAATGTTGTTATGTGCATGTATATGTGGCTTGTTCATCTAGAACACTAGACCTTTTTAGGTTGCCATGACACGTGCACGTTTTAAGGGCCCTAACGTGAAAAGATGATAGTATGGATTAGTTTAGGTTAAAGGTGGAAATCTAAACTAAATATGATAAATGCTCGAGCTAATTAGATGTTAAGTGTTATGCATAACCTGTGCCTTACGGTGGTAATAGGTACATCGTGCCTTACGGTGGTAATAGGTACATCGTGCCTTACGGTGGTAATAGGTACGTCATGCCTGACGGTGGTTATAGGTATGTTAAAATGGTTGCTCGGGTGGTTCCTTGCAACAAGTCATATGTGGCGAGTAGTTTCGGGTGGCCTGATGACCCACCTAATGTCATGAACATAGCGTGCTACTCATGGATCGACATTGTCTTTCCTTAAAAACGGTAACTTCGGTTACAACTTAACGAGGTGAATCAAAGTGATCAAATTGATTAGGCACGCTTAGGGTCATGAACTCTATGCTTATATGTGATGTGGATATGTTTATACGGTGGTATGAATGCCTAATTAAAATGACGTAATGCTTTAAAGTGACGATTTAAATGGATGAAATGTTTTGCTTAAACCTGGTGTTATCTTACTTAGCTTTATAGCTAACACTTGTTTCTTTTAATGTGTTGACACCCCTCAGGTTAGGCAGTGAGATGACGTGTGAAGCTTTGGCGAGAGATGGGTAGATGATCAAGCTGGCTTTAGTTTACCCAATAGCTTCGCATAGACCTTATGTTATTGATTTCCTTTATGGAACTTATGTAATGACTATGTTATGATTGCTTTATGTTGGGCAATCTTATGGATTTCTTTTATTACAGACTTGATGCTATTAGTAACACCACCAATGTTTTCTCAACTGTTTTCCTTAGTTGAGTATTTTCCTAAATCGTTTCCGCATGATTTAACGCCGTTAGGCGAAATTTTTGGAAATCCATATTTTACGAAACGGGTGTTACAATAAACCATGCCTTAAAACGAATTCTAGAAAAGACCGTAGGAGATAACCCCAAGATTTGGTCTAAAAAGTTAGATGATGCTCTATGGGCATTTCGGACCGCCTATAAGACGCCTATTGGTACTACACCATACCGGCTTCCTTATGGCAAGACTTGTCACCTACCGGTTGAAATTGAACATAAGGCATATTGGGCTTTAAAGAATTGTAACATGGATTTGTTAAAAGTAGGTGATCATAGGTTTTTACAATTGCATGAGCTTGATGAGCTTAGATTAGGTGCCTATGATAATTCCATGTTGTACAAAGAGAGAACAAAAGTTTGGCATGATAAAAGACTTCGTAGGAAAGACTTTAAAGTCGGTGATAAAGTCTTGTTGTTTTTGTCAAAGTTTAAGATTAAGCAACCTAAATTGACTTCTCGTTGGATAGGACCTTATGTAATTAAGCATGTGTACCCGTCCAGGTATGTTGAGTTGTTTAAAAAGGATGGAGGGTCGTTTATTGTCAATGGTCATAGGTTGAAGCTCTATCATGAGGAAGAAGCTGTGGAGGGAGTTACATTTGAGGAACTCCCATTGTTTGATTTCAAAGAGTAAGTGGTGATCGAGTCTAGGTAAAGACTCGGTAATAAACTAAGCGCTTCTCGGGAGGCAACCCGAGTTTGTTTTTATTTTATTTTTTATTTTGTCTTGTCATTTTCTTTTCTTAAAATCTAAAAAATCCATAAAAATTGAAAAAGTTTAAAAACCCAAAAAGATTTTGTTTTATTTTTCTATTTTCATTTATTTTGTTTATTTTTCAGTTCTTAATGTTTTTATGTCGAGAATTGCAGGTCCTAAGGTCGTCCCGTGTGTTAAGGTAAGAATTTGGCGAAGGTAAGTGTAGGCGTCGTTAGAAAGTTGACACGATCAGTCCTATCGTATGTTCAGTCCAAGTGATCGTTAAAAACTGACATTGTCTGGCGCGTGTAACGCCCGTTACCCACCTAACGGCCGTTAGGTGGAGGTTTTTGGTTTCTCTCTGTAACGTGCATGAAACTGCCATTTCAATTCTATTATATGTATAACGCCCGTTACCAAGCTAACGCCCGTTACACGGGTACTTAGTTTGTAACGCCCGTGTTGTTTTAGACGGCCGTTACACGCCTAATTGTGGATAAGGGGGTCGGGTAATGTGCAGAAAATCTTACAAATCTAATAAGATTCACACACTAGCCGATCGAAACAAACAAAGAGAAAAAAGGGTTTTGCTTATTTTCTTTTGTACTTATTTTTCTTATATTAATCTTCAAGATCTTCAATCCAAATCAGGTATGATTCCTTTGATCTTTTCTTCTCAATTTTTGTTTAATTATTTTGATTGAAGATTCTTGTTTGGGTTTTGATGAGAATGTGTGTATGGATTTATGATTAATGGGTATGGTTATTTAATTAATGATAACATTTACATGCCATATGCCTTAATTAGATGATTGTTGTTCTTCCACATTATTTAGTTTAAGTGTGGGGGGCATTCAAGTTAGTTGGTTTTGAGATTATGGATGAATTTTGTTAAATAATCGCTTAAATTGATTTTGTTACAATTAGGGTTTAATTTTCTTTAATTAGGGAATGACTTTTAATTTGATAATTTCGGTGATTAATTAACAAAATAAGATTTTATGAGAGGATATGGATTTTGATGGTTTAGTTTGGACTATTTTGTTGTGATAATGGTTTAAATTGCAAAGAATTTTATTGTTGAGGTTTGTTTTGTAGCCTTATAAGTTATGTTTGATTTTGTAGATGGCTACCAAAAGACAGAGAGAGATGCGAGCTGATGTGCTAAATCGAGTTTAAAATTTATAAACAAGAAATACCTAAAAACTCACTACTACACACTATCGGGCAGTGGACCCGATCGTATGCAATATAGTAAAAAGGTAAGTCCAGGTTCGTTCGCGGGGATTGGTTTGAATTAATTGTTTAGTAAAGGGGTTTGGAAAAAGGGTGTTACTTTGATTCTCACTCTGACAGTAACTTTAAAACACAAATGCGTATAAGTAAAGGTAAGTCTCAAACAATAATGGTAAATATCATCCACCTTGACTCCGCTAGACTTCAGACATGATTGCTTTCAGTTAAGACCAAATTCGTTAAGAGTTGACACGATAAACGTGAGAGAATGAAATGCTCGCGTGGTACCACCAACCGCTCACAAGTCACCCAAACACCTAACTGCTAGTTAAATTACCCAAGCCGGTACCACCAACGCCTAGACAATCTTACCAACACTTAGCTTGTTTGATTACCAAATTACCAATTGCGCCTATGTGAATTAAAACGTGGTACCACCAACCGTTTCTAAACACGTTGACAAAATGACTCCTTTTATTAATTTGACATTCACTATCATACCATGAACTAGTGATAATCGCTCATAGACAAGCGACCGTTAGAAAATCACATATGCACTCGACTAGTACCACTAACGACGAACACACATGCCACCAATATCAAATTAATACAAATAAAGGAATTAAATCATCAAGATCACGACACAACGATAATTGAAATCAACTCTTTGAATTAAAATATAAAGCAATCACATCATTCGTCTAGTTTCATCAAGGTGGACAATAGAAGAATTAGCCACTCATGACCAAATTGAAATTACAATAAGAATCAAGAAAGAACATAAAGTACCAATTGTTTGACGAAATGGAAATTGCAAGACAGTAAGTAGATACGATCTAGATGGGTGCACGTGAATCTTCAATGGATCGAAAGACGATCAAATCTTGAATTGACCCTTGAAGAATTCCTTGAAGTGCAGCTCCTAGAAAGATATTTCGATCAAAAACCCTTAGGAAAATTCTCCCCCAAACGTCACTGGCCGTTCAGAAACTTGGCCAGCTATTTATATGAATTAGTCGCGTAACGCCCGTTACGAATGGTAACGCCCGTTACATATCCTCGAAACCAATGACTGCCGTCACATTTGTGACGCCCGTTACATAACCATTACGAATGGTAACGCCCGTTACGAATGGTAACGCCCGTTACGAATGGTAACGCCCGTTACGAATGGTAACGCCCGTTACGAATGGTAACGCCCGTTACGAATGGTAACGCCCGTTACGAATGGTAACGCCCGTTACGAATGGTAACGCCCGTTACGAATGGTAACGCCCGTTACGAATGGTAACGCCCGTTACGAATGGTAACGCCCGTTACGAATGGTAACGCCCGTTACGAATGGTAACGCCCGTTACGAATGGTAACGCCCGTTACGAATGGTAACGCCCGTTACGAATGGTAACGCCCGTTACGAATGGTAACGCCCGTTACGAATGGTAACGCCCGTTACGAATGGTAACGCCCGTTACGAATGGTAACGCCCGTTACGAATGGTAACGCCCGTTACGAATGGTAACGCCCGTTACGAATGGTAACGCCCGTTACGAATGGTAACGCCCGTTACGAATGGTAACGCCCGTTACGAATGGTAACGCCCGTTACGAATGGTAACGCCCGTTACGAATGGTAACGCCCGTTACGAATGGTAACGCCCGTTACGAATGGTAACGCCCGTTACGAATGGTAACGCCCGTTACGAATGGTAACGCCCGTTACGAATGGTAACGCCCGTTACGAATGGTAACGCCCGTTACGAATGGTAACGCCCGTTACGAATGGTAACGCCCGTTACGAATGGTAACGCCCGTTACGAATGGTAACGCCCGTTACGAATGGTAACGCCCGTTACGAATGGTAACGCCCGTTACGAATGGTAACGCCCGTTACGAATGGTAACGCCCGTTACGAATGGTAACGCCCGTTACGAATGGTAACGCCCGTTACGAATGGTAACGCCCGTTACGAATGGTAACGCCCGTTACGAATGGTAACGCCCGTTACGAATGGTAACGCCCGTTACGAATGGTAACGCCCGTTACGAATGGTAACGCCCGTTACGAATGGTAACGCCCGTTACGAATGGTAACGCCCGTTACGAATGGTAACGCCCGTTACGAATGGTAACGCCCGTTACGAATGGTAACGCCCGTTACGAATGGTAACGCCCGTTACGAATGGTAACGCCCGTTACGAATGGTAACGCCCGTTACGAATGGTAACGCCCGTTACGAATGGTAACGCCCGTTACGAATGGTAACGCCCGTTACGAATGGTAACGCCCGTTACGAATGGTAACGCCCGTTACGAATGGTAACGCCCGTTACGAATGGTAACGCCCGTTACATATCCTCGAAACCAATGACTGCCGTCACATTTGTGACGCCCGTTACATAACCATTGAAAAGCATACGGCCGTAAGGAACCCGTTACAGTAACTCGTGAATTATCAACCATAACGGCCGTCATGTTTGTTACGCCCGTTACATAACCATTGAAAAGCATACGGCCGTAAGGAACCCGTTACAGTAACTCGTGAATTATCAACCATAACGGCCGTCATGTTTGTTACGCCCGTTACATAACCATTGAAAAGCATACGGCCGTAAGGAACCCGTTACAGTAACTCGTGAATTATCAACCATAACGGCCGTCATGTTTGTTACGCCCGTTACACTTGACCTAGACCAACTAACTCCCGTCACCCTTGTGACGGCCGTTATGCCTTCCAGAATCCGTCTTCTTCATCTTTCACTTGATTTCAACCGAATCCTTCTCCGAGTCCTCCATAAGTCATCAAAATCGACCAATTCATCCGCATAATCATTTTCCAACCTGAAAACACTAAACATACCTCAAAGCATCGAAAGTTGGAAATAAAACTGTAAAAACGACGAATAATTGGTTCTAAATTCACGTGGGAAATGGTATAGAATATGACACATCAAATCCCCCCACACTTGAGCATTGCTTGTCCTCAAGCAAATCCTGAATTAAAGCATAAAGTAATCCTTGACAATGGAGCAAAATAAACAATGACGAGTATCAAAAAGAAGCCACACCAAGTATGTCAAATGACAAAAAGGTTGGGTGAAGCAGTTTTAATCTTAAATGAAAACCCGAAATGTTTGACAATACCTGAACAATCCGCAAGCCACGATAACACAACCAAACACAAGTGAAACAACCGAACCTATCAAAATCATTCTACTCCAACAAACTTACTCTTGGGGTTGAATATATTATGAAGAATCACTCATAGCACGGTCGTGATGTATGCTATTTTACCATAGGCTTGAACTAGGATCATTGCTCCACCAACACGGCGCAAGCACCAAGTACATCATCCAAAATAGGCATAAAGGTAGGTTGTATAGTTAAACTAAGGTATAAATGATGGATATTTACACGAATGAATGAGAATATAGGTTAATTAAGAAAAGAAATTCATCCGCATAATCATTTTCCAACCTGAAAACACTAAACATACCTCAAAGCATCGAAAGTTGGAAATAAAACTGTAAAAACGACGAATAATTGGTTCTAAATTCACGTGGGAAATGGTATAGAATATGACACATCACAACACTAGACATATAAAAATGAGATGTACCTCCTAGTAGCCCAAGTTCTTTTTCTCTTTTTTTTTTTCTTTTTTTTTTTTTTTTTTTTTTTTTTTTTTTTTTTTTTAATTTTTTTTTTTTTTTTAATTTTTTTTTTTTTTTTTTTTTTTTTTTTGGTGTGTTTTTTTTTTTAATTTTTTTTTTTTTTTTTTTTTTTTTTTTTTTTTTTTTTTTTTTTTTTTTTTTTTTTTTTTTTTTTTTTTTTAATTTTTTTTTTTTTTTTTTTTTTTTTTACTGAACCACTTTTACTCTACTAGAAGGTACCCTCTTACAATGATGAACAAGTCTATTTCACTTCACTTTCTTTGAACAATCCAAGATACTCCTCCTTAACTCAACCAATTTATGTATTCTTATAGACAAGAAACTTCCGCTAGCCAATCCACCTAAACTCCCCAAACCATCCAACAAACCAATAGCAATCAACGGCCCACCAAGATTAGACTATCGGAAAAATGAGGTGAAGTATATAAGGGTGAAGGCTAAATTATATGGGATGTATATGTATAAAGGTTGTATAAGGGTGTGTATAGTAAAGTATAAATGTACAAAAGAAAAGTGAAAAGAAAGAAAGAAAGAAAAAGTATGGTCAAACCTAAATGCCAATTCGTCATCCGATGTACTTAGTCACGATCACCAGGCCAAGTTCTAGAATCAACACATCACCGGCACACTCTTATCAAGAGAAGAACCCGGAAATGGAATGGATTAACCTCAAACACGCACATCTTAGTGCAGGGCATCAAAATGAAAACCCTTACTCCCGAATAAATCCAAGAGCCTAAGAGAGGGACGTATTTACAAGGCAATCAAACCAAAACCGAAACCTAACACAACTATACAAAATGATGAAATCTCACAATTTGGTGTTAGGGAAATATTTGAGTGCACAAGTAATGATATCAATCCCGAGGGACTAGCCAAATAATCGTTCAGAACACATTTCGCCGGTTAAAAATTTTGCCAAGGAAACAGTTTGTAGTAAAATTGCTTATTAAGATATGAATTAAGTGACCAAAAGCAACTTACCACAAGGACAAGCTCAACTCAAGTTAAAAACCATATCAACTTCTATTGTCCCACCAGATTGAAAACACCAATTTTAAACATGCACATCATAGTGAAGAGCTCAAAATAGAACTCCTACCCTTAGATAACATCCAAAGGCCTACGAGAGGGACACATCAACAAACCAATAGCAATCAACGGCCCACCAAGATTAGACTATCGGAAAAATGAGTTGAAGTATATAAGGGTGAAGGCTAAATTATATGGGATGTATATGTATAAAGGTTGTATAAGGGTGTGTATAGTAAAGTATAAATGTACAAAAGAAAAGTGAAAAGAAAGAAAGAAAAAGTATGGTCAAACCTAAATGCCAATTCGTCATCCGATGTACTTAGTCACGATCACCAGGCCAAGTTCTAGAATCAACACATCACCGGCACACTCTTATCAAGAGAAGAACCCGGAAATGGAATGGATTAACCTCAAACACGCACATCTTAGTGCAGGGCATCAAAATGAAAACCCTTACTCCCGAATAAATCCAAGAGCCTAAGAGAGGGACGTATTTACAAGGCAATCAAACCAAAACCGAAACCTAACACAACTATACAAAATGATGAAATCTCACAATTTGGTGTTAGGGAAATATTTGAGTGCACAAGTAATGATATCAATCCCGAGGGACTAGCCAAATAATCGTTCAGAACACATTTCGCCGGTTAAAAATTTTGCCAAGGAAACAGTTTGTAGTAAAATTGCTTATTAAGATATGAATTAAGTGACCAAAAGCAACTTACCACAAGGACAAGCTCAACTCAAGTTAAAAACCATATCAACTTCTATTGTCCCACCAGATTGAAAACACCAATTTTAAACATGCACATCATAGTGAAGAGCTCAAAATAGAACTCCTACCCTTAGATAACATCCAAAGGCCTACGAGAGGGACACATCAACAAACCAATCACTCCGGGGGTGGAAAAACAGATGGGGTGCTATCACCATAATACCTCTCACTAAACAAATCGGCGCCATAGTAATCAAAAGCAGGTCCAGAATACCTCGCCCTGCTATCAGGTACCTGACTCGAGCTGCCAGCACCATCACCTGAAGGTCTCGGCTGTCTCAGCTGTGGATAATAGTGATCAAATGCAGCTTGCCCGATCGGATAAAGCTGTGGTGGCGCAAACTGCTGCTGCTGTGGCTGAGGCACATCAGAAGGACCAGGTGGAGGAGGTGTAGAATCTATCCAGCGCTGCAAGTGTGGCTGGTAGTACTCCTGCTGATAGGCCAGGCGATTAACCTGGCTGCCAATGAAACGGGACCAATCATCCTGACGGTCCATCCTATCGTGCAGCCCTGTCATACTGTGATAAATGTCATCCATGCGCTGCCCTAGACCTGAAAAATCAAAAACAGAGGAACTGGAACCAACTCCTCCAGTAGGTACCGAAGCACTAGGAGTCTCTCTAACTGGCTCCCCAGCACCCTCATCATCAGCATCCATGTCATCATCCTCCTCACTACTACTACTCACATGCTGCAGCAGAATACCCATCCGAATCAAAGCTGCCCTGTCAAGTAACATACTATGGCAAACACCCTGAAATCCCGGAATATGGCCAAATGGATCCGGCTGAATCAACCCCATGCGCCTAGCCAAGTGACAAACAAAGTGCCCACCAGCAATAAACCCTCTAGCCTTACCATGTCCACGCTCATACAAGTAATAAGCAACGCACCTAGCCAGGTTACAAGGAACTTTCTTCAACATACAGTAGAAGAAAAACAAATCTGTGTTGGTGGCATTGTTAGGACAGTTGTTCCTATTCGAAATGGTCTCGGCTATCATCCTCAGCACCAATCTATACACAGGGTTTCTCACAGCAGACTGCTTAATAGTATTATGATACGCTTGATCGCTCAAGTCTTCAGAATTCCAAAACTGAGCAGCAGTCATACCTGCAGGCCACTGAACAATGCCCTTGGTAAATGAGGTCCTTCTCACCTCTTCCTCCGAATATAATCCGAATGCAACCCCAAACTCCTGAAATGACATAGAGTGAACCCTAGCTCCCAAAGTGAATGTCATAACTGTGGCCTTACACCTAGTCTCATCGGTGTTCAACCTGAAAGAGCTAAAGAACTCTATACACAACTCCTTCCAAATAGTAGTATTGATGGAAAACAAAACCCTCCATTGGGGTGTCAACAAACTATTCAACTCAGCAATATCCAAACCCAATTCTTCCAAATTATCAAGATCTAACCTACGGTTGGCTACAAACGGTCTAGTCCGTAACATTTCCCGGGTAACCTTAGGTTGATATTCAGCAGGTACCTGCTCGGGAGTGCGAATGATAGGGGCTTCAGGTTGCCTTGCTTGTGAACCTGAACCTTCAGCTACAGCAGCCCTGTTTGCTCTCATCTCACGTTGTCTCTTGGTGGCCATCTACAAAATCAACAATAACTTATAAGGCCGCAAATAATCTCAACAACATAATACTTCACAATTAAAGTTAACATACTACCCACATTGTCCAAATTGACTCATTAAATCCATATCAATTCACAAAATCATACCATCATCTCAAAAATCAAACACACATAATCCTCCCCCATACTTAACCTAAACTATGGGGTAAACAATTATTTTCTACAAATATAAAGAAGGCATAAGGCAGCTATACATCAACATCAAGCAAATAATCATACCCCATGAACCTTGAATCAAAACCCTAGACACATATTCTGTTCTTAAACAAAAACTAACCTTCAATTTAGAAAATGAGCAAAAATTAAAAGAAAAGGAAAAGTTAAAAGCAAAAATTGAAGGAAACATACCTGATTGAAGTGGAGAAGGAGAAGTTAAAGATTAATAGAAGAAAAGATGAAAGAAGAATAAAAAAAAACTAGTTCCCTTATGTTCTTTAGCCGATGTGTGTGTGAGATTGAGATAAGATTTGTGAGATCTGCATAAAATTCGGCCCTCTTATCCACATAAAATTCCTCGTAACGGCCGTCACAAGTGGCAACGGGCGTTACCAATCAACGTAGAGCGTAACGGCCGTAACAAATATAACGGGCGTTACAAAACTAAATGAAGCATGACGGCCGTAACGCGCACGTTACAGTAAGAATCAAAATTCCCCTCCTAACGGGCGTTAGGAGGGTGACGGGCGTTACAAAACTAAATGAAGCATGACGGCCGTAACGCGCACGTTACAGTAAGAATCAAAATTCCCCTCCTAACGGGCGTTAGGAGGGTGACGGGCGTTACAAAACTAAATGAAGCATGACGGCCGTAACGCGCACGTTACAGTAAGAATCAAAATTCCCCTCCTAACGGGCGTTAGGAGGGTGACGGGCGTTACACTGCCAGTTCAAAGTCAATCAATTTTACTTTTTTAACGAACACAAGGACTTAACTGACGACAGGACTGATCGTGACCACATACTAACGACACCTGCACTTACCTTTGCCGAATTACTGAACTTAACACTCGAGGCGACCTTCGGACCTGCAATTTCTCAACAAAACAAAATCAAATCTAACTAAATGAAAAGTAGAACGAAATGCAATAAAAACAAATGAAACACACGGGTTGCCTCCCGAGAAGCGCTAAGATTATTTACGAGTCTTTAGCTAGACTCGACCTCCTTTCAAGTTTCGGGTTCAAACAAAGGGACTTCCTCAATTGCCCCCTCTTCCTGCTCTTCTTCAAAATACAACTTCAATCTATGACCATTGACAATGAAAGACCCATTTCCATCCCTTTTGAACAATTCAACATAACCGGATGGATACACATGCTTAATCACATAAGGTCCTATCCACCTAGAAGTCAACTTGGGTTGTTTGATTTTAAACTTTGACAAGAACAACAAAACCTTTGCCCCAACCTTAAAGTCCTTCCTACGGAGCCTTTTGTCATGATAAACTTTGGTCTTTTCCTTATAAAGCCTAGAATTTTCATATGCTCCCAACCGAAGCTCATCGAGCTCATGGAGCTGCAACATTCTTAGTTCACCGGCCTCCATCATGTCAAGGTTCAAATTTCTCAACGCCCAATAAGCCTTATGCTCTATCTCAATGGGTAAATGGCAAGTCTTACCATAGAGCAACCGGTATGGCGTGGTGCCAATCGGTGTCTTAAAGGCGGTCCTAAACGCCCACAAGGCATCATCAAGCTTCTTAGACCAAACCTTGGGGTTATCCCCGACCGTTTTTTCCAAAATCCGTTTTAAAGCCCTGTTGGTGTTTTCCACTTGACCACTGGTCTGTGGATGATAGGAAGTAGAAAAGTAATGACAAACACCATATCTTTTAAGAACCTTAGCTAATTGGTGATTGGCAAAGTGGGTACCACGGTCACTAATTAGAGCTCTAGGACAACCAAAACGGCTAAACAACTGTTTAAGAAAGTCAATGACCACCCTAGCATCATTCGTGGGCAAAGCCTTGGCTTCGGCCCACTTAGACACGTAATCAACAGCAACAAGTATGTAAAGGAACTTGTTAGACGGTGGGAATGGTCCCATAAAGTCTATACCCCAAATGTCAAACACTTCACATACCTGAATTCCTTGTTGGGGCATCTCATCCCGCTTGGTGATGTTCCCTTGTCGTTGGCAAATGTCACAAGTTTCTACTAAAGTTTGAGCCTCCCTGAAAATGGTGGGCCAATAGAAACCTGCATCAAATACCTTTTTACCTGTAACCGAAGGACCATAGTGACCTCCAGTTGGACCGTAATGACAAGCATCCAGAATCTCTCTAGTCTCGGCTCCAGCAACACATCTTCTCACCATCCCATCTGCACAAACACGAAACAAATACGGGCTATCCCAAAAATAGTGTTTGGCATCTGAAATGAGCTTCTTCTTCTGTTGATGCGTGAAGTCATTGGGAATCTCACCTGTAACCAAATAATTTGCAATGTCAGCAAACCAAGGAACATTATCAGAATTAGATATAAACATTAAGCATTCATCAGGGAAGTGATCATTGATCTCCCCATCACGAAGTTCCTCCCGGTGAGGATCTTCCAATCTACTCAAGTGATCAGCAGCCAAGTTTTCAGCCCCTTTCTTATCCTTGATCTCAATATCAAATTCTTGTAACAACAAGATCCAACGGATAAGTCTGGGTTTAGCATCTTGTTTGGAAAACAAGTACTTTAGGGCTGAATGGTCCGTAAAAACAATGGTCTTACTTAAAACAAGATATGATCTAAATTTATCAAAAGCAAAAACCACAGCAAGCAACTCTTTCTCAGTAGTGGTGTAATTTTGCTGAGCGGGGTTCAAAGTTTTGCTAGCAAAGTATATGGGCTTGAAATGTTTCTCAACCCTTTGCCCAAGTACGGCTCCCACTGCAAAATCACTAGCATCACACATTAGCTCAAAGGGCAATTCCCAATCCGGCCCAACCATAATGGGTGAATTGGTCAATTTCTCTTTCAAAACCTGAAAAGCACTTACACAAGCATCATCAAATATAAAAGGAGTGTCCTTCTCCAACAAGTGGGTCATAGGACGAGTAATCTTGGAAAAGTCTTTAATAAACCTACGATAAAATCCAGCATGCCCAAGAAAACTCCTTACCCCTTTCACATTGGAAGGCGGGGGTAGTTTGGCTATCACATCAATCTTGGCCCTATCAACCTCTATCCCGGCCTTAGACACTTTGTGGCCTAGCACAATTCCCTCAGTCACCATGAAGTGACACTTTTCCCAATTTAGCACAAGTTGTGCTCTTTCACATCTTTCCAACATTTTATCTAAGTTATGCAAACAGGTTCGAAATGAGTCCCCAAATACCGAGAAATCATCCATGAAAACCTCCATGGAGGTTTCAAGCATGTCCTGGAATATAGCAATCATACACCTTTGAAAGGTGCCTGGGGCATTACAAAGACCAAACGGCATTCGCCGATAAGCAAAAGTGCCAAAGGGGCACGTAAAAGTGGTCTTCTCTTGATCCTTTGGATCAATGGGTATTTGGAAATACCCGGAAAACCCATCAAGGAAACAAAAGTACTCATTACCTGCTAATCTCTCTAACATTTGATCAATGAAAGGTAATGGAAAGTGATCTTTACGGGTGGCATCATTTAGCTTACGGTAGTCAATACACACCCGCCACCCCGTAACAGTCCTAGTAGCCAAAAGCTCCCTATTCTCATTTTCAATAACAGTCATACCCCCCTTTTTGGGTACACAATGGACAGGGCTAACCCAAGGGCTATCAGCTATAGGGAAAATAATTCCCGCATCTAACAATTTAATCACTTCCTTTTTTACCACTTCTTTCATATTTGGATTCAGCCGCCTTTGTCGTTGGACAACGGGCTTCACATCATCTACAAAATCAATCTTATGTTGACAAAAGTTAGGACTAATACCTGGAATGTCGGTAGTCTTCCAAGCAAAAGCCCGCTTATGGGCTCTAAGCACAGCAAGAAGGAGTCCTTTCTCGTCACCCGAGAGTGAAGACGAGATGACAACTGGTAAGGATGATTCACCTGCTAAGTATGCATACTCCAAATGGGCAGGCAGCGGCTTAAGCTCTAAGTCTGTAGGTGGTACATCAACTGAATTAGGTACCAATGAGCTTCCATCAGCGACTACCTCCTCAAAACTCTCATCAACTAGAGGTGTCTCATCCAAACTAAAAGCCATAACTTCAGCAAATAGATCATCATCATCAATTTCTCCAGCTCCTAGATAAGCAATCTCCTCATCTCCCATATCTGCCTCCATCAACTCCTGAAATTCTTGGTCCAAAGCATCATCTATCACATCAATCTTGGCCCTATCAACCTCTATCCCGGCCTTAGACACTTTGTGGCCTAGCACAATTCCCTCAGTCACCATGAAGTGACACTTTTCCCAATTTAGCACAAGTTGTGCTCTTTCACATCTTTCCAACATTTTATCTAAGTTATGCAAACAGGTTCGAAATGAGTCCCCAAATACCGAGAAATCATCCATGAAAACCTCCATGGAGGTTTCAAGCATGTCCTGGAATATAGCAATCATACACCTTTGAAAGGTGCCTGGGGCATTACAAAGACCAAACGGCATTCGCCGATAAGCAAAAGTGCCAAAGGGGCACGTAAAAGTGGTCTTCTCTTGATCCTTTGGATCAATGGGTATTTGGAAATACCCGGAAAACCCATCAAGGAAACAAAAGTACTCATTACCTGCTAATCTCTCTAACATTTGATCAATGAAAGGTAATGGAAAGTGATCTTTACGGGTGGCATCATTTAGCTTACGGTAGTCAATACACACCCGCCACCCCGTAACAGTCCTAGTAGCCAAAAGCTCCCTATTCTCATTTTCAATAACAGTCATACCCCCCTTTTTGGGTACACAATGGACAGGGCTAACCCAAGGACTATCAGCTATAGGGAAAATAATTCCCGCATCTAACAATTTAATCACTTCCTTTTTTACCACTTCTTTCATATTTGGATTCAGCCGCCTTTGTCGTTGGACAACGGGCTTCACATCATCTACAAAATCAATCTTATGTTGACAAAAGTTAGGACTAATACCTGGAATGTCGGTAGTCTTCCAAGCAAAAGCCCGCTTATGGGCTCTAAGCACAGCAAGAAGGAGTCCTTTCTCGTCACCCGAGAGTGAAGACGAGATGACAACTGGTAAGGATGATTCACCTGCTAAGTATGCATACTCCAAATGGGCAGGCAGCGGCTTAAGCTCTAAGTCTGTAGGTGGTACATCAACTGAATTAGGTACCAATGAGCTTCCATCAGCGACTACCTCCTCAAAACTCTCATCAACTAGAGGTGTCTCATCCAAACTAAAAGCCATAACTTCAGCAAATAGATCATCATCATCAATTTCTCCAGCTCCTAGATAAGCAATCTCCTCATCTCCATCATCATCAATTTCTCCAGCTCCTAGATAAGCAATCTCCTCATCTCCCATATCTGCCTCCATCAACTCCTGAAATTCTTGGTCCAAAGCATCATCTATTACATCAATCCTGAAACAAGATTCATCATTAGAATAAGTATGCTTAATAGACCGTTCTACATTAAAGACAATCCTATCAGTACCCACACCCAATGAAATTTCCTTATCCTTCACACGGATGATAGCATCCGCGGTGTTTAGGAAAGGTCTACCAAGAATAAGGGGTACCTGGGCATCCTCCTCCATCTCAATCTCCTCATCTCCCATATCTGCCTCCATCAACTCCTGAAATTCTTGGTCCAAAGCATCATCTATTACATCAATCCTGAAACAAGATTCATCATTAGAATAAGTATGCTTAATAGACCGTTCTACATTAAAGACAATCCTATCAGTACCCACACCCAATGAAATTTCCTTATCCTTCACACGGATGATAGCATCCGCGGTGTTTAGGAAAGGTCTACCAAGAATAAGGGGTACCTGGGCATCCTCCTCCATCTCAATCTCCTCATCTACTTCATCATCATCAATACCTGAATCATGAACATCTGAAACAACCACATTAGGCATAGAAGGAGGGTCATAAGATTTACCTGTACGGGTTGTAATGGCTTTGGCCTCCTCATGGCGAGCTGGAGGCGGTGTGTACTTCTGCCCCTGATGGTGCCCCTGATTCGGTCCCATGCTAAATTGAGGCTTAGGATTCTGTTGAGTAGTGCTAGGTAAAGTACCTTGTGGCCTAGAAAGGGCAGCCATCCTACTCTCAAGATCCTTGAAGTTCACACATTGATTCTTCATGTTTATCTCAACCTTCCCGTTTATTGCATCTAACCTCTCATTCAACGCCTTGGTATCATCCCGAATAATTTGTATGCTCTTGTTGGTTTCGGCTTGATTATTTACCAATTGCTTCATCATTTCCCTCAACTCGGCATTAGGATCGGCAT
Source organism: Erigeron breviscapus (assembly GCA_034093135.1). Taxonomy (NCBI): domain Eukaryota; kingdom Viridiplantae; phylum Streptophyta; class Magnoliopsida; order Asterales; family Asteraceae; genus Erigeron; species Erigeron breviscapus. Next base: position 155,195,513 of record CM067168.1, read on the forward strand.
TAGAGGAAGAAGAACCGGATCCTTGTCCTTGTTGAGGTTGTTGTTGAGGTTGACTTTGGAAATTGTCCCTTTGCCATCGATTTCCTGAAAAACGAGAGTTGTTAGTAGGAAAAGAAGAGTTATAAGTGGGATTACCTGAAGGACGGTTTTGGTAACCGGTATTGCGTTGGTAGCTTCCTTGTTGTTGGTTTTGGATGTAGTTAACATCTTCGGGTCCCCGACTTGGACAATCTTCCGAATAATGCATATTCCCACAATAGTCACATCCATCGGCAACAACCTTCACATCCCTTTCAATGGCCCCAAATCGACTCTCTTGCATAGCAAATCCTTTCTCCATACGCTCAGATAGCGCTCTAATCTCTCCAATCATTCCCGAATCATGACTAGCTTCCGCTTTTGCTACCCGGCCTTGGCTAGTACCCTTCTTCAACCTTCTTTCATTCTTTAAAAACCGATCATCATCCATGTTGGCATTATCCTTGGCCATGGACTCTAAGATTTCAAAACCCTCATTTGGTGTGATCTTGTTAAACCCACCACCAAAAGCATAACCTAGCTCACGTTTGGACTTCTTATCGAGCCCATCAAAGAATAGTTCAACATATTGCTCTCTAGTCATATTATGACCCGGGCAATTTCTCAACATCTCTTTAAATCGGATCCACGCATCAACAACATCTTCATCTTCGTCTTGTGCAAACGACCTTATCAAGTTTTCCAACTTTCTTTGGGTTCTAAGTGAGTAGAACTCACCAATAAAGGCTTGCTTAAGTTGGTCCCAAGTCGTAATGCAATTTTCCGGAAGGTCATTGAACCAATCAAGAGCATCGCCGGTAATAGACATTGGAAATGTCTCGAGTTTTACGGCATTCATTTGATTCTGCCCGTATTGGTATAACCTAGCCAACTTCTCAAATCTTTCTAGATGTTGATACGGATCCCACTTCCTCTTACCATCAAATTGTTGTTCCTCAATGCTCTTAAGATGATTACCCTTTAGGTTGAAGTCATGAGCAATTTGAGGAGGTCTAATAGGACTACCACGGTTTGCAGGAATAGTGCGAACCCTTTCGCCATACCGTATATCATTTGGGTCCCTATCTTCGTCTGCCATTTTCTCCTCTACCTTAACTTCAAGATCAAAAAATTCGTCCAAATTAAACCCCTCCTCGTCTGAATCAGGAGTAGGCTTAGCAATGGGTGAGAATGGTGTTGGTGTTGTGAGGTTAGATCTACGTCTAGATGGTGTTCTCAACGGACTATTAAGAGGTAAACCAGAAGACCTCAAGTTCATCAACTAAAAAGTAGACCTGCAAAACACAACTAACCAAACACGTCAACTGCACCTGTGATAAGATAAGAAAAGAAAAACTAAACTATGAAAGCAAATAACTTCCTCACGCGTGAGGAAGGATCAAACCACTAAATTAACAACTAAAACAGCGCACAATCCCCGGCAGCGGCGCCAAAAACTTGATGTGCTAAATCGAGTTTAAAATTTATAAACAAGAAATACCTAAAAACTCACTACTACACACTATCGGGCAGTGGACCCGATCGTATGCAATATAGTAAAAAGGTAAGTCCAGGTTCGTTCGCGGGGATTGGTTTGAATTAATTGTTTAGTAAAGGGGTTTGGAAAAAGGGTGTTACTTTGATTCTCACTCTGACAATAACTTTAAAACACAAATGCGTATAAGTAAAGGTAAGTCTCAAACAATAATGGTAAATATCATCCACCTTGACTCCGCTAGACTTCAGACATGATTGCTTTCAGTTAAGACCAAATTCGTTAAGAGTTGACACGATAAACGTGAGAGAATGAAATGCTCGCGTGGTACCACCAACGCCTAGACAATCTTACCAACACTTAGCTTGTTTGATTACCAAATTACCAATTGCGCCTATGTGAATTAAAACGTGGTACCACCAACGCCTAGACAATCTTACCAACACTTAGCTTGTTTGATTACCAAATTACCAATTGCGCCTATGTGAATTAAAACGTGGTACCACCAACGCCTAGACAATCTTACCAACACTTAGCTTGTTTGATTACCAAATTACCAATTGCGCCTATGTGAATTAAAACGTGGTACCACCAACGCCTAGACAATCTTACCAACACTTAGCTTGTTTGATTACCAAATTACCAATTGCGCCTATGTGAATTAAAACGTGGTACCACCAACGCCTAGACAATCTTACCAACACTTAGCTTGTTTGATTACCAAATTACCAATTGCGCCTATGTGAATTAAAACGTGGTACCACCAACGCCTAGACAATCTTACCAACACTTAGCTTGTTTGATTACCAAATTACCAATTGCGCCTATGTGAATTAAAACGTGGTACCACCAACGCCTAGACAATCTTACCAACACTTAGCTTGTTTGATTACCAAATTACCAATTGCGCCTATGTGAATTAAAACGTGGTACCACCAACGCCTAGACAATCTTACCAACACTTAGCTTGTTTGATTACCAAATTACCAATTGCGCCTATGTGAATTAAAACGTGGTACCACCAACGCCTAGACAATCTTACCAACACTTAGCTTGTTTGATTACCAAATTACCAATTGCGCCTATGTGAATTAAAACGTGGTACCACCAACGCCTAGACAATCTTACCAACACTTAGCTTGTTTGATTACCAAATTACCAATTGCGCCTATGTGAATTAAAACGTGGTACCACCAACGCCTAGACAATCTTACCAACACTTAGCTTGTTTGATTACCAAATTACCAATTGCGCCTATGTGAATTAAAACGTGGTACCACCAACCGTTTCTAAACACGTTGACAAAATGACTCCTTTTATTAATTTGACATTCACTATCATACCATGAACTAGTGATAATCGCTCATAGACAAGCGACCGTTAGAAAATCACATATGCACTCGACTAGTACCACTAACGACGAACACACATGCCACCAATATCAAATTAATACAAATAAAGGAATTAAATCATCAAGATCACGACACAACGATAATTGAAATCAACTCTTTGAATTAAAATATAAAGCAATCACATCATTCGTCTAGTTTCATCAAGGTGGACAATAGAAGAATTAGCCACTCATGACCAAATTGAAATTACAATAAGAATCAAGAAAGAACATAAAGTACCAATTGTTTGACGAAATGGAAATTGCAAGACAGTAAGTAGATACGATCTAGATGGGTGCACGTGAATCTTCAATGGATCGAAAGACGATCAAATCTTGAATTGACCCTTGAAGAATTCCTTGAAGTGCAGCTCCTAGAAAGATATGTCGATCAAAAACCCTTAGGAAAATTCTCCCCCAAACGTCACTGGCCGTTCAGAAACTTGGCCAGCTATTTATATGAATTAGTCGCGTAACGCCCGTTACGAATGGTAACGCCCGTTACATATCCTCGAAACCAATGACTGCCGTCACACTTGTGAACGCCCGTTAGGAAAATTCTCCCCAAAAGTCACTGGCCGTTCAGAAACTTGGCCAGCTATTTATATGAATTAGTCGCGTAACGCCCGTTACGAATGGTAACGCCCGTTACGTGTCCATTGAAACCCATGACTGCCGTCACATTTGTGACGCCCGTTACACTTCCTAGAATAACGCCCGTCACCATTGTGACGGCCGTTATGCCTTCCAGAATCCGTCTTCTTCATCTTTCACTTGATTTCAACCGAATCCTTCTCCCGAGTCCTCCATAAGTCATCAAAATCGACCAATTCATCCGCATAATCATTTTCCAACCTGAAAACACTAAACATACCTCAAAGCATCGAAAGTTGGAAATAAAACTGTAAAAACGACGAATAATTGGTTCTAAATTCACGTGGGAAATGGTATAGAATATGACACATCAGACCACAGGGGTTGCAGTGCAGCTGAAGCTTCGGCATCAAGAGAAAGGCGACAGGAGGCTCGGGTTCCTATTGTTAGAGCTTTCGATCAGGTACCCGAAAACTACCAACCCAAAATTACTAGGGAACAGTTGATGAGAAAGCATATCATTGCCAATAGGAGGATTGATTTTAGTAATTTGGAGGAGTTGGGATTTGGTGATCAATTAAATACTATTTTGACTAATCCGTGGAAAGCTCTATTTGCTATTAACACTAATGTTTGGAGGCATTTATGTTTAGAGTTTTTCAGTTCTTTCCGTTTAAATACTGATGAGACTAGAGTTAGAGCGACAGTGATGACGTTCAACCTAGGAGGTAGGGTACATTGTATGCCTTATCAGGAGTTTGGAGTTGCTATGGGTTTATATACAGAGGATGAAGTTAATAGAACTTCTTTTAAAAATGGTATAGTTCAGTGGCCGGTGGGCATGACTGCTGGTAGATTTTGGGCTGAGGATGGTTTGAGTAACAAGGAATATCATAACAATATTAAACAATCCGCCATGACAAATCCACTCCATAGGTTGTTAATGAGGATGATAGCCGAGTCGATTTCTAATAGGAATCATTGCCCGAATAATGCCACTAATCAAGATTTGTTCTTCCTTTTTTGTATTTTAAGGAAGATTCACTGTAATTTGGCTAAGGCCATGGCATTCTTTTTGTATGAGCGAGGGCATGGTAAAACAAAAGGGAGTATTTCTGGTGGGGCGTTTGTTTGTCACTTAGCTAGGCGTATGGGATTGGTCCAGACGGATCAATTTGGTAGCATAGAGGGGTTTCCAACCGTCTGTAGTAGTGTGTTGCTTGATCGACAGGCATTGATCAAGATGAAGATTGTTCCGTTGGATGATAGTTCTAGTGATGATGAGGAGGAGGGTGATGCTATGGATGCTGATAATGATGGAGATGATGAGGAGCAGGGTAGAGGTGCTGGTGGATCTTTGCCTACTGGGGGTGTTACTCCCAGTTTACATTCTTTTGATTTTTCAGGTTTAGATCGCAGAGTGGATGAGATTTATGATGGTATGACCAGGATGCACGAGCGGATGGATCGACTGGACGATTTCTCCCGCTTCATTGGTAGTCAGGATAATCGCCTGGCTTTTCAGCAGGAGTACTACCAGCCGCACTTGCAGAGCTGGGTTGACTCCAGAGCTCCTCCACATGATTCATCTATGCCCGATCAAGTACCTCAGCTCAGCCAGGCTGCTTTTGACCATTACTATCCCCAGTACGGCATCCTGGACCTTCAGGTGGTGGAGCTAGTAGTTCGAGGAAGGTACCGTATAGTGGTGATCGATATTCAGGTAATGTTTTTGATTTCTATGACCCCAACCTGTTTAGTGAGCGGCATGATGGTGATGGTGATGGTACTCCTTCAGCTTTTCCACCTCCTTAGTGAGTTGATATGATGTTGTTGCAGCCGTCTGTTTGTTGTGATGGTTTGTGATACTGTTTGTTTGAACATTTTTCATTTCCGTAATTTCATTATTATTTGTTTGGTTTGTATCCACCCTTAAGGGTGATGAGACTTCATACTTTATTTTCTATTTCTGTTTGAATAATTAGGGATAGAATGATGCATGCTCTATTATCTATCAGTTGGCTTTTAATTGTGTGTTCATGTTGATAGCAAGTTGATTGTCATATGCATATGCTGGCAGTAAGTTCAGCGCCCATATTTTTGTTGGCATGATTCAAGCATGGAACACACCGTCATACCCGACAAGTTTTCTTGTTTTTTATTTTGCTTTTTGTTTACTTTCCCCTATTTTCCATAGTTTGCCTTAGTTTATTGGACATTGAGGGTATTGTCCAACTCAAGTGTGGGGGGGTGGTAAATAGGAAAAAGTCGGGTATTTTAGATGATTTTTTTAAACTTTTGCATGCTTGTCCTTGTAGTTAATTGCTTTTGTCACTTAATTATAGATATTAATGAGCAATGTAACTACGCCCTTGGTACAAATTTTAATATGTGGAATGTGTTTTGACTGATTAATTAGGCAATCCCTTCTGGATTAATAATATGACTAGCACGCTCAAAGCACCAAAACACCCAAAATTGTGAGATTATTGATTCATTGCTAGTATGATAGGTGTACGGTTTTGGGATTATTAGCCTTGTAAATTTGTCCCTCTCGTAGGCTTTTGGATTTATCCAGGAGTAAGGGTCTCTTTTAGAGCTCTGAACTATGATGTGCAAGTTTGAGGTTGATTTTCCATTTCCGGATTATTTCATTTGCTATGAGTGTGCCGGTGATTGCGTTGATTCTAGAACTTGTCCTAGTTGATCGTTCCGTGGTTTTCTAGATGAAGAAGAGGCAAATTTAGGATTAAACCTTTGTTCTTTGTATGTTCACCTTGTTTCGTAAAATATTGTTATGTGCATGTTTTGTTAATGTGCTTAGTAGCTAACTACACTGGTTAGTGAACCCCTGTTTAAACCATTATGTTGCACTCACTTTTAGTGCAAGAAACAATAGAAAACATGTTGTCACCAGCCTATTCTTTGTTATTAAATCTACCTTAAATATACACCTTTCCTTCGCCATACCGATAGTCGAAGTCCTGGTGGGTCATTGGTTGCCTATGCTAGTGGATGGTTTGGGGTTGTCCTTTATGTCGGGTTGGATATTCTCGGTTACTGAGAATAGATTGATTTCGTCATGTTGTTTGGATAAAGTCTGGATCGTTCATTTGAGCATATTTTTATATGATTTGTCACTGTTTCTACATATTTAGAGAATACCAATTAGTCAGAGTAAAAGAAAAAAAAAAAAAAAAAAAATTGAAAAGAGCTTGGGCTGTCAGTTGTATTTCTCACTTTTTGGTCAAATCATTTTTGTATTGGTTCATCAATAACACCAACAAAAGCTTCATTGTTTCATCAAATTATCGAGTTGAGTTGGTACATCTTCATAACCAACAAAAGGATCATAATGTTTCATTCTTTGGTTTTCATATTCGGGTTGGCAAGTTTGTTTAAGTCGGCATGGTTAGAATTGGTTGATTGAGTTGTTTAATGTCATACACCACAATGGTGTCGGTTTTTAATCGTCTATTGGGGGTATTGTCTGGACAACTTCTCGGGTTTTGGACCGTTGGCAACTAATGACATGGGATTGTTTATGGACTAGACTATATGTGAAAACTTTGTTAAATGTTGTGTTATTTCTTTGTTAACACCATTTGTTTACCCAAATTTCCATACACTATTTAAATGCCCTGTTTAGCCTCACAGTTACAACCCTTAAAGTCCTCTTCTGATAGACGTTATAGGGTGCTTGCGCCTTGGCGATGAAGGAACGATTCTAGTACAAGCCTATGGTTAAAAGATTATGCATCACGACTAGGCATTGAGTGATTATTCAAATATTCAACCCCAAAAGTAAGTTAGTTGGAGTAGGATAGACGAGATATCACTTATTCGTTTCTTTTGTGCTTAGTCGTGTTATTAAGGCTTGTATCAATCAATATTGTCAAACATTCTGGTTTTCATTTAAGATTAAAACTGCCTAACCATCTCTTTTCATTCTATGGTTGAGCTTCTTTTTGATTACTGAAATGTGGTTCCATTATGTGCCAAGGTATTTTATGTTTTTCAGCTTGGAATTGCTTGAGGACAAGCAAAGCTTAAGTGTGGGGGAATTTGATGTGACCAATATTATACCATTTCCCACATGATTTTAGTACCGTTTATTCGTTATTTTTATAGTTTTATATCCAACTTTCGATGCTTTGAGGTAGTGTTGAGTGTTTTCAGGTTGGAGAATGATTATACGGATGAATTGGTTGATTTTGATGATTTATGGAAGAAACGAGAGAAAGCTTCAGTTGAAATCGAGAGAAAAGCAAAGAAAACAAAATCTGAAGAGCCTAACGCCTGTTACATATGTAACGGCCGTTAGGTGTGTATGCTCTGTAACGGGTGCATAACTGCCGTGACAAGTTTTTTGAGGTGTAACGCCCGTTACACTAGTAACGGCCGTTAGGGACGATTTCTAAAATTAATGTTAATTAAGTAATTAGGGCTTGAAATCTGAAGCGTGTAACGGGCGTGACATATGTAACGGCCGTTACACGGGGAATTTATATATATACTTTGTTAGGTTTCTTAGCTTTACTCATTGTTCTTAGTATTAAAAAGCAAACAAGCTGCTAGGGTTTTCATCTTTCCAGTTTTGGATCATAATCATTGTTCCAGCTTTGGATCATCTTTCCAGCTTTACTCATTGTTCTTAGTATTAAAAAGGAAACAAGCTGCTAGGGTTTTCATCTTTCCAGCTTTGGATCATAATCATTGTTGCTACCGGATTTTCTTCAATTCATTGGTATAATATGATTTCTTCCATTATTGTTTGTTTTATTTCTTTTAATATGAGTAGCTAAATTCTTTATCATCCGTCTTGATGGAGTGATACAATATGTAGGATTGCACTATTAATTAATTCAAAGTTGATTTCAATTATCGTTGTGTCGAGATCTTGATGATTTGATTCCTTATTATTTATTATTTTGATATTGGTGGCATATGTGTTCTTCGTTAGTGGTACTAGTTGAATACGTATGTGATTTTCTATTAATTGTTTGTCTATAAACAGTTATCACTAGTTCATGGTATGATAGTGAATGTCATTTAATAAAAGGAGTTATTTTGTCAACGTGTTGTGTAACGGTTGGTGGTACCACGTTATCTTCACATAGGTACAATTGTTAATTTGATAATCAAATAAACTAGTTGGTTAGGGAAATTGTTTTAAGCATTGGTGGTACCGGCTTTTACAAAGGAACTGATTAATTAGGTGATTTAAATGATTTTACAAACGTTGGTGGTACCAGTTTGTGTCTTTGTTTTGTCACGATTATCTTTATCAACTTAACTGAATTTGAACTTCATTTATGTGCAATCTGAACATGTTGTTAAGCGAGATCAAGATGGATGACTTTTAAACCTCTTTTGTCATAAGATCATTTTTACTATCGTTTTAGGACGATCCCTGCCCCGGTCATACCGGATTTCTTTTCGATTAATCTTTCGGGATTACTAATTACTTTCTAACTTTTGCAACGTGGCAACTCGGTCACAAAAACCCCCGTCTTTCTGAATTACTTTAGAGTTAACAATTGCTTAATTAAGTCCTTGTGATCGACCTCGGATTTACCAGTTTACTATACTGCATGCGATCGGGTTCACTGCCTGTAAGTATGTTGTAGTCAGTTTTCTAGTAGTTCGTGTTTTATAAATTTATAACTCGATTTTACACATCAGTCCTCGTTGTACTGAACCTAACATAACAGGGTAATAGGAAAAACACGAAAAGATAAAGGATTAACGAAACTTCCCGGGTCTTAAATTGCATGATAGTTGTTGAAGATGGCATTTGCGGAGCGACTTGAACATGATGAGCTTCAAAAACTTCAGTCATCTCCATTTGATGGCGATCCATTGATGCGTCTCCACCTTCTTTTCTTTTTGGTATTTTCTGATTTTTTTTGGATTTTTGGCAATCTGGTGTGCAGAACGGAGCTGGTAGTGGCGCTGGTGAGGTGGGCAGCGGCGCTGGCTGGGTGAGCAGCGACACCGGTGATCAGTGAGCGGTGTTGGATCTGCACAGGTGCAGGTCCAGCTATGCTGGAAGTAGTGGGAGCGGCGTTGGGATGCCCTGATGCATTCCCAGCGGCGCTGGATGACTCCTAGCGGCGCTTCTGACTCCTGTACGTGTTCTGATGTCTGATTTCTTCAGCAATTTGATGCTCGAACTCCCCCACACTTAGCTTTTGGCCAATGCATGGTTTCCTTCAGACTACAAAGCAATATACTCCTGCACACTTCAATCAAAATATAAAAATGGAAAATAACAAGCTAAAACATAAAAATAAAAATAAAAACAAAATACGATTGCAATAAGTTACTTGTTTCCTTGATCCATTGAAAGCTTGCATCTGTGAATCTCAAAACATACTCATAAAATATCACAAATGATAAAATTTAAAACAATCACTTAATTGCAATTAGTCACATATTCCTAAAAATGAAAAATAAAAATAAAAATAAAAATAAAAATAAAAATAAAAATAAAATACGGCTTGGGTTGCCTCCCAAGAAGCACTAAGTTTAACGAGTCTTCAGCCGGACTCGGCCTATGAACTAGGGTGAGGAGTACGGGTTAGGCCTAGGGCCGGTACCCGTCGGATTATATCGAATAAAAATGTCAGACTTATCCTTCAAATATGACTCGATATTCATCTCTTCTCCTTGACCTTGATAAACCTTTGCCTCGCTATAGAAACCATAAGGATTATGTACATTTACATCTTGCTTCACAACTTTCAGTACATTAATCCCTGATTATAATGTCAATTCCCCTAACTTAGTATTAATATCGGTGCATGCGGTCTTAAGGAAGGGTTGACCTAAAATGAATTCATTTCTAGTTACTACATTTTCTTTGACTAGAAAGAACTCTGTTAAGAATCTTAAATCATCTATTGCAACAACGACCTTCTCAACGAATCCACGAACCCTAATATTAAGATTTTGAAAAATTTTAACCATCTTGTCCTCCCAAATCACTTTCCCTAAATTTCTCTTAGTATACTTAGTGTAAAAATCTAGAGGGAAAATGTTCACATTTGCCCTGGCGTCTATAAACGCGTGGGTTCCTATATGACCTATGGAACAGAATACCTGAAAGATGGTGGGGTCACCTAGAGCTGAGGTTGACAAGTAAGGGTTATAGTTTGATAAAGGTGGGTCTTCTACATCATTCCAACCTAGGTTATCTAAGAACTTCTTTATTCCCGTTAATAACCTATTTCCTATATCTAATCCCTTTTCTGTTTCATCTAAAAGTTCCTCCAGTTTCTTAACATTGGTTTCTATATATAACAAATTTAATCCTCTCCTATGTGGTCTTGACAAGTCTTGGCCTTCATTATTTGAGAAACTTCGTGCCTTCCAAACGAGTTCACTTATGTCTAAAGATTGTTGGTGGCTTTCGTTTTCAACATTCAAACATGTTTCCACATAGTCGACATCCCTAGAGTCTACAACAGGCAATTTGACTCTAACTTGACCATTTGACAAGGTTATTTCACGTTTAAGGACATGGATGATAGCATCCGCAGCATGCAAAAATGGTCGTCCTAAGATTAAGGGTGTCACTACTTCACTACCGAATCAAGCACAACAAACTCAGTCCAAAATTCTAAATCCTTAACCCTGACATGGACTCGTTCGACAATCCCCTTGGGTTGTCGGTAAGTCTGATCGGCTAACCGAATGCTCATGTTAACGGGTTTTAGCAAACAAAGGGTAAGTTTTTCATAAATCACAGTAGGCATAACATTAATACTTGACCCTAAATCAGCTAATGCACTCGAAAAATACTCATTATTAATAGTGCAAGGGATAAGAAAACTTCCTCGATCTTCAGATGCTTGCGGTAGCGGTTTCCCGTCATCCGGTGCTTCAGGATTCTGAACTTCTTCACTTCTGTCCGAGTCGTTCCCATCCTTGATTTTGCATTTGGAACTGAACTGGGCCTCGACTTCTTCTTTTGAGAGCAAGGTTTCGTGCGAAACTGGTCTGACGGACTCCTGAGCGGCGCTGGTTTGCAACCTGGGGGCTCCAGCGGCGCTGGTTTGCACCTGGAGGGTCACCAGCGGCGCTGGCAAGGTGCCAGCGGCGCTGGGCTTCACCCGGGGGCTTTCCAGCGGCGCTGGGGAGTGTACCCAGCGGCGCTGGTGGCTCCTGGACAAGTTCCAGAATTGCGTTTTGGTCCGTTTCGTCTTCATTTTGCTCCCGTATGACCTGTACCTGATTGGACACTTCACAAGAATCATTAGAAATCTCAGTAGAGTCATTACCTTCGGTGAACACAGCGTTCACGTTCTCATTCCGTCCGATCGGTGGTTGGTACTTTTGACTCGTGTTTGATCAAATAATCGCATGGACCTTCGATCGGGAACAAGGAGGGGTTTTGACCGATTTGTTGGCGATTCCCTATCGGTGTAAAGCTTTGAGAAGCTCAACGCCACAAGATCGGAGGTGTTTGTGTTGGCGGTGGAGACGACTCCGTAGAGAAGTCGACCACCTTAGGTGTTTGAGAGAATGAGGCTTTGTATCTCGGGGTGGAAAGAACTTGCCTTCATTCATGGGGGAGGCCTCTATTTATAAGAGGAGCTTATCTTGGGGGATAAGCTAGGGTTTTAGGGTTTTTAGGGGGATACCCTAGTGTTTTTAGGAAGAGATATGATAGACATGTTTTATGGGATTTACATGCCATATTATAAATATATTATAATGGTAAAAGATATGGAAACGTACCTTTTCTTTAGGAGGAAGGAAATAAGAGATTTCCTCCATATTTGGCGGAGCTCCGTTCTGACGGATGAGCTCCGTAATTCTGACTGAGGTGGTCCATTCTGACGGAGGTGAGCTCCGTAATCTGACGGAGGTGAGCTCCGTTCTGACGGAGGTGAGCTCCGTAATTCTGACGGAGGTGAGCTCCGTTCTGACGGAGGTGAGCTCCGTAATCCTGACGAAGGTGAGCTCTGTAATTCTGACATAAAGCATCCTTAAGCAACCTCTGTAATAGCAGATCCACATACGGAGGTAGAGCTCCGTATAGGGTATATCATCAACTCGTGCTAGGGTTTGAGCTTGGACCACTTTGGATGATTTGCCTTGGAGTTGGGCTACTCTCTTTCCTTGCATTCTGCTCAATACACCTATCAATCCTTCTCTCCAGCTCCTTGATTGCGGCTTGTTGATTCCTTGCTCCTTCGTCAACCTTTTGATTGAGATTGCTTATCTTCTCATTGAGCGTCTTCGCGTAGCTTGCCAAGGAGTCATGCCTTTTGTTGTTCATGTCAATGTAACTTTCCATCATGTGGGTGAGCTTGGCAATCGGATCCTCCTTGACTTCATTCTCCACTTTTGGTTGCTCGGGTTGACCATTGCTCCTTTGCCACCTATTTTGAAAAGAACCATTGTTATTTCTAGCATAACTAGAATTAAAGTTAGAATTACCGGGATTTCTTTGAAATAGTCCTCGTTGAAAGCCTAATCGGTATTGGTTCTGAACATAATTGAATTGCTCGGTAGCCTCCTCTTCACAATCCCCGGTATAGTGCAATCCTCCGCAATTATTGCACCCGTGTGCAATCACCTTGAGGTCCTTGTCCATAACGTCCAACCTATCTTCAAAAGTAGAAAAACGGTTAGATAAAGCATTAAGTTCATGAATTACCTCATTGTCGGAGCTGCTCTCGATGCTAGCCACGGTCCTCCTCGGTCTCCTATCTAGATCCTTATCATCCATATCTCGAGCTAAGCTAGCTTGCACCATATCCTCCATCATTTTGTACGTGTCATTGGTAGACTTGTACAAAAAGTTACCACCGCCGGCTAGGTCTAAATCCTTTTGGGAGGTCTTAGTCAAACCATAGAAGAAAATCTCCATGATCCCGTCCTTGTGTAGTCCATTCCCGTGACAGTTTCGGATCATCTCCCTAAGCCTTTTCCATGCATCAACTAGTGATTCTCCTTCGTCTTGCTTGAAAGCCTTTATGTCTCGAAGCATTTTCGTAGCTAAACTCGGGGGAAAGAATCGCGAGACGAACTGTTCGCGAAGTTGATTCCATGTAGTGATGGTACCTTCATCGAGCTCATCGAACCAAGCACGTGCCTCTCCCGTGAGAGACGACGGAAATAAGCTAAGTTGCACATCGTCATCGGTGACGCCTCCTCCATATTTGAACATTTTGCACAAACTGGTGAACTTGCTTACATGCTTATGGGGATCGGATTTGGCTCGGCCGTCATATTGGTTGTCCTGGATTAACTTAATGTGACAACCGTCATCTAAGCGTATTTTCCCGAAGTACTTTCCGGTCATTTTTAGTTCGTTTCGTTCATGTACGTCATTAGTCATTAAGACTTTATCTTGGAATAATTGGATTTATGTTTTATTTGGGCTTTATGAGCATTTAGACTTTAGAAAAATTGCACGTGGACTCGAGAACAGGAGGAATACTAGTTGTCTTGTGGAAATGCCAAACTAAGTGAAATACTTAAAATTTAATCAATTAAAGATTTAATAAACAAATATAGACATGTTTATATCCGTTAGAAAGCTATTGAAAAGTTACATCAAAATATGTCGACAAAATGAATTAACAGAACTCGAGTCTTCTTATAATGTCGGATTAAACCATTTTTTGTAAAAGAAAGTCAAGGAAGGGTAATTAGGAAAAGGGAGGTATAAAAACAAAAATAAACCCTAAAATCCTAACCCTAGCCTCTCATTCCACACACACTTCCCCCTCTCTTTCTTTTCTCTCTAGCCGTCCCCTCCCCCCCTCTCCCTCTATTTCGGTCGAACACCACCACAAAACATCATCAATCTTCATCTCCTTCTTTATTTTCTTTATTTTTGGGTAAGTTTTGTTTAGATATTTGAATCTAAACGGCTTTTTCTTCTTAATAATCACGGATTTCTTTCATTTATATATATATGATGTATATGTATATTTATATGTATATATATATGTATATATGTATATATGGCATCTATATATATATATATATATATCTATATAGATCCGAAAAATTTCATCTTTGGGTATATATATATATCGGTTTGGGTAAGATTCACTTAGATCTATGTTGTTCTTCATCAAAAATCACGATTTTTCTTATATATATATCTATATACATCACGGCTATACATATATATATGTAGATTCGAAAATTTCATCTTTGATTATGTATAAATCGACTTTTCTATAAGAAAATATAGATATGAATCCGAAATCTTTCAAACTTATATATATATTTTCGTTTGTATATGTATGTATGTATATTTATATCCGAAATCCTTGACAAAAAGGCATATATTTTCGGTTGTATGGTGTTTTGCATATAAACATAACTGAAATCTCTTAGATCCGAAAAGTAGTCCGAAATCCATCAATTCCGGAAATGTTGATCCGAAAATCTTTAATCCGGAATGTTTAAACCCGAAATCTTTCAAATCCGGAAACTATAATCCGAAAACTTTTAGATCCGAAAACTTTTGATCCGAAATCTATGTTCTTGTCTAGATTTGATGTGTTCTTTGTGATTTTGGTCCTTTAATACATGAATATATATACGGATTTAATTAAAACCGTGACTATATATGATTTTCGGGTTGTTCTTGGTTAGATCTATCATAGATCCGGGTTGTAAAAGTGATTGGATTGTATATTGTGTTTGAATCTAGACTTTGTTCTTGATTATTGGTTCGGTCAAACCTTGGTCAACGGCGGCTCATGGGAAAAAAAATTAGGGTTTGGGTATTATTTTGGTATTTTAGTCAAAATTAGATTATGACTTGATTTAGTCAAAATTAGAGTTTTGGTCAAAGTCAAAATTAAGACTTTCTTGGTCAAAATCAGATTTGGGTTTTTATTCAATTAAAGACATGTTAAAAATCCTTTCAAAATAGTCTTATTATCGGAGTTATTATGGACTTATATATATATATATATTATATATATATATATATAAGGATTAATATAATATGGACATATGACTAAATATATACATATCAAAAAGGACTTTGTAAAGATTATATTTTTTGGGTAAAGGGGAATTTAAACCCCGGTAAGCTTTTATAATCACCCAAAAGATTATTACAAGTAGTTACAAGTGGATTGACAGAGTGTCAACCAATTCAAAAGAAATGCCCTCATGAGCCCCTCATAGTAAATAAAGGAGACCCATGATGCAGGAAATGAACCAGCTAGGTGGCTGAACAGGCTCAGATCACCCAACTATATCAAGAACACATGAATCTATCAAATGAAACTATGACTAGCAATCTAATTAAGAAGAATGTAAATAAAGCTAGTCTATATAGCACCCTTCATGAACTGGGCAGTCTCTCCTGTATCTGACTCAAACTCCTCTATATCTGCTGGGTCTGTTGATAATGTTATGCCTGGATCTGGGTCCTGCTGAAGTATAGTGGGGGCAGATGGTTTGCGAACATCATCCTTGTTTAAAGCACATAGTGCCTCAAACGGGTTACCAGTAGTAATAACTGGTGCAGAAGAAGAAGGAAAATCCTTCGGATAAGCAGCACGTGAACCGGTATGTGTATCTGGAGTGACCCTCATAGTCTGTGATGGATCTGTAGATGCTGAGGTATCTGGAGCAATCATCTGAGCCTTGCCAAATGAGTTGGCAGGCCTCTCTGTTCTCTTAGGGACATACTGAAACTTGGGCTTAGGAATCTGAAAGCCCGATACACCTTGGGCCTTCTTGGCCCTTCTACGTCTCTTCTTAGGCTGTTGAAAGCCCTGTTTATCCTGTGAACCCTGAATATCTTGTGTTTTAGTACCTGAAGGACCTGCCTCATTAGCTGGAACAATATTAGTTGCCCCAGCTTCCATCTCCTCAGAAGACTTAGGCCTATCAACACAATCAAGAAACTTATGCCCAAAGACATCACAATGAGCACATCTATCCGGCTTCCAGAAGTACTGAAGCCTAAATTTCTGCATTTTGCCCAAAACAAGTGCCTCAACAAAAGCAGGAATATCATGATCAGCACTAACTTTAATCAACACCCTAGCAAACATAGCTCTACCCGACTTCTTTTCAATCATCTCCTCAGTAAATCTATCCAAAGCAACGGGTACACCAATAACACTAGTGATGTGACTCAAAATATCATAACCCCACATGGTAGAATCCAAATCATAAATATTCACCCACATATGAACTGATTTAGGCCTAATCTTATCAGATTCAATGCCAGCCTCCCATTTCTTCAACAAAACAGGCACATCATTAAATAACCAAGGGCGATTGTTAATAACAAAATCCAAACCCTCAACATTATCAAACTTAAAGTAAAATCTACCTTGGTTGTTCAAAACTACATCAACCAAACCATACTTTTTCCACATTCGAAATGCATGAAAACGAACAAATGGAAAAGCAGGTCTCTTTCCAACAAAACAACCAACCAAAGTCAATAACCATTGCTCACTTTGTTTCACTATGAGATCATCTGGGATAACAGCATGTCTAGTGCCAATCTCAGTGAACACAGGAGGGATGAATCTAAGCTTACCAGTCCTTCGGATGTTTGCCGCTTCTTTAAAGAGATTGGCAAAAGAAGTAGGAATTTGATTACCTTTCGGACTAGTTTTAGCAAAATGCTCATCAGTGATAGGTGGAACACCATTTTCATCTAAGGTCGTCATCGTTTCATTGACACCAATTGTAGTGCCATTGATTCCATGAGGAGCATTATGAGAATGCTCAAGTGGTTTATTGAGTAGATCAGCAGCGTGAGTTAATTTATCCAAGAATGATGCAACATTAGCATTATCATTCTTAGGAATAGAATTTGGGACAAAATGAATATCAGGGTCTTGACCAGGAGCTGGCTTAAAATAAGAAGAGTCAGGAGGAAACTTTGGAGGATCCGGCATAGGAGGCATGTGAGAAACAGGCGTGGCATTCGACAAACCATCACCATGCAAATCATTCAAAGTGCTACCCTCATCAACTTGAGAAACAACTTTTTTATCCCACGAATCAGCCACTTTCTCAATGGTAGTCGTATCATCCAACTTGTTACAAGGTGAAGTTGAACCAAGATCATCCCCAACAATTGTATGATCACTAGTAGAATGTGATTTCTCAACAAGCAAATCAGGAGACGAATAAACAGGTGTATGCACCTTAGACCGCAAAGATAGAGACTCTATCAAATCATTAGCCGCTCGAATAGCAGAAACATATGAACCCTGCTTAGCACCTGAATCCTTCTCATCATGCGAATTGACACTATAATTCATCGCAGGAGAAGGCTGAACAGAAGCATCCCTCGGATTAGGGTTTTCAATGACGTTTTCAAAACTAGGGTTTTCAAAAACCCTAGCCTCCATTAAATTAATAGATTGCGTCAAAGAACCCGAATCATGATCAATCCCAATCGTCCCTCCACACTGATCAGAAACTGATTGAAGTGAAGAACCAACAACAGTAACATCGGCTGAACGTGAAGGAGAAACACAAGCAGCCGGCAAAGAACAACCTGAGTCAACATCTATTCCAATCGAAACTCGATCAGACACAAGATCAGTAGCAGCGGCCTGATCAGGCAAAGAAACGGTAGGGTTTTTAACATCACAGGAATGAGACTCATGAATCATGTTGTTATGAACGGAATCTGCCACCAATGGATCATCAATCCCACGACCAGAATCAGAATCAAAACCAACCCCAAACAAACCCCGATCATAAGCACGATCAGCAGCATCAGCATCGGCTTGAACATCGACAGCAGCGGCCAGATCGGGCTGATCAGACTCAAGATCAGCAGCTACAGCGGCGGCCTGATAAGAATTAGTTTCTGCAGCAGCAACAACGGCTTGATCAGGAGGCTGATGACCAGAAATCAAGGGCGGATTGGAAGCATCAATATTCAGACCAATCGGATCACTCTTGGATGAATCAGTTGATTTCAAAGATGATCTAAGATTATACATAGATTGAACATCAGTTTTTCGCAAATCCTTCATAGATTCTTCATCGGATTTCTTCTTTTTCCCTTTCTTCTTTCGTGATTGAGACATCATATGTTACATAGACTAGTAGGGAATTGAAAAAGGAAAACGTTGGTGTGAGAAACAAGATGACTTTGTAAAGATTATATAAATTATACATTTATATAACAATAGTTAATGACTTATCGGACTTAACATATTATATGATGACATTTCATATAAATAGTTGACAAGATATAAACATTAAAACATGACATTATTAAAAGGATTAATTCACTTGGACAGTTTATAAGGACAACATGACTATTATATATATTAGACTATCTCCAACCCAAAACCAAATTCTTACTACAAATTTGTCCAGTCAGCATGCCACATCAGCTTTTCATAAATTCTCACTACAAATCTCTTTTTGACCCCAATGCTAAACATTAAATTCTTACTACAAATTTCACTTAATTTCCACATCATTATTTCTCATAACCATTTAAAAAACATTAAATTTATTAATTATGTATTTAATTAATTAAACATATAATTAATTAAATAATTATTAAAACAATAAATATAAATTTAAAACTCAAATACCATTAAAACTTAAATTGCAATATAAAATAGAACAAACACACTAAAAAGAAATACAAATAAAACAAGCACACTAAAAAGTAATACAAATTGACAATACAAATAAAACTAATCATCCTCGTCGTCCACCGACCTGTTTGCCCAAAGATGCTGGATTAGATCGTTTCGCAATGCTGTGTGGCCCGTCGCACTACGTAAGCTTCTAAACCTCTCAATTGCTGTTAGAAATTGTGGAGTTGCTCCATGATTGTAACTAGTTGGTTCAGGTTCATCGTCATCAGGTGTCCAATTAAGAATGTCACGTCCTTCATCCTCTACAATCATATTGTGTAGTATAATGCAGGCTGTCATTATATCACCTATAGCTGGTATGCTCATACTCCTTGCTGGTCCTCGTATCATTGCCCACCTAGATTGAAGAACCCCAAAGGCTCTTTCAACATCCTTTCTACAAGACTCTTGACGTGCTTTGAAATACTTCATGGGCAAGTTATCTTCTGGAGGATATGTGAAACTTTTCACTAGTGTTGCCCATTCTGGATAAATCCCGTCTGCAAGATAATACCCCTTTGTGTACATCTTTCCATTAACTTCAAAGTTACACATTGGTGCAGTCCCCAGTAAGACCTCATTGAACAAAGGAGATTGATTTAGTACGTTGATATCATTGTTTGATCCTGAAACACCAACGAATGCATGCCATATCCACAAGTCATGTGAAGCAACTGCCTCAAGCATGATTGTTGGATAACCATGATCACCCCGAGTAAATTGGCCCTTCCATGCAGTTGGACAGTTTCTCCAAGCCCAATGCATACAATCAATGCTACCAAGCATTCCAGGGAACCCATGTTTTTCTTTATGGAATGCAACTATACGATCAACATCAAGTTGAGTTGGCCTTCTGAGGTACACTTCTGAATACACCTCCACAATAGATCTACAAAACTTGTGTAGGCATTCATTGGCAGTGCTTTCACCAATGCGTATGTATTCATCACATTGGTCAGCTGAAGCACCATAAGCTAACTGACGGATGGCACAAGTGACTTTTTGTCTAGGTGAAAGCCCTGTTACACCAAGAGCATCATATCGTTGTGTAAAGTATTTATAGTTTTCAGATTTACCTGGTTCTGAAATACCGGCAACAATGCGGTTAAATAGACGAATGCTCATTCTAAAACGTCTTCTAAAGAAGGTCTCATCATACACTGGAGTAGGAGCGAAGTAGTCGTTCCATAGCCGGGCATCTCCATCCTTACGACCACGATTTACTACTTTGCGCTTCTTCTTGTTACCAGATGGAGTAGTAGCAGACGAACTAGCATTCACAAAGGTTTGAAACTGATTGAATTGTTCCACCATCTCTTCAAGGTCATCCGACATCAGAAGAGAGAAATGTTGGTTTAGCTGGTGTAGAGCGTTCTTCCCATCGGTGTTCATTTTCAGTTTCGAATAAGAGATTTTGAGAGTAATGTAGGTGAGGGTGTGATAGTGAATGAGAATAATAGGTGTACTTATAGGAGACTTGAAAAACTAGCCGTTGGAATAAAACAAAAAAACTAGCCGTTGGAATAAGACAAAAAAAGTAGCCGTTCAAAATAGAACAAAAAAACTAGCCGTTAAAAATATGACAAAAAAACTAGCCGCTGGGATAAGACAAATTTAAAATTTGATAATAATAATATTATTGTTATATTTAAATATGTTTTTTATAATTTTTTCATATTTTTTAAATTTATTATATTTAATATGTTATATACATTTTATAACATATATTTAATATTATATACATTTTTTAAATTTATTCAATGTTATATACATTTTATAATATACTAGACATTATTTAATATACATATTCATGTTTTTTATTTAAAAAGAAAAGAGAAATAAAATTTGTAATAAATTTGTACACACAAATTTCCTACAAATTTCTCTACAAATTTCTTCCACCTCATCACCACCCCAACCCTACAAATCTTACAAATCTACAAATTTCTTCCACCTCATCACAAATTTCTCCCACAAATCCCCCATTGGAGGTAGTCTTATGACATTTGACAAGATATAATGACATTTCCTAAGAGACTAGTATAGGACATAGACAAGTGCAATCAAATTCAAGTACTTATTGGGTGACTTGTGGACAATGTAGGACTTTTGGACAGATAGTGAGCTTATTTCAGGTGTATCTGACTGTTCGTGTTCTTGTTCGTTGATCTAGGGTACTTATACTTGTGCTGCTTTCAAGTGAGTTTCGTAGCCCCTCTTTTTACAAGTTTTGGGGTGGAAAGTATACTTATTTTCAAACAGTTTCGTCGATTTTTGTTTTATGTTCAATATTGAGCCCGTGCGTATAGAGTTACTTGTGCCATTTGGCGTGCTTCTGTCTTGTTGTATGTGTGTGATTATGTGTTTGTTGTTGTGCTTTATGACGTGCTTATTTGACGTGCTTTTTGTGTGTACTGGAGACTTGAGACTTTGGACTAAGGCAGGTACCGTAAGACCGGACTTTGAGACATTGAGACTTGAGACTTTTGGACTTATTATGGCGTAACTCTGCTCGTTATATATTGAACTATTACTTGTTTAGACTTAGAATCGACAAAAGACTTATTTCTTTGACTAGACTTTTGACATAAAACCTACGAACTCACCAACCTTTGTGTTGACACGTTTTAGTATACTTTTCAGGTACTCAGGCTAATTAAGGATAAAGACTGCTATGTTAGGCTTGGACTTCGGAGATTAGTGCTCCTTTATTTATTGTCAGACTTTAAGGCTTCATGCCTTGGATTATTTCTTTATGGACTTGGTTGTAATAAGCTATTTTAGCACTGTTATGACTTTGAACTCATGTTTTTGGGAATATATTTATTATATTCTATTTCATTTACTAGTATCTATATAATTCCATGTTGTGCTGTACTTTTCATGACACCTCATGTTTTCGCCAACGGTGGGGTGTTACAGAATGGTATCAGAGCCATGGTTGTAGAGAATTAGGTGGAAAATCCTAGACTATAACCTAAGCACCCCGTATAGCATCTACGATAGGAATCATAAATGCATTCTAGACGTGCTAACGTCGTTTATATTTTGAGTTCATGTTCTTTCGAGACTTATTATCCCTGTGCTTACTTTGACATTGTACTATTGGTGACTGTGTGCTTTTGGTGCTTTTGTGATTATTTATGTGTATTAGATCAAGATGAAGTGATGACACTAACTAGTATTGCAGGAAAGATAGCAAGGAAACGCCTGATCAACGTTCTGCGATTATCTCCCTGTTTTGCGACAGTGTTTGACCTCATGGATTGCACTTGTAGTGAGAGTGTGGTAGCAACCCTGGTCTGCTTAATGGGTGTTGGTTGGGTGTAGGGTTAGCCGCTGGTACACCCTGTATACATACCCTGCCAATACCTAGAGAGTATATCAGTACCGTGATCCGACCTTGCATTAGATGTACTAGGGGTGTGGAGGGTTAGCCGCTGGTACACCCTGTATACATACACCACTAGTGCAACGGATGTAGGTGTTAGATTCGGACCACATTTTAACTGCGATTTAGGTTTATATATTATTAGTATAAATAAATATGTCTATGTATTGCATTGACGTGGACTGCATGACTAGTTTATGTTCTTGATAGTATCCCTTAGACCATAAGACGAGAGAGCTTACTGAGTGCAACATGTGACATTAACATCGTCGAGTGTATTTCCCCTGACTAACGAAACGTGGTTATAGGACAATGGCAAGAACAAGATCTAGTGCTGGAACTAGCGGCGGTCGTGGAAGAGGCCGTGGTGAAAACGAAAAGACTGGTCAAGGTCGTGGTATTGGCCGTGGAACTGGACAGAGTGGAGGTCGTGGTACTGGTCGTGGCACTGGGCCTGAGGTAGGTCAAGGTATTGGTCGTGGTGCTGGTCATGGAAATGAATAGGGTGGAGGTCGAGGTACTGGCCGTGGCTTTGGACAAGGCCTAGGTCGAGGTGCTGGCCGTGGCGTTGGTCGTGGTGCAGGCCGCGGTGGCGGCCGAGGTAGTGGTCGTGGACGCGGTCGTGGTGAAGCTGAAAATGAAACTACTAATGAGCAAGCTGGAATGCAACCAGACCCAGCCATGATTGCCATGATTACCCAAGTGGTTAATACTATACTTGCACAAAATGCTCAAAATGCACAAAATGCAGAGAATGAAGAGCCACAATATAATGAAGATGAGGATGCTCAGTATGAGGATGCTCAGTATGATGATGCAGAGGATGATCAGGGTGGTGAATACTATGAAGACGTTAATCAAGGGATTCGTGTTGGAAATGTACCGAGGAGACTTAGAAGTGGCGTCAGGACCTGTACTTACAAGAACTTCAAGGACTGTGGTGTGCAAGAGTATGATGGTAGAGGTGGAGCAGTCAAGTTTATTCAATGGTTAGAAAAGATGGAAGCTGTGATTGGTATTAGCGAATGTACCCCTGAACAAAGGGTCAAGTATGTGGCTAGCTCCTTTACTAAAGATGCTTTGTCTTGGTGGAACACTCAGTGCCGAATCAGAGGCAGATTAGCAGCAGAGGCGATGTCTTGGTATAACTTCAGAGAGTTGATGATGAGGAAGTTCTGTACAGCAACCGAACTGGTGAAGCTAGAACGAGAGTTTTTGGAACATAAGATGGTTGGTGCTGATCATGCTGGATATACTACCCGTTTTAATGAACTGTCAAGGCTCGTTCCACATTTGGTTGAACCTGAGAACAAAGGTATAGAGAAGTATCTTCGTGGGTTAATTCCTCAGGTTAGGTCGACTATGGCTGCTGTTCACCCACTTACTCTAGAGGAGGCTATATTGAGGTCTGAGGCTATGACAGAGGAGTTGGTTCAGTGTGGAACTATTACTGCTGTTGGGACAAAAAGGAAGGAAAGCAGTGGGGCAAGTAGTAGTAAGAAAGTTTGGAGATCTGATGGGAAGCGACAGAACAGAGGCAAGGTATTTGCAGTGACTGATGCTGGCAAAAAGGAATACGTGGGTCCTCACCCTAAGTGTACCAAGTGCAATCTTCATCATGCAGCAAATCAGAATTGCTTAACATGCTACAACTACAACAAGACTGGGCATTTGGCAAACTACTGCAGGGAACCAAGGACTCAGGTGGCGCCATTGAATAGGGCACCATTGAATGCTGTACCATTGAATCAAAGGAGACCAACCGGAGTTCGTGGAGGATGTTATGAATGTGGGGCCACTGATCACTATCGGAACACATGTGGTTCAAGTAGCGGTTCATCCTAACCAGCTACAGATTACTGGACCCAATCAGAATAGGGGCAATCAAGTTCAAGCTGCTAGAGGTCGTGCTTTCGTAATAAATGTTGTCGAGGCTCGCAACGACCCGAACGTTGTTGCAGGTACTTTTCTTCTAAATGGTCATTATGCTACTGTTCTCTTTGATTCTGGAGCTGATTATAGTTTTGTCGCGACTAGTTTCGTTCCTTTATTGGGTGTTAAGCCGAGCCCTATGTATTTATGTTTTGATGTAGAAATGGCTAATGGTGGGTTAGTCAGATTAGACCAAGTCATCCGTTCGTGCACCTTAGTTCTTAATAATCATGCTTTCTTTATTGACTTGGTATCTTTTGAAATGGGGAGTTTTGACGTTATTGTTGGTATGGACTGGATGTCTTTGGTTGATGCAACGATTCTATGTAGTGCAAAGGTCGTTAGAATTCCTTTACCTAGTGGTGAAATACTAGAAGTTCAGGGTGAGAAGTCTAAGTCTTATGAGAGTCGCGTCATGAGTGCATTTGTTAAAGAGGTTAGCTTGATTGATGTCCCCGTCGTTCGTGACTATCAGGATGTTTTTCCTGATGATTTACCTGGCTTACCTCCGTCTCGACAACTTGATTTTCGCATTAGTCTTGTTCCTAACGCAGCTCCTGTAGCAAAATCCCCCTATAGACTAGCAACAACTGAATTACAAGAATTGGCCACACAATTAAAAGAACTTCAAGACAAGGGATTTATTAGACCTAGTCAGTCACCGTGGGGAGCACCTGTCTTATTCGTCAAAAAGAAGGATGGTTCGTTTCGCATGTGTATCGACTACCGTGAGCTGAATAAGTTAACCGTAAAGAATCGTTATCCCCTTCCTAGGATTGATGATCTGTTCGATCAACTTCAAGGCGCAAAGTGTTTCTCAAAAATTGACTTACGTTCAGGGTATCATCAACTGCGTGTACACGAGGACGATATACCAAAGACTGCTTTTAGAACGAGATATGGACATTTTGAGTTCACAGTGATGCCTTTTGGATTGACTAACGCACCAGCAGTATTCATGGATTTGATGAATAGAGTGTGTCGACCGTACTTGGATAAGTTTGTAATTGTGTTTATCGACGACATTCTAATTTACTCAATGACAAAGGAAGAACATGTTGAACATCTGAGAAGGGTACTAGAATTATTGAGGAAGGAAAAGCTGTACGGAAAATTTTCTAAATGTGAGTTTTGGCTTGATGAGGTACACTTTTTGGGACATGTAGTGAGCAAGGATGGAATACACGTGGATCCTAGCAAGATTGATTCAGTCAAGAACTGGAGAACACCAGAGACACCGACCGAAGTCAGACAATTCCTTGGTCTGGCTGGCTACTATAGAAGGTTCATCGAGAATTTCTCTAAGATTGCGTTGCCGCTTACGCAATTAACTCAGAAGGATAGGCCGTATGTTTGGGGTGATAAACAAGAAGCAGCGTTTCAAATCTTGAAGGATAAGTTATGTAACGCGCCGATTTTGAGTCTGCCTGAAGGATCTGATGACTTTGTAGTGTACTGCGATGCATCGGGTCAAGGATTAGGTTGTGTGCTCATGCAAAGAGGCAAGGTGATTGCATACGCCTCACGACAATTAAAGGTCCATGAAAAGAATTACACAACTCATGACTTGGAATTAGGAGCAGTGGTTTTTGCATTAAAGGTCCATGAGAAGAATTACACAACTCTGTCTTAGGGTTTTGAGGGTTAGTTCGGCTTAAATAGTGATTTAAGTTGGTTTCAAATCTGGGCCGCCCAGCGGCGCTGGTGTCTTGGGAGCGGCGCTCGTGGATGGCCAGCGGCGCTGGCGTCTTGGGAGCGGCGCTCGTGGATGTCCAGCGGCGCTGGTGTCATGGGAGCGGCGCTCGTGGATGGCCAGCGGCGCTGGTTGCTGCTGTTTGTTCTCGTACTTATTCGTTCGGCTCCCAAATCACCTCCTTGTGTCTTATAACTTTATAGGCTTCCTTCTTGAGTTATTTGATGTCATTTACCCTCTCTCGCATCTTCCGTGAACCTGCATAAGCCTAAGATCCCATTAAGTACCAATAGTTCCGGAATATTAACTCATTTAGGCATAGAAATGAAGCCTTTCAATAGGGGTTTTTATCACAAAAAAAAGTTACTGTAGCAATCACTGTAAACCTTGTAGAACCATATATATCCATACAATGTTATAACTTGTAAATCAAAATGGAAGTAGTGAGTCTAGGAAAAATGATACTTAGTAACAATATTTCCTTGTATTTTGTTATGAGGTACGTATATTTCCTTGTATTTTGTTAATACTAAAACTAATAGAGATGTAAAAGCATGACTATTGACTATTATCATATTTAACTACAAGAACCATGATTTAAAATTAGAATACTGAATCGAGAGATTTAGATATATTACAAGATATTAAATTGGTTTGAATGTTTTTATAAACCATGTTCACGTGAACATGGAAGAAATTCTTATAAATATTTTGCAAATCTTATTTTAATTTAATTTTATTTTTTTACAAATTCAGATTAAGGGTATATGGTGCGTATGTGATTATTTATGAATTGATTTGCAAGTCAGATATACAACATAAATTCAGAATTTTAGTGAGGATGTACGTATGTAATACGGAACCGCTAACATTGCTCTCGTGGTCGTTTGTTAAACTAAAACTATACTATAATCATTTTAGTTCATTTTAGTTGGTTTAATATTTCAAGTTTTGGTGGTTAAGATTTATAGAAATAATATATTAAAATATATAATGGATGTTAAGACATATAATTTACAATTGATTTTTATTATATAAAGTTGTTTTGTTGTGTACACTTTTTTAATATAGTAGATGGGATTGCTTCAATCAATAAAAACCTACAAATAAATTGTCGAAATTAAATAAATATGTGTCTTGCTACCTACAATTTAAAGGCTATAGTTAATATGCTTAAAATAGTTATATACTTATATAAAATTCAAAAAATATGCTTTTGAGATGAAAATTTAAAATATGTATATGCATGTAAGGCTAGCTAAAATAATTTGTAGATTATTTCTAGCTATGGTCGATATTTGTAAATTGTAACAACACTTATTATATTTTTAGATTATTAATTTACGATGATATCGATTTATCTACATATATATAGGTTATGCTCCGAGAATCGTTTATCAATTCTAGCTAACCAAACTAAATACACCACCCACCAAACTACCATAACAATCCCCTTGAAAACTTCATTCTTCATCCCACAAACTAACGAATATATAGGAGATCCTTGACTTCAAATGCATCGATAGGACAAATCTTACACCAAGAGCTGATGTAATACCAAACCAACGATGCCACATGACAAGAACAAAGCATATGTTCACATAACACATACCTGGTCTCATCTACAAAACATAAAAAGATAATAATAATAATAATAATAATAATAATAATAATAATAATGATAATATCTCGGCTAGAGGGGTGGGGGCCCAGATAGTATCTCGGCTTCCCATTAATTTCTTGTAAATCCTATAATTTCTAATGAAAGTGATTTTTATAATAATAATAATAATAATAATAATAATAATAATAATAATAGTCTTGGGGGCCGAGACAGTTGGCATCCGATCCATAGCCGCTATCCAAAAACACATATTACATTTTTTCTGGAACCCACTTAACCCACTCAAAACCAGGGCCGGTCCTGAGAATTTGGATGCTCAGGTCTAGAAGGTTGAAAATATGCCCAATATTAAAAGTTACTAATAATATAACATAAAAAGTTTGGTTTGGAACCTAGTTACGCTTTATAAAATAAATAAAAAGTTACAAATTTATAATTGATGAAGAAAAAGTTTTAAAATTATAACATACGAATCACTTAAAATGATGTCTACATGCATTTTTGATGCAAATACAAAGTCATAATCAAGAATGAAGTGTAAGAAAAACTAATTTTATATTTTTACCAACATTATTTTCACTAACATTATTGTTTTTCAAATGATTTTCATCAACATTACTTTCATTAGTGTACTTTTTATGTCAAACAAATTACTTGTTAGAGATCCTTATATAATTGAATAAGTTGTTAGTTTTTTTTTTTTCTTTTTCTAGGTTGTATACGATAAGGCATGATTATAGATGACTAAAATAAGACTAAAAAGAATAATATTGGAAAGTTATCACCTGATTATATATATCCATAGTCCATAGACTTTGATATATAATTCCTTTACTCCTTATTAAATTTCTTTTTATCTTTGAGTCGGCTAGCTGCAACTACACATATAGAATAGTGTATCCAATAATCCAAAACTAAAAAAAGGTCTTATCTTCTAGTCTGCTGCGTCTCTACAATTCCAATGGCTATACAATACCTTTTCAGCAGTATTCTAGTAATATACATCTAAGAATACACAGCGAAATCACTAATATTTTATATCTCAGCTTTTCTTGTATTTTTATTTGACCAATATTTGTGTATATGAACAGCAATATATTTGCCTTTTTTGGTATCTATTATTTGACGGGGGTTATTGGGAGTTTGTAGAAGTCTTGAAATCTATGATTCGTAAGTGTGGTTTGGTAAGTTATTTCAACCGTTCCATTAATCTAATTAGGAATTACTAAATGAAAATTTGCTTAAAATTATAAAGAGAAAAAACCTTGAATTATTCATAACACTGGCTGCCAAAATCCGATTTTAAGCATGCATGAAATCGGGAAATCATGTATGAGATTGAAAATTATTGTTATAATTTTTTATAAAGGATGTAACTTCTATATCTCTAAACTATTATTTTATAATTTTTTTAAATATATATGTTACAGGAGATTTGAATGAATTGAATAAATATTGAAGTAATTGAATTTTTATCTTATATATATATAATAAAAGTTGTAAGATACTGGGGTTTTAATGATTTTACCGCTTGGTTTACTCTGGTGCTTGCGTTAATTGGGGATATTGATGCACATTGCAAATTTGCAATTATTATTTGATGTAGTAACTCATTGAGTTTTAATTAATGCATTTTTAATTAAGTTGTGTGTTAAAGAAATTGACTTTAATTTGTTGCTTCATATTCCATGGGATCTTTAGTAATTTCGTTGCTTCATATGCGCCTGCTATTATATATATATGAGCAAATTATTGTATAATATTTTTGTTTATTTATTATCAATTTCTTAGATATTTCTCATGTTGAAACATCATCATTTGTCTTGGTTGATTCGGATTGAGCTAAGAAGATGCCTCCTCCATCATCCAGGTTAATTTTCATTTTCTTTATATGAATCTGTTCAATTTAGTTAATTTTCTCTGATCTGATTTTATATACTTTAGTTATCGATGTCATGAATATTATTTATATATGAACACAAAGTGTTCGATAAATTGCCTTAATGAAACGTGTACTTTTTGAAGGATATATATACTACTGCTTTAGGTTGTTTTTCTATGCCATTTGATTTCATATAAAAATATAGGATTAGAAAGTTCATTAGGATTCTCGGATTGTCATGTGATCTCATGATGGTAAAAGGGCAACCTTGATAGGCTAATGTAAATGTAAAGTTTTCGCAAACAGAATGCATGAAAGGCTTTGAATTTGAGATTCCGTTGCATCTATATGAATAACTTGCTCATGAGCACATTGTTAGCTTTTTTGTGGAAAAAAGGGAAGGGTGTAACCTTTCACTAATCTTATATATAATCTTGGTAGGCTGCCTACCTACATACACATTTTTCTCATTGTCTCTAGATAATAATCCATCAATTGTATTGCCCTGCAAGTAAGCTTTGTTTATTAAGCTCTTTTTCGACGTTGTTGCTTGAAAATAATGAGATCCCAGCACTGATGGAATTCAAGACAACAATCAGGTTGCTATACATGATTTATATTAGAAACACATTAGTATTGTGTGACTAACTACATGTCTACATTGTAACTGTCGTCTGCAGTGGCTGAAATTAGTGGACACTGGATTGCCAATTATCCAGGTCCTGCAGAAACTTACACTCTTCAGCAACTATTAATTGGAGTGGGCCTGTGAGGACAAGAATGAGGTGATTCCTGTTCACAGCTACACATTGGTGTCCTCCTTCATCTGGCATGTGAAAGTTACTTGACTAACCCCTCATCTGTAGAAACAAAGTAGAAATCACCAACGTGCATACTAATAACAGTTGGTTCAACTTTAGCTGCACCGTGGACAAATGCAGAAAGGGTGTCTCGCATCGGGATGGGAACTATTGGTGTGAGGCATGTAACATCGGTATCAGTTTCCCCTGCCAAGGTATGCTTCTGAGTGCCATACTCTCCTTAGTGGTTATTTTTCCCATCGGGCGACGGTTTATAGAGCTGGTAATGGCAACCCAATGTCTAACGCCAGACCACTGTTTGATCGCCAGGTATATGCTGCAATTTGACGTGTCTGATGGAACCTCGAATACTGGTGTCGTATTGTTTGATGAATATCTTTCTTAGAACAGCTTAGAAATGTTATTACATCTAACCTGCACCGAAGTACTAAATTAATCAGCTTCCGAACTGCACTCAAGGATAGGTTGAATGATCTATAGCGCCAGTATTCAATAGTCATCAATTCAAGCTCTGATGATGACGAATACAATGATGATGATGATGATGATGATGATGATGATGATGATGATGATGATGATGATGATGATGACGATATGATGATGATGATGATGCCTAAGATGATAACGTATACTCATCCGAGGATATCACAGATGATGAAGGTTAGACTTCACATTTTATAAATTTATGTTTTAAAGTTTATGTTTTAATTAACTCGTGCTTATTTCATACAAACTATGTCGCTACATTTTAGTTATGCATAACTGGCACACCGTTATAGTTTAATTAATTTTTATTCTACTCGGTATTCTTTTGCTTATTGCTTATTTATTCTACTCCGTCATCATTCTTATTATTTTAATCCAAATCTGCATGGGAACCGTGAGTTTGTTTTTATTTGAATGTATATCTGTCGTCTTTAACCAAAATAATCTATCTTACTTTCATATGTTTTTGAATTATAATAAAAACAGCCCCAGTAGATGCCACCAGAAGTCCTAAAGGCTGAGCCATCAAATGAGAAATCGGATGTGTATAGCATTGGTGTTATTTTTTGGGATCTTGCTACTTTGCACGTATATGCCTTGGATTAGTCTTTGATGAGAAGTCCTAAAGGCTGAGCCATCAAATGAGAAATCTAAATGCTAATCACGTATATGCCTTGGATTAGTCTTTGATGAGAAGTCCTAAAGGCTGAGCCATCAAATGAGAAATCTAAATGCTAATCACGTATATGCCTTGGATTAGTCTTTGATGAGAAGTCCTAAAGGCTGAGCCATCAAATGAGAAATCTAAATGCTAATCACGTATATGCCTTGGATTAGTCTTTGATGAGAAGTCCTAAAGGCTGAGCCATCAAATGAGAAATCTAAATGCTAATCACGTATATGCCTTGGATTAGTCTTTGATGAGAAGTCCTAAAGGCTGAGCCATCAAATGAGAAATCTAAATGCTAATCACGTATATGCCTTGGATTAGTCTTTGATGAGAAGTCCTAAAGGCTGAGCCATCAAATGAGAAATCTAAATGCTAATCACGTATATGCCTTGGATTAGTCTTTGATGAGAAGTCCTAAAGGCTGAGCCATCAAATGAGAAATCTAAATGCTAATCACGTATATGCCTTGGATTAGTCTTTGATGAGAAGTCCTAAAGGCTGAGCCATCAAATGAGAAATCTAAATGCTAATCACGTATATGCCTTGGATTAGTCTTTGATGAGAAGTCCTAAAGGCTGAGCCATCAAATGAGAAATCTAAATGCTAATCACGTATATGCCTTGGATTAGTCTTTGATGAGAAGTCCTAAAGGCTGAGCCATCAAATGAGAAATCTAAATGCTAATCACGTATATGCCTTGGATTAGTCTTTGATGTCAGAGGTTGGAATTTCGACCATTTTTATAAATTGATTAATGCAGGTTAGAAAAAACAATTTGAAAGGAAACACGTCCAAAGGTTCCTGAAGGGCATCTATAATGCATATAATATTATGAATCATTTTTAATTGAAAGCATCATATTACTATCGAAATATCATTGCTCTCATAAACTAACCTTGACAAATTTGGACAAAAAGTATTTACTTCAAGTCAGTCTAGCCTATTTGAGCATGTACCAAAGTTATCCCTCAGCCAATCCACCTAATCTGCCCATGTTGCCATCTCTATCGGCAGTGAAGAAAGAAGAACTTATAACGCTTTTTGTATCTTCCTGTAGGCTGTGTTAGTAGTAGGATCTAATCAAAAAAGACTTGAGATTCCTCATTCCTCATGATGTAAATTAAAAAGACAATCACATATGAGTATATGATCATAAAAAGCTTATATTTGCTGTGTGCGATATGGTTTCCTGGTTGATATATATTGTTGCTCTTATTGCTATAAATTTTTATTTAGGTACTGCAAACTCTAAGCAAAATTTGTGGGGAGGACATGTTTCAACAAATCATTGAGCGTGACATCTTGCACGGCAAGATTAAAATCATGAAAAAAGGTGCAATATAAGTTGTCTATTGTAATCTAATTTGAGATTTATGTTATTGACATTGAGAAGGTTCTTATTCAGCCGAATCTAAATGGGTAAGAGAAAAGATTTTGAGATTGATAGATACATCGCAAGAAGCTTTTGGTGGACAAGGGGGAGTGTAGTACTTTGCAGCATATAATAAACTGAAGGTAATGGGTTGTTGTATGTGGTTTGTTTATCATTTTTTTCGTTCTTAAAGATGAGTGCTTTAATGAAAAGATCATACTTTTACTTCATAAAAGTTGGTTTCAACGTAATGCAGAATCAATCGATCTGATTGTAGAGGAAAATGACAGCGAGGAGGAAAGAGTGAATAGTATTCGGAAAAAGAAATCAACATCTGCCCAACTTAAAAATCTACAGCAGGTTATCCTATTGTCTGTTAACATGCTATTTGAACTAAAACCTCTTATACACGATAGATTCTACTTGCTGAATTTGACTACTGTTGTGTGGTGAAAATGCAGGGGCTTAATTCACTGGTTTTTCGCCCTTTGCAACCTAAAGTATTCTCAATTTGATATTTGGCGGGGTTAGCCACTCATACATTTATTCCCTTTGTTTCTCAAATTGCCTCTTTTATATAATTTTTGATAGCCCTTTTAGATTGTTTCTTATATTCTTTATGATAGAAGTGTTGTGGAAGGTTACTTGCATAGTACTCAGAACTCTCTAGGACAACCACAAATTTTTTTAAATGTTTGTTTTCAAAGTTTTTGTGTGATTTTTAATAAGTGGAATCTTATAACATGTTGTAAAGAAACAGGCAGATAGAGTTTGTATGTATAAAATCTTTTCATCCTTACAAAACTGGTTGTGCTGTTAAAGCACAACAGTCAAATGATGTGCTTTAGGCACTAAAAAGATAGCCGTGTCATTTGTTCTCAAGAAGATTTATCATATTTCCCTCCTACCATGTTAACATTAGAGTTTTCTGTTTCAAGATGCTATTGTGCCGCTCCTCCAACAACAGTTTGAAGAATTAGCAAGGCAGAAGCGTGGTGAATCTGTAAACCAATGAGATAACAAGCGGAGAATGGTTGTGATTGGCCAGCACTGTTTTGAATCTCTCACAACACTCAGGAGTAGTGGCCAATAGGTAATTTTGATTCCTAAGTTTCCTTTTTTTATATTATCTTTTCAGAAGCAGCATGTTTGATATCTATTTGTATGAACCATTTGTCAATTTTTGATGATTGCATTCGATTGTCAGATTTTCGTGGATACTAAAGCGGCTGTAGAAAAGAAAAAGGTACATTTATAACTACGCAACAGAAAGTCGTGCTTTTCATAGTGAGAATCCTATTTTTTCTATTTTTTTATTTTGCTGATAATGTTGTTTCCTGTTCTTCAGGATTGCATGATCAAAAGAGAAAGCAACAGAAAAAGCTAAAAGCAGAAGGTGATTAAGAGAAGCGTATGGACTTACTTTACTTCAACTCTATAGGACCAGTAATCATAAATATCATACTAGAAGAGACCAAAATTTTGTGCAGAAAGGTCTTTTATGGGCATGCTACACATATCGGCAATATGTAGTTTGCACATGAATTGACTTTTTTTTTTGTGCAGAAAGAAGGTCTTTTTTTGCCGAGTTCTCTAAGCTGACCCTTTCTTTTGCAATGTTGGGACATCGTCAATGGAGATACCCATGTTGAGAAACTAATTGATATACTTGCTGAAATCTACAAGTCACATGTGATGTACGTGGAAGTCCAAAGTCAATGAAGAAAATGAAATCATGAATAAACTGGTAGTTTGTCGTTCCCTTATTAAATGTTGGAAATTAGCATCTGGCGTGAGTTTATTGCTGCCGTTCCCCTTTTTTGTGAAGATGATTGATAACTTACTTTCTGAGTTTTGCCCTTTTTATTTTCGAAACTTTCTACCTTTTCCCATAAAAAAACATGTTTAAAGTTCTTTAAGCTGACCGTTTCTTTTTGCAATGTTAGGACATCGCAATGGAGATACCCATGCTGACAAACTAATCGATATACTTGCTGAAACCTACAAGTCTTATGTGATGTATATGGAAATCCAAAGTCAATGAAGAAATTGAAAAGGTCATCGAGTGTTTACAGATCAACTAAAATGCAACCTGAAAGTAAAAAAAAAATCAAAATGCTTTAAAATACGGTGAATACAACTTTTGACAGTGACCTCCATTCATTCTCTCTTTTCGTAATGTCAGTTAAGGTATGAACCGAGAGATGAAACTATACAGCTTGCAAGTGAGTTTTTTCATATTATGCTGATTTAAACCATGTGCATTAAATATTGAGCAATAAGTACGACTTTGCATTTTAATAGAATGGAAAGTCCACATTTGACCAAGACTTTTGAGCACATTGTCTATATAGTGCTTGATGATTAATTGAATGTAGTAGTGATACAATTGGTGAGATGGGTAATAGGTGACAAGACAAAATTCCGACTACACTCACACGATGCACCATATGGGCCTGGTAGTGCAACAATTTTTTATTGGCTTTCTAAATGTGGATGATTCCAATAGCTTCTGGATGTAATATGTTTCGACTCTATCATACGGATATATTTGAATAACTTGATTGTAAGTTATTCAAACTCTTTGCATTATGTCTGATTATGTGCTCAATATCAGTCTCTTTAATACTAGATTGTTAGACTTGAGCAATAAGTTATTCAAACTCTTTGCATTATGTCTGATTATGTGCTCAATATCAATCTCAAACTCTTTGCATTATGTCTGATTATGTGCTCAATATCAGTCTCTTTAATACTAGATTGTTAGACTTGAGCAGGACATCCGTGAAACTGGGAGGCTCCATAAAAAGTTGCAACACATGAAAAATAGGATTCGTAGCTACTTGCGCGCTTCACCAATATCTAAAGGTGAGTGAATTGCATTTTTAGACAGTTAATTTTTATCCGACAAATATAACTGTAATTAATATGTTTTCATGAATATACTGACTAATAGTTTAATTTCTCATTATTATATTGGAATCTTCTTTTACCGTTGGGCTTAGGTGTAGTGGTCGGTGTCTCATTGGTCTCGCCAGTAGCCTTTTGATATCTTCTTTTCTAAAAACTAGATAAATCCATTAAAGCCTCAAACCTCACGTGTATAAAAATTACAAAACCTGAAAACAAGCCCAATGCCAGTTCTATGTCAGTTTATTTGCATGTGTACATTGGTGATGCTTTATTACAGTTTTAACGAAAAAGGTTTTGCCAACCATTTGAAGATCGAAAGATTATTTGCATTTTGACACATATATCAAAATGTGTAATGATTAATGATATAGTAATATAATTGGTTAGGATATGTTTTAAATCTTTTTGTTAGTTGCATCTATGAACAAAAAAGTCATTCTATTTGTTAGTACATTCTATAAGCTATACTCTTTTTCTTTTGTCAGTTTGACCCATTACATATAATTATCTATTACCATAATAACAGGGGTTGAATGGCATTCTCTTTAAATGGATTGAATTGTGTGTAATTGTATGGTTGGATGCAGTGTGAAGCATAAATACGAAGGAGAAGGGACTGGGTCCAGCCTAACGACATGTGATGCTCATGCAAAGAGAATGGTCACATGATTCGAGGGTGTATGTATGTATTTTGTAATCTTCCTGGTTAGTCAAATTTTCTTACGTTCATTTTTTTTTGGCAAACATTCTCGAGGATGTATGTATGTATTTTGTAATCTTATATGGGAGACTATTTCTGAGTAGGAAAAGATTAGCAGGGGAGTATGCAATCAAATGATTGAGGTGGTCAAGGTCAAGCTTATGGTCTAGATAAAAAAGAAGACTGTATTTCTTGCAGTGTTTATGTCTTTACTGAAAGAAATTATGCACTTTTGATGTTTATTATCGCATCATGTGCAGATTTAATATCTCAGTATGTATGTATCTATGAAACTAAGTGGACACTCTTTAACTATCTGTTACATTCTCTTATATCAATATCTCATCTTTTGAGTTTCATTACCGATTTTCCATCCAAGGGTTCATCCTTTTTCAAAAAATAATTTCATACCCTGTTTTATAATTATTGGAGATTGGAGATGATAGAGATTCTAATCGCATTAATAACTTGACGATCCTAAAACTGAACATGCGGAAATATATATTAAACTAACAAAATCTGAAAAATATTATATATATTTAAAGTGTTTTTGCTTATACTTTGGTATGTGTTAGATTTGAATAGGTGATCGCATTGTTTGATGGTTCTTTTGTTTCTGAAATCGTTGTGATCGGAGATAAGGTACGGATATTTTAGACGATATTAGGATCTTTTCGGTACAATCTCTTTCTCTCAAAACTTTGTTGTTATATATTATATATGTACGGATATTTTAGCGTTATTAGGATCTTTTCGGTACAATCCTTCCGGTAAAATTTTCTTCTCAAAACTTCTTTAATTTGTGTGTAAATTTTATGGATATAATAATTGAAATATTATTTGTTTATTAGCCTTTGTATAATATTGTGATTTTCCTCATTTTGATGTACTAACGAGGTTGCCTTTTTGATTGTGGATTGGGAAATCATAATATTTTATTATCTATAATTGTGTCAAAACCGTCTCTTGAAACCCAATTTGAATATAGTCCCGAAAAGATGCGTTTGGGTGTTACATTTGATGCGGTGATTCGTACAAGTGTTTCCTCATATATGTCCCTCAATATTCGTTGGCCCAAAAATAATACAATCGCATATTATGAATCACATTCATGGCCGAAAATTAATACAGTCGCAGATTATTAATCATATTGATTGGCCCGAAAATAAATAAGTGACTCCATTAAGATTTTGTCAGAATTAATTGGGTGGATAGAGATGTGATTTTAAGTCTATATTTAAATGTCTCAAAATTTATATATTTTTAGTTACTTTAATTGTCCAAAAATTTATTTTTCTCTTCAAAACATATATTTGATATATTTAAGTATATAAGTCTGTCAAAACGGTTTCTTAAGATATGCATATAAGAGTAACCTATCCATGGAGGTCCCATGGGCGCGTTATTGTGACACCGATGACGTGGCACCGGCCGTAGCGGTGTATTGATTTGATCTACGGCGTCTCCTTTTGATGACCACTGAGTGGTTATGTGCACTTTGATATTTTGATAGGAGGCTGTTGAGTCAAGGATTCGCTGACCAGACTTGGTCGCTGACGTGGGTCGTCAGCGAGTTATCAGCGAGTCATTGACTCTCGTCAGCGGGTGGTTTGCTTTCCAAATTGTTGGTCAAGGCGGGAAGATTTCAAACCAAAAGAAGACAAGAGTCATATGGTGGTTCATCCAACTGTATTTTACCCTAAAAGGAAAAGATGCAGATGGACCAAAACACAAGGGTTTCTCTCTCACACCCGTTTTGGTAAAGAAGACAAAGGCTCCTGGATCCAAGTACTTAGAGCCAATGGAACGTCGACAACCACCATCACATCACTATCATTGTAAGGCTGTGTTGCCCTAATTCCTTTCTATATAAAGCAACACAGCCGCACCATTTACACTTTGTGTTTGTCACCACAAAGTGTGTGTCACTTTATTTGTAATTGCTTAAGTTTCTTTCTTCCTTTCTAGGCTTAGCAATTACCTAGTTCATTTGTATTCTTGTAAGACAAGTTGTAATATCGACCATGTATTCATCGTTTAATCAATGATACATATGATTAGACTTGCATAGTTTTCCTACAATTGAACTTGTTCTTGTTTATATTCTTTACTTTCTGTTATTACTTTCTTGTCTAAAATAATCATAATATAAGTGTGCAAATCAAGGACTGTCAAGTGGTATCAGAGACAACGTTTCTAAATTACTGAAACAAAGATCCGTTTGCATACTTATTTTCTTAAATTTCTCTCTTAATATCTTCTTAAAACAAGAACATGACTGCTGTTCCCACCCTTGTTAACACACGTGACTTCGGTTACGTATCCGTCCCTCCAAGATTCGAGCCCGATGACTTTGGGTCTTGGAAGGAAAGGATGTTACTACATATAGTGGGTGTGGAACCCTATCTTATGTCTATTCTGACCGTCGGTCCTTATATCCCCACTCTGGTTCAAAGAACACCAGGAGCAACTGTTGACGCTCCTGAGATTGTGATTGACATCGTCAAACCAGAGGTTCAATGGACTGACGATGAAAGGAGACTTGTTAATCTTGATGCAAGGCTCAAAAACATGATTGTCAGCACTCTTCCACTGACCTCATGAAAGTGGTCATTAGATATCCCTCTTCAAAAGAAGTTTGGGATAGATTGGTTAGCATGCATGAAGGCTCTGCTGCTACCATTGCCACTAAAAGATAGACTTAAAAAGAGCCTATGAAAATTTCTTTTCCCTCCCCAACGAAGGTCTAAACGGCTCATATACCCGATTTAAAGGGTTGCTGAACGACATGACCACTGTTGGTATCTCTCATGATGATTTTGAGGTATGCCACAAATTTCTTGATAGTTTACCTATCAAGTGGCAAGGTCTGAGACAAATCCTCAGAACCACTGAGCGACTCAATGGCCTTAACCTTGAGTCTCTCTTTGGCATGCTCCAGTTCGAAGAAAGAGCTCTTGCTCAAAATCTTAGAGCTGCCGCTGATGCACAGCATCGTGCGGGTCCCTCTTCTTCTTCTGTTTCCTCTTCTTCTCATTCTGCTCTCGACCTTTTGGCCCTTATCTCTGCTGAGCCCAGTAATCTTAATACTAGTGCCAGCTCTTCTATTCTTCCACAACCTATTCAATCTCTTGTTGATGATCTTGATGCTGAAGAGAAACAAGAGATGTTCAGCGACTTCATGGATTTTGCCTTAGTCGCTGGTAAGAGGTACTCCCATAAATGGAACAACCGTAGGTCGGTTGCTCCATATAAGCCTCCTGTTGACAAAACTCAAGAGGAGTGCTGGAGATGGGTAGAAAAGGCCACTACCAAAAGGAGTGCAGAGTTGCCCTACCAACTCCTGCTGCTCCTAAAACTAACCCTTCCAAACCTGCTGATGAGTACAGGAATAAATACTATCAGCTGAAGGCCAAGGTTGCTGAAATGGAAGAGGCCAAAACACCAGCAAAAGGGCTGGTAGCTGAAGAGCATGACTGGGCTGAATCTGACGATTCAGACAGTGAAGAATATGTTGACGCCATGTGCCTTATGGCGCTCGCTGATGGAGATGCTTTGACAAGAGATCAAGTCTCCTCAAGTCAGTGGGTGAACGTCACCATTAAAAAGGTTTGTGCTCACTCCTCTGCTTCTGAAGAAGATAAACCAAAATCTTCGAATCTCTTCTTTGTGACTTTCAGTTCGTTGAATCTATACGAGCTGATGTCCAATCTAAGCTTGACTCTACTTCCTTGGAGTTAAGTGAAAAATCTGAAAAACTCAATGAGTTGAGAAATGTTCACGTTGAACTACAATCTCATGAGTTGCTGGCACAAAAGGTTCAACTTGAGAATGAAAAACTCAAGCTTGAAGTTGCCAACCTTAAGAAGATTGTGACCTCCTGGTCAAAAGCTTCCAGGTTTCACCACCAGTGCCTAAACGAACAAGTCCCTGCCCAAGTACAGGCAGTAATAGGCGGAGACTTTAATGCCGCTGCCTCTCTCTCTGACTTGTTTAATGATGAGGTGAAGCCTGAAATTTCTATTCCTCCATCTACTGTCATCTCTCCTGAAGAGATGAAGAAATGGTATTTTGTTAGGGGTCTTAACAATTACCACAATGAAATGGAAGCTGGTACTACCACTTCTACTACCAGCGACCCATCTAATCCTGCTGAGGAAAATGGTGTTGGCTCCTCAGCAAGCACCAGCAACCCCTATCCTCATCTTCCCATTATTGGCATGATGACAAACGAAGGAAGAGTTCAATACTCTTCTGGGGAATCTTATGAAGGGGATATTGGTAGTGATGGTTTTAAACCCATCGCTCCTCAGCAGCTCACCATCAGACCTTCTGAACCATTCAGAAGAAGCAAGGTTGTTGTTCCCTATGACTATAGCAAACCTCAGCAAGCTAATCCCGTCAGTCAACAACCTCTACCTACTGCTCAACCCTCTTCTTCTTCATTTTCTCAGCAAGCTCCTACCCTTGCTGAACGCAAAACTGTGCAGGATGATCGTGTCATGCAGAGACGCGTCAGGTTTAGTGACGCTAGATATCAGCAAGTTGGACCATCTAAGGCCCGACCTGCTGATAAACAAGTCCACCAGCATGCACCACAATCAATGCCTACTCCTATTTTGAGGCATAAAACTCCCCAAAAGGAGAGAATGCCTCACACACAAAATAGGCCTATCACTCCTCAAAGAGGACACTTGCCCCATCAGCAAGTAAGGCCTATCACTCCTCATAGAGGACACTTGCCCCATCAGCAAGTAAGGCCTATCACTCCTCAAAGAGGACACTTGCCTCATCAGCAAGTGAGATCTACTACCCCTAATAGGCAATACTTACCTCATAGGAAAATGAGGTCTGTAACACCTAATCAGCAACCGAGATCGATCACTCCCAAAAGAGTGCATCCATCTCAGCAGGGTCCTTCTTCTTCTTCTCACCCTGCTGTTAATCTAGCATGGAGTGTAGTCAAGGGATCAAAAATCCCCTCTACCGCTCAAACTGAGGATCCAAAAGGAAAATCCATTTTGGGTCCTGCTCCTAAGATGCCTCAGCTTACACTTAAGCATAAGCAAAAGTCTAAGCAAAAGAAAAAGGCATCTTCCTCCGTTGAACCTAAAATTAACGAGCTGGCTCAGCAAGTTAATGATCTTTCCTCTCAACTGAAGGAATTTTTCCTTCAAAATCAAAAAGGCAGCACCTCTGTTAAAAAATGCTACATATGTGGCAGCAGAGGTCATGTTGCCTCTGATTGTGACAACTCCAGGGATGCTCCTGAAGTTGACATTCAACCTAATCCTTCTTCTTCAGCGGCTGCTTCCTCTTCAACTATAATCAGCGAAAGTTCTGCTTCTGCTGATCACATGAATAGTGAAGGAGAGGCAATCGATCTCACTGAAGAGAACATTGCTGAATTTATTGCTGCTCAGCGAATCTCTTTTCCTCTCTCTCAAGAGATCATTACTACTGGTCGAGGCAGCATTCTGGTTGAGTATGGGAACAACAATTAAGTCAGCAACTTGACTGTTCTAGATACTGGAGCCACTGTCACCTCTGCTGATCAATATCACACCTATGTGATTGATCGTGACATACCTCCTGCTCAACTTGTTAATAACTCTCCAAGTAACGAGAACACTAACCTTAATGCTCCTCTTCCTCTTTCTACTGATGACACTGTCAGCGGAGAAGAATCCGCTGAGTCTCCCATCTTTAATCCCGCTGACATGTCCGTCAGTGAGTTCAACATGAACCCATCTAAATCCTTCTGTTAAATCCATGCAGGGCTCGCTGGGAAAAGGTGTGTGGTACTTGGACAGTGGCTGTTCAAAACACATGACTGGCTCAAAGACCCTGCTGGATAACTACGTAGAGGCTGCTGGCCCTACTGTAGTGTTTGGTGACAATTCCACTGGACAAACTGAAGGTTATGGTCTTCTCTCAAATGGACTCATTAAGTTCAACAAAGTCGCTTATGTCAATGGATTAAAACATAATCTCATCAGCATAAGTCAACTTTGTGATGCTGACTACAAAGTGATTCTTGATAAACA
This sequence comes from Erigeron breviscapus, assembly GCA_034093135.1. Lineage (NCBI taxonomy): Eukaryota > Viridiplantae > Streptophyta > Magnoliopsida > Asterales > Asteraceae > Erigeron > Erigeron breviscapus. Next base: position 155,238,167 of record CM067168.1, read on the forward strand.
TCAAGGCACTGTAGTAAATGTAAACAAAGAAGTAGTCTTGGTTGCTCCAAGAAAACGAGATGTATATCTGGTTGACTTCACTCCTATCAAGACTGATAGTGAGACTTGTTTCTTTGCTAAGTCGGCTGCTGAACTAAATTGGTTATGGTACAAGCGTATGTCGCATGTGAATTTCAAAACCATTAACTCTCTGGCCAAAAAGAACCTTGTTCGTGGCCTCCCTCATCTTTCTTTTGAAAAGGATAGACTTTGTGGTGCTTGTGAAAAAGGTAAAAGCCACAGAGCAACTTTCAAAACCAAGCAGGCCAATTCTATCTCTGGCTGCTTTCATCTTCTTCACATGGACCTTTTTGGTCCAGTGAATGTCCAAAGTCTAAAGGGTAGCAAATACACTTTAGTAATCGTGGATGAATACTCACGATACACTTGGACCATCTTTCTTCATTCCAAGAGTGATGCTGCTGAAGAGATTATAAATTTCATCAAGAAAATGGAAAATCTCAACAGCATAAGGGTGAAAGAACTTAGAGCGATCATGGTACTGAGTTCAGAAACCACACTCTTGAAGCCTTTTGTGCTGATCAAGGGATCTCACAAAATTTCTCTTCTACTAGAACCCCTGAGCAAAATGGTGTCGCTGAAAGGAGAAATAGAACTCTCATCGAAGCAGCTCGCACCATGCTCAGTGAGTCCTCTCTACCCAGCAAGTTCTGGGCAGAAGCTGTCAACACTGCTTGTCATACTCAAAATAGATGTCTAATAATTAAAAGACATGACAAGACAGCGTATGAGGTGCTGAAAGGTAAGAAACCTCAAATCAAATACTTCCACGTATTTGGATGTCCTGTCTTCATCTTAAACAACAAGGATCACCTAGGTAAATTTGATCCTAAAGCTGATGATGGATACTTTCTTGGGTATTCGTCCATCAGCAAGGCATTCAGAGTATTCAATACTCGCCTTCAGAAGTTGATGAATCCATTCATGTTACTTTTGATGAAAGTTCATCAGTACTAAAGGACATTCAATCTTCTTTGTCTGAGGTCATTTTTAATGAGCTAGCTGACCCTCTTACTGAGGAAGCTGACTTATTTGTTGATGCTTCTTGCTCACTGCCTGATACTGCTCAGCATATCACAAAGGATAGTTCAGCTAATGCTGAACTAGAGCAAGTTGCTGCTCATATCTACTCGATTGAGCCAGTTGAGCCTATCTTAAGATCAATCCATGCAGCATCAGCCAAACCTAGATCACTGGCTGATAACGTGCATGCTGATGACCCTACTGAGGAGGAGTTTCATGATGCTTCAGCAAATGCTGAAGAAATGGAGTCTGCTGAAGACTCCGCCATCAATGATAACTCAAATCAGTCGAATGGCTCTGCTGATCATTCTCCTGAACCCATTCTTACCATTGACCTCTCTTCTTATAATGTTCCTGCTGATCCCATAGCTCCAATTTCCGCTGCCACTCAACTTGGTGTCTCAAGTGCTCCTGCGCTTAAGTGGACATCTAGTCATCCAGCTCACCAAGTTATCGAT
>CM067168.1:155240707-155260707 GCA_034093135.1 Erigeron breviscapus
CTACTTAAGCCTATCATTTCTCATGCGGTTTAAGTCCAAATTCCTATGGCTTTGGTCGGTCTTTGGTTCACTTAAACCATTTCTCTGATACCACCATGTAACACCCGTCATTTAAAAACCTGGATTTCCAAAAACTTTTGCCTAACGGCGTTTAAAACATAGCGGAAAAGGATCTCTTTAAAATCTGTCCATCCGTAACCGGATGAGACTTTTAAATCAAATGGTGTTACCAAGTGCATCATCAAAACAATAAAAGGAATATCCAAGTCTTGGCACCAACATAAATGCCAATCATTATTACAAAGTCTTAAAACATGATAAAGTAAATGAGGTATTCGAACATAAGGTTAAAGGTAGTCTAAGCATTAAGGACGTCAATGCTATCTTCTTTATTGCATCTACCCATTCTCACCAAGCTATCCTTTTACTAGCTTCAAGCTTGCTTATCCTGAAGGCACAACATTTTCAAAAGAGCAAGTGTTAGCTAATAAATTAGCTAAGTAAGATAACATGGTATTGAAAACGTTTGCCAATTAAATATATTAACAAAATCATATCATCGTTATATGTTAATATCACATGAGACATCATAAACATAAGGAACATCATGAACATCATAAGCATCATATAGCATTACACATTAGGAACATCATAATCCTAAGTGTGCCTAACTTTCTTACGTAACTTTCTTTACTTCGTATCTTTTCTTTGTTTCTTTGCCTAGACGTAGGCTAAGTGACTTATGCCACTTACATAGGGATGTGGGGTTATGTGTAGGCGGTCATAGACCATACAGGGAGTCCTCACACCCGACATGATGGGTAACCAATAAGGGTCCATCGGCGTCGTTAAGGAAAGACAAAGTCATTTCCAACTGAATAAACCGTTTATGCCTTTACGCATTGGTGGTTAGTTACTCCACCCGGAATAAACAAACATAACTATGCCACAAGGAGCAACTCAAGTGACCACGTACGCACTAGCTTTACAACTAGCACGGGTTAAGCTTAACACAACTTTAAATATGCTCGAGACTTCTTTATTACATTAGTTTAGGCTACACTTTCACCTAAACTAATCACTTTTATCTTTACTTTATATTAACGTAGGCTACACTTTCACCTAAGTTAATCACATAACATCTTTACTTTAGGGCCCTTAACGTGCACGTGAACATGGCAATCCTAATCAAAGGACTAGTGACTAGGTGATCAAGCCACATATGAAATCTTATCATAAACATATCATCACTTCATGATCATATAACATAATCATAACATCATTCCATAATCACCTATCGTAATCATGTCATCATTACATATTCACTTTACATAAGCATATCATTATTTCGTAACATGGGAACTTACCTTATGCCTTTGCAACCTGCATATACATTTCATATATCATAAAAGGTAAGCATCATACCCCATAGTAACCTCCCATAATCACCCATAAACATAAAAGTGTACATACATATTCAATTGGAAGGTTTAACTTATGAAAACGTGTTTTGTTGTACCAACAGGTGACAAAAGATGTTATCTTACCTCAGTGCTGCTTAACAACGAGTTACGTATAGATTATAGTGCTTGCTAAGTGCTCCCGACTACCTAAAATGAGTATAAGATCGTTCTATAAGCTAAACAAAACTTAAGTACCAACTGGACCCATTTGTGCACCGCACAGAAATCCTATGCGCCACACAAAACCATAAATAGCATTTGTGCACCGCACAAAAAGTCTGTGCACCGCACAAATCGACAAATTCTGACACAAAAAGTTTGCAAAAATCTGAACATAGCATCTGTGCGCCGCACAGCCATTCTGTGCGCCGCATAACGGGCTCCCACCTGAAATCCACTTTGAAAAATTGCTTTTATGCGCCGCACAAAAGCCTTGTGCGCCGCACAAAGCCCAGTTCGACCAAAAACTAACTTTTTAACCCTTTAATCGAATCCCATACGAACACCAACCATTAATTCGACCTGGGGACATAAAATTAACTATTTTAATTGCACTTTTAACAACTTTAATCAATCAATTCGTTCTTTGGTCTTTGCTAACACATATCAACCATTTAATCACCCGAAACACATGAATTCGGTAATTAATCAACCAATTAACCCAACCTAAACCCCATGGCCTGGATTGAGTTCACTTCTAAGACATACTGTAACATCCGTAAATTTCGACCCATTGACTTTATGTGTAATATGACTAACAATATAAGTTAATGAATTATTTGGGTCGTTTTGTGAATTAAATGACAATGTGTTATATTCGGGTCGATAGTATGTTTTGATCGGTGTTTAAATGTGTAACGATTGTATTTTGGCTTGAGAAGAGAAACGAGTTGGCCCGTGGGTAGTCCACGACCCACCAGCCACCCATGAACCATTTCTCTCCTTATCTCTTCCTCCCCCCTTTCATTTCTTACCTATCTCTCTCTTTCTCACTTTCTCTCTAAGTAAAAGGCAAGGCAAAACCCAATCTATTTCTTCTTCTATCTATCATCTACTTGGTGTTTGGAAAGGTTATAATACTAGAATCATCGTCATCTATACCACATTATCGTCTATACGAAGAATCAAAGGTGGAAGTTCTTGCATTTTACCCATTTGACCTAATTTCGGGTTTGAGCTCAAGAAGGAAGTTTTGGTAAGTCTAATTCATCCCATTTACTTCTATTTATGTTAGTTTACTCGTTCCTAGGCACCTCGTACATTTACAAGTTCTAAATCGCCTTAAAATGAATTGTGGGTCAAACTAGGGTTTTACTTAGGGTTGATGATTTGGAAGTGTTCTTGATGTTTTGGAATGGAATCTAAGATGGGGGTTATGTTTAGTTATATTAAAACATGTTTGTTTAAGCTTCAAAATGAGTCTTGGAACATCGCTAGACGATTTGGGGGTCGAAAATAGGGTTTGGGTGAAGTTGGATCGCATTTTGTACTCAAAAATCTCCAGGTCTGAGCCCAGTCGCGCCGCGAGCTCGTGTCCTCGCGCCGCGAGCTCGTGTCCTCGCGCCGCGAGCCCATGTCCAGTCGAGGTCAGAGCCTTTTCTCGCGTCCAGCCTCGCGCCGCGAGCTTCCTGCTCCTCGCGCCGCGAGCTCGTGCTCCTCGCGCCGCGAGTTTCACCTGTTTTGCGCGTCAGTTTTCAAACGTTAATAACTTTTAATCCGTAAGTCCAAATAAGTCGTATGACCTATCGTTGGAATCGTAAGAGAGTCTAGTTTCTCGTGGTAACCTTCCTTTTGTATGAATCTTCGTACATTTCTAAAAATGTCGAGTCAAAGTGTTATGTTTCACACTCGGTAATGTTAAGAAAGTAATTGTGGTTCGTGACTCAACTTAAACCTAAGGAACCAACTTATTTATGATTATAAGTTGACATTATGTTATATGACATGCTTTGATAGGTTGTGAACGCGTGGGGCCCAATACTCACTACTAATCTTTTATTAACTCGACTTAAGCTTCTTTGCCGATCGATCGATTCGCGATTCCTACGACTATGTAAGTGCGGAATCCAAACATAATCGTTATTGAGGTAATTGAATGAAAACACATATATATGAACACGAAATCAATATGAACAGGAGATATAAATCTGATTCCTTTATCATTAGTCGAATGATTACAATGAATAAATCCGTTTACAATACATCTACGATGATTACGGATTACAATCAACGAGACGACTCTTGATAATCGAATAATATGGGCGGCATCGAGGTATAGATCTCTACCTCGAGAACCTAGTGAATGACATCTGTTGCAACTAAAATCATTAACCTAAAACCGAAACCTAAGATCTCTATTTATAGGCTAGAAATGGGCTGGGCTTCAAACTCGTGGGCTTCCAAACGCGTGCTACAGTAACACGTGTTTGGTCAAACTCGTGTTACTGTTCACACGAGTTTGGTCTAAACTCGTGGCCTCCACACGAGTTTGGTCTAAACTCGTGGTCAATCAACACGTGTTTGACCTAAACTCGTGGTCAACACATCTAGTAAAACAGCCCATTAATTGAGATGCATCGGACACAAAATGTGCACCAGAACGTGCACTTACATATTAACTCGACTTAAGCGTCTTTGCCGATCGAGGTGAGTTTCGTACCTCCCTACTCGCTTGAGATTCGGGCTGAAAAGTGTAAACTTGCGTGTTTACTTACGTTGTTGATTGATTGATTGTTTTGAGTTAAACGTTGGTTTGATGAGACGGTTTATCATATTGATTGACTTGGTTTGTGTTTGTTAAGTATTTCATTGATATTAGGATAGGCGTGCATACATGGAAGTCGGTTATGCCTTCAATGGGTTTTAGATGTGGTGAGAAGGCTGCGGGTGACCCTATATATAAGCATCTGGGACTCGAAGAAAGTAGAATCCTCTTAAGTGTATGTACGTATAGAATTGGTGTTAATATTGATTGTTGGTTCATGTTCATCGTATTGTGATTATTGGTTTATGATTGACGAGTATTGATTGTTGGTTCATGTTCATCGTATTGTGATTATGGGTTTATGATTGACGAGTATTGATTGTTGGTTCATGTTCATCGTATTGTGATTATGGGTTATGATTGACGAGTATTGATTGTTGGTTCATGACAGACGATTGTGATTGATGCATATACGATTGATGGTAAGCATGCATACATTGTACATAATCCCTCGGTTGAGGAGTGCCTATATCCAAGTGTATAGATGTATACACTATCTGATGGATGAAGAGTTCATGATCCCGAGTATATAGACATATATATCTCGATGTTTTTGAGATACAGCCTTGTTCATTGTGATGACAGAAGGGTATCGTTGCATAGGTGACCTGAGTTCACGCATAGGATAGGCATGTTGGCTTATTCATGCATTTGGCACTTACATTGATTCGTATATCATTTGTGCATTCATATTGCACATTTACTTGTCTTGTGTAATCTTGTTGTTGGACATTATTGTGTTACTTAGAGGCTCGCTGTAAGTCATGTCTAGCCTCTATTCGTATATTGTGATTATTGACGTTGGTTCTTTATGGACCATTACTACGAACTCACCAACCTTGTGTTGACTATGCTTAGTACACTTTTCAGGTAATCAGGTTATCCCCAGACGTGGAGTTTAGTTGCTTGCTTGCTGTTAACCCGGGCTTTGGACTTTATGAATCAAGGATTCATCGACCTTCTCTTTTGCATTATACTTACGATCGATTTGCCATCTTTGGGATGTTCTTTTGTAAACTTTGATGGCTAATTGCTCCTTATGTATTTTGGTACTTGTTTCGTATTGTATGGATTCACTGAATCTTTATTTGCATTTAGTTCTTGTTCTATTGTAATCCCACCTTGCGCTATATGATTTCCGTGATATTTCGAGCCTCGGCTTGGGGTGTTACAGAATGGTGGCCCATGCGTGGTCGTAGAGAATTAGGCGGTTTGACCTAGACTACGGCTTAAGTTAAAACTCTTCATATAGCATGCATGGTTAGGAAATTCGTGTGCAATGTGAATTATGTGAATCCCCGTGTGAGTTCGTAGTTAAGACCACTTGTGTGATAGCTTGAATTCAATGTGATGAATGTGAATTGTGGTTAATATGGTTTGTTATTGCTAATTGTTGGAACTAATTTGATGATTTAGGGCAAAATGAAGTGATGCCATTAACTTAGTATAATATTGTGGCAACCCTAAAAGAACCCGATCAACTCTTTTATGGTTACCCAACATTATAGCAAGTTCATGACATCGTGGATTGCGCACGTGTGGCTTAAAGTATAATAAGGAGCCGATATGCTTAATGGAAGTTGATTAGGTGGAGGGTTAGCCATTGGTACACCCTGTATACATACCCGGTCAATAACTAGAGAGCATATCGAATTCGGATTATACTTTGAATCATTCATGTTAGTTATTTGATTGCATGATGTTTTGAGCATGACTACTTGAATAAATAATGAACGATTGTAATGAAATTGACATGATGATATGCTAAGTAACAATCTCATAGGATTCTAGCACTCTTGCCTTAGCTTAATGATATGAAATGAGTATGTGGTATCGGTATGAGAGCATTGACTACTTGTGTGACTAACATGTGAGCATTTGAGACTAACTCTCGGGTCAACGTGTCACTTGTTTTATAGAAATGGTGAGACCCAGGAGAACCGGAACGAACTTTAGGGCTGAAGAGGAAGAACCTCAACCGGAAGCTCAACCGGAGGTACAAGAAGGTAGTGGTAGGGGCCGTGGTAGAGGTCGTGGTAGAGGCCAAGGAAGGGGTCGTGGTGAAGTTCCTGAGCCAAACATGGCTGAGGTGATCGCTCAAACGATCGCCAATATCATGCCAACCATTATTGCTCAAGTCACGGCAAATCTTGGGCAAAATAATGTGGCTCAAAACAATGAAGCCCCAGAAAATGTGAATAACGAAAATGCTCAACCACAGGCCGTGGAAAACGAAGGAGAGGAACCAGTGGGAGTTGATAACCGCATGCCCATGTATAATCAATATGGGGGTTATCGGCAGGGGTGTATATTTAAGGACTTTAAAAGCTGTGGAGCACCGGAGTTTAATGGAAGAGGTGGTCCCACCGAGTGTATAAGGTGGTTTGAAGAGATTGAGGCAGTGATTGAAAGAAGTCATTGCACCTATGACGATCGGATTTCTTATGCATCCGACATGTTTAGGCATGACGCCTTGAGTTGGTGGAACCAAGAGATAACTTTGGGGCGGACTATTAACTTGGAATGGGCCGATTTCAAGGACAAAGTGAAGGCAATTATTCTTTTGTAAACTTTGATGGCTAATTGCTCCTTTGGGATGTTCTTTTGCATTATACTTATGATCGATTTGCCATCTTTGGGATGTTCTTTTGTAAACTTTGATGGCTAATTGCTCCTTATGTATTTTGGTACTTGTTTCGTATTGTATGGATTCACTGAATCTTTATTTGCATTTAGTTCTTGTTCTATTGTAATCCCACCTTGCGCTATATGATTTCCGTGATATTTCGAGCCTCGGCTTGGGGTGTTACACATACTTGATCAGATTTCAGAGGAATGTAACCTATATTACCTGCACTTGATGAAGGGGATTCAAGATCTAAGCAAAACTTGCCCGAAACACGAACAAACGAAGGGATTTGATGAAGAATTGCTTTGGGAGAGGAGGGAATTCGGTTCTAGGGCTTCACACACGAATTTGTGCATATATGGGAGTCTAATTACACCTTAAACTCCTGGCCATAAGTTTCCTTTAGTGCCCATAGGCCCCTCGACTTCCTAAACGTTACTTTCATAGCTTAATTATCTTACCGGGAGACTTAACGATTTAACAAGCCCTTAACTTTCATACTTTACTTTGAAATACTTTCATTTAATTCATATTAGTTATTTCATATTAAACACATAAGCATTTAATCACATAATCCCTTATAGGGTACATAAACTTAACGAAACTTAACGTTGACTAACGGAAGGTCAAATAGTCAAACTTAAAAAGTTTGGGATGTTACAGAAGTGGAATTAATACAATGGATTCAGAAGCATCAAACCTCTCTTGTTCGGAAGAATCGAAACACATCGAAATGGTACCAGCCGTACTTAATAATAGAAGGATTTGGCAGAAATATGTAAAATTGTCCCTCCTAAAAAAATTATTCCAGAATAAATGGGCAATAGTTAGGAGAGGTGCGCCAGCGGCGAGCAGAAGCAAGGTTATTAGATACCTCAGGAAAGCCCGGAGAACCGGAACGAACTATAGGGCTGAACCGGAAGAACCTCAACCGGAAGCTCAACCGGAGGTACAAGGAGGTAGTGGTAGGGGCCGTGGTAGAGGTCGTGGTAGAGGCCAAGGAAGGGGTCGTGGTGAAGTTCCTGAGCCAAACATGGCTGAAGGTGATCGCTCAAACGATCGCCAATATCATGCCAACCATTATTGCTCAAGTCACGGCAAATCTTGGGCAAAATAATGTGGCTCAAAACAATGAAGCCCCAGAAAATGTGAATAACGAAAATGCTCAACCTCAGGCCGTGGAAAACGAAGGAGAGGAACCAGTGGGAGTTGATAACCGCATGCCCATGTATAATCAATATGGGGGTTATCGGCAGGGGTGTATATTTAAGGACTTTAAAAGCTGTGGAGCACCGGAGTTTAATGGAAGAGGTGGTCCCACCGAGTGTATAAGGTGGTTTGAAGAGATTGAGGCAGTGATTGAAAGAAGTCATTGCACCTATGACGATCGGATTTCTTATGCATCCGACATGTTTAGGCATGACGCCTTGAGTTGGTGGAACCAAGAGATAACTTTGGGGCGGACTATTAACTTGGAATGGGCCGATTTCAAGGACAAAGTGAAGGCAATTATTCTTTTGTAAACTTTGATGGCTAATTGCTCCTTTGGGATGTTCTTTTGTAAACTTTGATGGCTAATTGCTCCTTTGGGATGTTCTTTTGCATTATACTTATGATCGATTTGCCATCTTTGGGATGTTCTTTTGTAAACTTTGATGGCTAATTGCTCCTTTATTTCTTTTGTAAACTTTGATGGCTAATTGCTCCTTTGGGATGTTCTTTTGCATTATACTTATGATCGATTTGCCATCTTTGGGATGTTCTTTTGCATTATACTTATGATCGATTTGCCATCTTTGGGATGTTCTTTTGTAAACTTTGATGGCTAATTGCTCCTTTGATGTTCTTTTGCATTATACTTATGATCGATTTGCCATCTTTGGGATGTTCTTTTGCATTATACTTATGGATCGATTTGCCATCTTTGGGATGTTCTTTTGTAAACTTTGATGGCTAATTGCTCCTTTGGGATGTTCTTTTGCATTATACTTATGATCGATTTGCCATCTTTGGGATGTTCTTTTGTAAACTTTGATGGCTAATTGCTCCTTTGGGATGTTCTTTTGCATTATACTTATGATCGATTTGCCATCTTTGGGATGTTCTTTTGCATTATACTTATGATCGATTTGCCATCTTTGGGATGTTCTTTTGTAAACTTTGATGGCTAATTGCTCCTTATGTTCTTTTGTAAACTTTGATGGCTAATTGCTCCTTTGGGATGTTCTTTTGCATTATACTTATGATCGATTTGCCATCTTTGGGATGTTCTTTTGCATTATACTTATGATCGATTTGCCATCTTTGGGATGTTCTTTTGTAAACTTTGATGGCTAATTGCTCCTTTGGGATGTTCTTTTGCATTATACTTATGATCGATTTGCCATCTTTGGGATGTTCTTTTGCATTATACTTATGATCGATTTGCCATCTTTGGGATGTTCTTTTGTAAACTTTGATGGCTAATTGCTCCTTTGGGATGTTCTTTTGCATTATACTTATGATCGATTTGCCATCTTTGGGATGTTCTTTTGTAAACTTTGATGGCTAATTGCTCCTTTGATGTTCTTTTGTAACTTGATGGCTATTTGCTCCTTGGTATGTTCTTTTGTAAACTTTGATGGCTAATTGCTCCTTTGGGATGTTCTTTTGCATTATACTTATGATCGATTTGCCATCTTTGGGATGTTCTTTTGTAAACTTTGATTAATTGCTCCTTTGGGATGTTCTTTTGCATTATACTTATGATCGATTTGCCATCTTTGGGATGTTCTTTTGTAAACTTTGATGGCTAATTGCTCCTTTATGTTCTTTTGTAAACTTTGATGGCTAATTGCTCCTTTGGGATGTTCTTTTGCATTATACTTATGATCGATTTGCCATCTTTGGGATGTTCTTTTGTAAACTTTGATTAATTGCTCCTTTGGGATGTTCTTTTGCATTATACTTATGATCGATTTGCCATCTTTGGGATGTTCTTTTGTAAACTTTGATGGCTAATTGCTCCTTTATGTTCTTTTGTAAACTTTGATGGCTAATTGCTCCTTTGGGATGTTCTTTTGCATTATACTTATGATCGATTTGCCATCTTTGGGATGTTCTTTTGTAAACTTTGATGGCTAATTGCTCCTTTGGGATGTTCTTTTGCATTATACTTATGATCGATTTGCCATCTTTGGGATGTTCTTTTGTAAACTTTGATGGCTAATTGCTCCTTTGGGATGTTCTTTTGCATTATACTTATGATCGATTTGCCATCTTTGGGATGTTCTTTTGTAAACTTTGATGGCTAATTGCTCCTTTGGGATGTTCTTTTGCATTATACTTATGATCGATTTGCCATCTTTGGGATGTTCTTTTGTAAACTTTGATGGCTAATTGCTCCTTTGGGATGTTCTTTTGCATTATACTTATGATCGATTTGCCATCTTTGGGATGTTCTTTTGTAAACTTTGATGGCTAATTGCTCCTTTATGTTCTTTTGTAACTTGATGGCTATTTGCTCCTTTGGGATGTTCTTTTGTAAACTTTGATGGCTATTTGCTCCTTTGGGATGTTCTTTTGTAAACTTTGATGGCTATTTGCTCCTTGGTATGTTCTTTTGTAAACTTTGATGGCTAATTGCTCCTTTGGGATGTTCTTTTGCATTATACTTATGATCGATTTGCCATCTTTGGGATGTTCTTTTGTAAACTTTGATGGCTAATTGCTCCTTATGTATTTTTGTAAACTTTGATGGCTAATTGCTCCTTTGGGATGTTCTTTTGCATTATACTTATGATCGATTTGCCATCTTTGGGATTCTTTTGAACATTATTTTCATTAATTCATTATTAATATTGACTTGAACAATTTTACTTCTTCGTCCAAGTTCAGAATCTTTTCTTGATACTCAATCACTTCCATCTTCACCTTTAACTCAATTTCGATAATTTATGCTTTGTATATATCAATTCCAAAATTCTAGTTATCCTTCTAGCAAATTTATAAATAAAATTTATTTCATGGGCTTAATTAAATAAAATTACACTGACAGCCCATTTGTTGTTGGCAATACCCTACTACCCTACAAAAAGAAAGCGCGTCTCTTTTTTTTTTTGTTGGCAGTACTTCACAAAAACAAAACAAAAAGCGCCTCTTTTTCTTTCTTTCTATCATTTTAGGGTTTTTGTGCTTCCTCCCACAGCTCACATTAATTTGTCAAATCAAGTAAGTATCCCTCCTCTTATACATCTGGATTTCTTCATCTCCGGGCATAAGATGGCTGGATTTCTTCATCTTCGACCACAAGATCCGTTTTTCAGACCCATTTATGTCAAAAACGCCTCGGACCGCTTCACCGCCTCAACCGCTTCTACACCGCCTCATCTACCAGAGGCGTACGTACCAGCAGACACCCCTGAGGCGCCGCCTCATATGCGATTTCTGTACGCCTCGCCTCAAAACGCGCCTCGAGGCGCGCCTCAAAACCGCTTTTTTAAACCATGATTAGTATTACATATAGCAAATCTAATCCTAAAATTACTCTTAAACCCATGCCAAAGTTTAAACCTTAATCTTCTACAAAAGACATAAACATTTACCAAGTGAGCTAACAAATTCAAATAAACACATTTTTTAATAGATATTTACAAACCAAACATATGTTACTTCATATATTTATTTAACGACTTTTGTTATGAACTTATTTAAGTTTTGTTTAAAGTATAATTTATATATACACCCGTATATTTATACGGGTCTAAAATCTAGTAAGCTAAATAAAACACAGCTCCTAACATTGTTATTAATTTATTATTACCATACTAAAACACTACAAATTTCGTACATTACTTCATTGTAAGGAACATTATTTTCATTAATTCATTATTAATATTGACTTGAACAATTTTACTTCTTCGTCCAAGTTCAGAATCTTTTCTTGATACTCAATCACTTCCATCTTCACCTTTAACTCAATTTCGATAATTTATGCTTTGTATATATCAATTCCAAAATTCTAGTTATCCTTCTAGCAAATTTATAAATAAAATTGATTATTAAATATGATAATTAAGACCTATTATGTCCTCTAAGTGGTGGACATATGACCTATTATGTCTTTCTGGCCCCGATGACCATGGGTTCGATTATCCTTGGCCCCTTGGGAGACATTTGGGAAGTCCTCACTCCGTCGATGTTGCCGTGAGATTATTGCGTTTTACAGTGAATAGCCGGTCTTTCTTTGAAAGTGGGACCTCTCTCTAGTATTGACCAAATTCGGTGACGGATAGATCTGGACAATGGAGAGGCATGCCGCTTAGTCAAATCCATTAAAAAAAAAAACTATTATTTAAAAAAAAAGGTCTAATGAGGATAATTTAGACGTTTTATTTTGAATTATTATAGATTAAAACCAAAAAGTCTCAAGAATTTATAGATATATGAAACGAAAACCCTAGTAGAAGTCCTACACTGCATATGAAACGAAAGCCAGCCTTAGAAAAAGCAAAAAATGAATAATCTTCTTCGTCATACTCATCGATCCGGTAAATCCCTCGGTTATTTTCTTGCTTATTTTTTTTCTTCATTTGATCTCATTAGTTTAGTTCTTTGAAATATAGCTTTAGAGGATCCCTATTCTTAATTTAGTTTACTACCGTTATTTTTATGTATGAGCTAATTGTTGTTAATCCCAAAAGTTTTTATCTTTATATATATATATACACACACAAGATATTTCGAAACTGAAATCATTTTTCAAGTAATTTACTAGCACGTTAATTGCATACCCTCTTTTTCTTAGAGGAGATAATAATGTCTGGTTATACTTTTCATCACAAATTAATCAATCATTTGATTGTTTTATCGTCTTTTGAGTTATGCAGGAACTCGCTTTTTTCTCAATTTGAGGACCAACTCTTCCGTAGCTTCCGAGTCGTCTACTTGTTTGGCCCCAATCCATTCAAATGCCAAAGTCATCTATAGTTTGGCTCCTGCAATGGGTCATCACAAGGTACATTTGCTTTGTTTTTTGTATTTATTATTATCGTCATCCTTCCTGTCGTTGCAAACAAAATATAGTTTTCGTGTTTCTTTTTTCTTGTATTGTGGCTTTCTATCGCTTCTTATATATTTTGTTCATGTTGTTTGTTGCAGACGCTAGAGGATGATATACATTTAAGAGTTCCTTCCATCCTCGGTGCTCTTGAAAATGCAAAACTCACTCCTGAGGTAACTTAAACTTTGTGTTCAGTAGGCTACAATCGCGTCTATAACTTTATTACAAGTATATAATTTTTGACTTTTTTTTTTTAATCAAACTGCAAGTGGTGAAAATATGCTTGTTCCAGTTTTGCGGATGTTACATGAACAACCAAGTGCTATTACATTTTATGAATACCATAGAATATACGACTCTCTCTATCTTCTGTTGAAATCATGTTTAACTTCAGCGTAAAATTAAATATTGTTTGTGCTTCGGTGAGACTCTTTCTAATATTAATCCTGTGATAAAAAATTTTAACAAATGTTGAGCTGGTATGTGGTCTTTATATGCTTGCAGTTTAGAGGATCTGAGATCATTCAACTTCAAGATATTAGAACTGCTACATTGGAAGATATTACAAGCGTGCATTCCAGATCTTATCTTTCTTCTCTTGAGAAGGTAATACTTGTTTCCTTGCATGCACAAAATGAAAATGGTATATAAATGCTAAAACCAAGGAATATGTATACTAATATATTTTAGAGTTTTTATATCATTATATTATTTCTTGTATCAGAATCTTAAAACCTATTATAAAAAAGGTTAATTATTCATATTGACCCTACTTATATATGTTTACATGCTTACACTTATCCTTTTATATGCACATTTACTTTAATTTGCTTAATATTCTTTTATGCTAGTATACTTTATACGCTATGGTACTGGATGTCGTTGTTTGTTATATTCATAAGACACCATTATATGAATATGTTGCATGAATTGTGAAGATAGATTGATTGAAATTGCGAATTGGAAGTCATGGATCATTGTGCTTTCGAATCTCATAGTGGTTGGATTCCGTTCTATACAAGGACAGCATGATTATTTGATTGTTAGCTAGCCATATAGGCGTCTAACAACTTTTTCCAGCTAAAAGATAATGATTATCTTAAGGGAAGTCAAATGAGATACTTGTACTTCGATAATTTTTATATCTCCTATTCTTCTTAAAGATGTCAATATAATCTTAGGGTAAATCAAATGAGAGACTTGTACTTTGATAATTTGTATATTTCCATTTATCTTAAAATATGTCCATATTGGTCATATTATTTATTATTTATGTTACAGAGTCAAGTCTTGCAGGCCATGTTTTGCTAGATAACTTGTGATTATGTTTATTTGGTTCTAATTAACCAAAATCACATAATTACTTTCACTGAGAACTTCTAAAATGCTATTATATGAGTTTTGTCAGTTATGAATTGGGATGGATGCCACCTCTTTTAATTAATGGTCTTTTTGTTTCTTGTAAATCTATTACAATTATAGGCAGTGGATATTGCCAAGGCTTCAGAACATGGCATTTTACAAATTGAAGACTCCGAACCTACATATGTCACTGGAACAGTAAGAGAATTTCATGCATATGCACGTTTATGATGCTAATACTGTCTTACTAAAAAACTAGTCCTGGGATGAGGTGAGATCAAACTTTCAACTGATGGTTTACACTTAGAAAAGTATACTTTTTCTTGTTATGTTTTTTTTTTTTTCAATTGCTGCACTATAAGATACTAGATCTGCTGCAAAGATGTGTTTTACAAAAAGAAAGAAAAGGATTTCACAAAAAACTTTATTAACTTCAACTAGGTCCCATGTTCTGATCTCACGCATCCAAAATAAGGTATAGCCTTCAGAACAATGAGAACCACAAGTATTACGTGTTAATTGCAAACATTTGTATTTACATGTAAAATATGCAGAGAACCCGGGGCTGTTCATATCTTGTATCATTAGACATACTAAATTCTGATGATTAATAGAAGGCTATATGAATATATATGTGTATAATATCACATTTCTTTAAACTAGTGGCTGTGAATTGTTCTAATGTTCTTACGGAAAAAAAATCATAATGTCATTCTTGTGTTTCTGGTTCGCAATTAAATATTCCACACACAGACACATACATTCAAACATATATATACACATCTATTTGGACAAGAGAGTTTATTTCATGGCTTACTAGGTTCATCATCTGACTTATTGTATAATTTTAAATATCAATTGCTATGCACACAGACATTAAAAGATTCGTTGGTTGCTGCTGGAGCGGGCTTGTCGTTGGTTGATGCTGTGGTAAGCTTTACCCGTATCTGAACCATATGTGTTAATGGCCACATGAGGTGGCGGTTTTTGGCTCATTTGCTAATGAATGGGTCAATTAAGGATAAGGATATGTGTTAGCTCTTCACTCTGGCAAAATATAGATAAAAGTTTTTGTCTATGTGAAAATGTAGGTGGCAGCATCAAATGTCAATGAGAACCCACCCATCGGTTTTTCCTTGGTACGACCTCCTGGGCATCACGCTGTTCGTGAGGGGGCCAAGGGGTACTGTTTCCTTGGTAATGTGGCCATTGCAGCTCGATATGCTCAGCGAACTCATGGACTAAAGCGTGTTTTTATAATTGATTTTGATGTTCATCATGGGAACGGGACTAATGATGCATTTTATGATGACCCGGACATATTCTATCTTTCAACTCACCAAGTAAGCAACAACAAGCATTTTTATGGTGTTATCACTTTTTCAAGAAAGATGATCTTTTTTATTTGAAACTTCTCCTTGTAGGTTGATAACCTCAATTACTTTGATTATTTGTAATATATACTTATTATAACATTTTAATGTTGGCTCCATTATATGTTAATCCAGGATGGAGGATACCCTAGTCGTTACCCTCATGATTCAGGCAAGTTTGATGATATAGGTTGTGGGAACGGTGAAGGGGCGACACTTAATGTGCCATTACCAGATCGTACTGGTGATATTGCTATGCGAACTGTGTTTGATGAGGTCATTGTGCCGTCTGCCCAAAGATTTAAGCCGGATATAATTCTTGTATCAGCAGGGTGATTTTTTTTATTTACCTAACCGCACACATATTGTTTACTATTCTTTGCATTCAATTTTATAATACATTGGCTTATGAACTTCATTTATCAGATATGATGGACATGTAATTGATCCAACGGGCGGTTTTCAGCTAACAACAGCAACATATCACATGCTAGCATCAAGCATCAAACAACTTGCAAAAGATTTGTGTGGCGGTCGATGCGTATTTTTCTTGGAAGGAGGATACTTTAGTACTTTAGCATATTCTGTTGCAGAATCTTTCCGTGCTTTTATCGGGGAACCGGGCCTGACACCTGATTATGAGAAAAAGTATGCCAGCTTCTTGCAAGATGAACCATCTGATAAGATAAAGCTAGCTATTCAGAGGATTAAGCACTTGCATTCTCTTTGATAAATAATCCTTCCCCTAGGTTTGTGTTAAATTAAGTTGATTATTGTAATTGGACATGAGAAATTTAATCTTCAATGTGTTTTTACTTTGTGTAGGGGTTCATTATTAAAAAGTGCATACAATCTTTGCAGATTAAGAATTAATGTTATTGAAACAAGGTATGGATTAGGATTTAGGTGGGCCTTTGTAATGACTTCTGAGACTCTTGTTTGATAAACAAAAGATAAAATTTCTAGATTTTGATGAACACTTTGGCTAATGGATGGGATTGAGTTTAGAACAGTAGTGTCCAATTGTGAACGGACTAACTGCTGACCATCTCTTTTTGGACAAACCATGAAGCTTATAGATTATTGATGTAATTTCCTTAATTTTTCTAATTATAAAGGCAGCGGCGGATAAATGGCTAATACCCCCTACGCGGGTGTTTTGACTCCTGATAACGCTCTATAAGGTTTTGCTCCTCTTTTGTTAGATGAGTATAACGTTGCTAAAGCTTTTTCAACACCCTTGCATGTGCCAGGTTCCAACTTGAGACTCCCCAAGGAGTGAATCACATTTTGAAAAACCTTCTTACCGCAATTTTCTTAATTAATAAAGGAAAATGATAAATTCTCCTAAATATTAGCCTATAACTCCTCCGAAAACATTAAGAAGATGACATGTGGTATCCACTAATTCTCGATTCTAATCTTGCCCTTGATTTTTCCACATGTCATCATCTCATGGTTAAAATGATTATTAGACTATTTAGTTAAGAGGATTGATCATTTTCCATTAATAAATACTATATTAAGTCAAACTTTTCATTCATGTTATTAACTTATACAAACACTCATATCTAAATCAAGTTTAATGGCTAGCGGCTGCCTATTTGAGTTAACCAACACATATGGGTATTTAAATTGTGTTTTATTTATATTAAAATGGAAATTATTGATCAAGTTAGTTTCCAATTTTCCATTTGAATAGGAGTTAATTGTAGGACATTTCCTTTATGCATTATAAAGAAATAGAGATACCTTGAATTTTTTAAAATTTTATTACAAATATTCCAAACATTTCTTTAAAAAAAAAATAACAAACAAATTGTTATAAATATATATATTTTGGATCAACAATTAGATAAACATGCTATAAAGAAGAAGACTATCGTAAGAGGGAAAAGAAAGAGAAGAATATGCAGAGAGAATTTCTTATATTATTTTCTATTCCATTTCAATCAATCGATCGATCCATATTTATATACAAAATATCTAAAGAAGAAACAAATCATATGGGACCTTATACAAATAATTCGTAAGTAAATACAAATGATAGTGGGACCATGTGGACCCATATGTCTGCTTCAATAATTCATTCATAACACTCCCCCTCAGACATATTACTATCATTTACTTTATCAATAATTCATATGTTTCATGTTGAATGATACTTTTCAACTTTGATGTTTCGCTTTGAACTACTGCCTCGTTAAAAACCTTGCTAGGAAAAACCCAGTGGGACAAAAACCATGGTTAAGGGAAAAAAGAGTGCAACGCGTATCTTCTCCCCCTCATGATCACATCACTTAAATTCGTTGGTTGACATAACCCAATATCGTAAACCAATATCTTTGACTTTATCATAGTAAGTGTCTAGATCAATTCGATTATAGCGTAAACAAACTTGCTATTTTCTCCACATGTGATCCACATATCATACATCATATATTCCATTCGAGTACATACACATACTACATAAGTTACGCTTTACCAATAGCTTCAAGTGAAATGATGTATTATTTCATGACCAACATGGACTATCAATGCTTTAATGACACTTTTAAATCAATATTGTGATCATTATCTTTAGAAGTTGAGGAGGTCCCTTCAACATCATATTGTTTACTTCCTGAGGGAAGGTTTTATCATTCACTCCTTCCTGTGGGAAGGTTTTATCATTCACTCCTTCCTGTGGGAAGGTTTTACTCTTTTAAATCACGAGACATGCTTCATGCATTTTATATTCCTCATGGAATCTCAATATTAAACGAGCTCTATTCATATATTCTTTAGATGCAAATCAAATATCTTATCTTGCCAGACTTTCAATAGATCAATAGTTGCTTCCACCATATGACATTTCTTACCCATAATCAATATAATGTATGTTCAACAATCTATGTGCCATACTTCAATTCAATATTTGAACATAAACTGATTTACATCATATAATTTATGGACTTTCAAGTGTTTGGACTTCATGTCCCAAAATACTAGCGTCTTTTCATCTTTGGCCAATCATCCATATCATATCATATCATATCAATTTTATGTGCATGCATGCTTTCAAGCCTCATATCATATCATATCATATCATATCATATCATACATATCATATCATATCATATCATATCATATCATATCATATCATATCATATCATATCATATCATATCATATCATATCATATCATATCATATCATATCATATCATTATATCATATCATATCATATCATATCATACATATCATATCAACATATCATATCATATCATACATATCATATCATATCATATCATATCATATCATATCATATCATATCATATCATATCATATCATATCATATCATATCATATCATATCATATCATATCAATCATATCATTCTATCATATCATATCATATCATATCATATCATATCATATCATATCATATCATATCATTAACCATATCATAACATATCATATCGTAAACATATCATATCATACAACACCGTTCATCATATCATATCATATCACAAACATATCATAAATCATATAAGCATATCATATCATATCATATCATATCATATCATATCATATCATATCATATCATATCATATCATATCATATCATATCATGTCATATCATATCATGTCATATAAGCATATCATATCATATCATATCATATCATATCATATCATAAACATATCATATCATATCATATCATATCATATCATATCATATCATATCATATCTATCTTCAATCTTTGGCTAATCATCTCATATCATATCATATCAATTTTATGTGCATGCATGCTTTCAAGATCCTCACAATTATACATACTCTTAGCGCTATCATATTCAATTAATCTCGACGTCGTTTTTATTTATTTTCGATTCCACAAGTCTCTAGACATGTCACAATTTATTGAGATTTCATTATTCCAGGTACCCGGGGTTTCTCAAAAACCTTTATGTCTAGTTTCTGATCATCAATCTCTATGGGGTCTTTATACCTCGACTCTGACCATATTAATGCTCCTTTTCATTCGAGGCTTTTTATTTTGGAATCGACTTTTCTATCACTCATTATCAATCGGAGCATAAGCAGCTTTTTTTTTTCCAGTTAACATTGCTGGCAATTACTTAATGTTCTGAATGAATTATCCCACAAACTTTAAGTTTATATTCATTGATGTGAGGATTTTTGATAATTCATTTTTATTCATTTCAGCTGCATTTCATCTTTCATCTTTCCCTAATGTTGGGAACATCTCCCCCTAATGTTGGTAAAACATATACATTTTACATGTTTCAACTCACACCCAAAACAGTCATACTACTGTCGATTAAGCTGACAGGTTCGAACTGAATCAAAGCATAAGCCTACGCATTTCTAG
>CM067168.1:155265707-155268548 GCA_034093135.1 Erigeron breviscapus
ATCATTTTAAGTCAAAGAACAAATGTCATATAAATTAGAAATAATTAAGTAAGTGAAAATCACTAATAAATAACTATTTTTAAATTAATAGAAAAATTACATAAATAAATATATATATCACAATATTCTAAGTTAAAAGGCATAATAATCAGAATATAACCAAATATAATTAGCCACGAATTATAAAGGCAAGTGAGGTACTTAAAAGTATTTTTGAAGAATTATTTGGTTAATAAATCAAGAAAATGAATAAATAATTAATTAAATAATATTAAATTAAATAAATAGTTATAAATCAGAAAGTATTCATAAATATTAATATTATGAAGTTACTAATATCAAATATTATAATCAAGCAAAGCACACAATGGGAACCATGATAATCAAAGGCAGGTTACCGAAATTCTAACAACTTATAACTACATATATAATGAAAGTGACCCTTTTACACCAACACTCTCTACAACCAAAAGATGCAAATATTAACAATATACTTGGATCCCAAAATTTATGACAACATAATGAAAGTGGCATTTCTTAGTGATGGCTTAAGATAGGAACTTACGTATATTAGTCCTATCGTAGGGATAGTCTTGGCTTGAAGTGTGATTGAGGAATATGATGGATATATGGTCAAGGAGGCGATAGATGGGAAGTACCCATTTTGGATGAGTGAATATAATATGCAGCATATCAAGGTGAGTCATAGCCCCCTTTCAAACTCTTTTATATGTTTTACTTGCGGGGTGAAAAGCATGATTAATTAAAATGACTTTCTCTTATGAAATGATTCTTTGAAATATGATAATGATATGGGAATTATATTGTATGTTCAACGTGTTATATGTTATATGATGAGCTTGAGTACTGTCAAACGGTGGTCCCCTGTACACTACTATTAACTCATTTGAGGCCTGTAGTTAAAGGGTTGCGCAACTAGGACTTGTCCCCTCATCCACTATTATAGGTAACGGTGGGATGTTTGGTCTGCCTTGGTGGCCACCTTCATCGCCAGTCTGGCCTCGTGGTGCTCTAACTACTATATATTTATGGGCGTCTCCATGGCACGACCCTTGGTTATCTTTATGCACGTGATTGACAACATGTGCTTATCATTATCTTATCATTTGGGACATTATATTTGATTATTGGGACATAACCGGTCTTAGTAGTGGCTCAAGAACAATCTCATCAAATTACGTCATGGTAGTCTTACCATTGACCAAGTGGCATTGATATTATTTATGGTTGGATATTATGGATTGAACATACGGTTTGGGTATTGGACCTTATATGGAATCTTGAAAGTTGTCGAAATTGGCGATATTGAAACATTGATGACCGAATGGTTTTGGTATGATGAATGATCAATCGATTGATATATTTTTCTCTCACGATAAATGTGACAAATGAAAACTTTATAATTTACCATGGATTTTCTCAACTCTTTGAAATGGATATGTAACTATGGGTTACTTGCAAACCTATGCACTCACCAACTACGTTTTCGTAGTTGACACTTTTTCTTCATGCTTTTCAGGATTTAGCGTAAGCTTTGAGGAATTATATGCATCATGATTATTTGCATTACACTTTGGAGTCAAAGATCAAACCTTGTGACGGGCAATGGAATCCGCCTCGATCATTGTAGTATATCATCTCATGTATTTGTTATTTGCTTCGTGGACTCAATATCCAAGTATGGTAGACGTATTGTATTTGGGAATTGGTTCACATGCTTGTGCATTGTAAAATTATTTTTATCAAATAAAGCTATGGTGAATGTTATCTATTATCCTTTGTTTGAATACTCGACTTTCTGTACATCTCATCGCTCCGCCTTAGTTGGGGTGTTACAGATACCACCACTGCCTCTAAGACTAGACCAAAGAGAAAGACTGGCCCTTATAGAAAGTTGTTGCTTGATTGGCATGAGGAACCTGTTTTAACTGTAACATCCCAAAACTTAATCGTTCATGTTGACTAACGTCGTTAGGTCAAATTATAAGTCCGTGATACGTTTGTGGGGAAATATGTGTTTATATGTTTATGTGCCCTATATGTGAGATTTAATTATCTTTAATGAGTGACAATAAAGTAGACTTAATGATGTGTAAAAGGTCTATGTAGTGTGCGAAAGTGCTTCCATGTGTTATGTATATCCCCATTAGGTGTTTAAAGGTGTAATAAAGCTAATATGAAGTCCAGGGACTAAATTTGACAAAAGTGAAAGTTGAAAAATGGGATTAGGGCTAGGATTAACCTAATCTAGAGTGATTTGGCAGCAATTAACTTAATTGAACACATACAAAGTATCTTAAATTTCCTAATTGATTTCTTAAGCAAATCTCCAAGTTTTGGTCAAGCAATCGTGAGTTTTTGGTATTGAATCAGATCTGTCCTTGTTGTTCAGGTAATCATTGATTTACTAATTATATTTTCAGATCTAAGGTTGGATTATATGGAAACAAATCTGATTTTAAAAGAGATTTTGAAGAATTAGGGTTCATGTTGTGTCTTTAGCTAATTAATGATCTAAACGGTGTCAAACGAGTTTGTAATCGATATGAATGATCAAAATATGTTTAACAATGTCAAAATCATGTTTTGGGTGAAGCCCAAGTCGTTTGTTTCTGGAAAAATCGAAGAACTTGGCCGTATTTGAAATCTGGACGAAATTACTTTAAATTCGTTAGCTGAGTCTGATTTTGTACTAGCGAAGATAATCTTCGTTCTGGTTATCTTCGTTCTGGTTATCTTCGTTCTGGTTATCTTCGTTCTGGTTATCTTCGTTCTGGTTATCTTCGTTCTGGTTATCTTCGTTCTGGTTATCTTCGTTCT
>CM067168.1:155269548-155326289 GCA_034093135.1 Erigeron breviscapus
AATTTTATTATTATTATTATTATTATTATTATTATTATTATTATTATTATTATTATTATTATTACTCCCTCCGTCCCATTAGAAGTGTCTACTTTTATTATTATTATTATTATTATTATTATTATTATTATTATTATTATTATTATTATTATTATTTTATTATTAAAAATAATATTTTTATTATTATTATTATTATTATTATTATTATTATTATTATTATTATTATTATTATTATTATTATTATTATTATTATTATTATTATTATTATTATTATTATTATTATTATTATTATTATTATTATTATTATTATTATTATTATTATTATTATTATTATTATTATTATTATTATTATTATTATTATTATTATTATTATTATTATTATTATTATTATTATTATTATTATTATTATTATTATTATTATTATTATTATTATTATTATTATTATTATTATTATTATTATTATTATTATTATTATTATTATTATTATTATTATTATTATTATTATTATTATTATTATTATTATTATTATTATTATTATTATTATTATTATTATTATTATTATTATTATTATTATTATTATTATTATTATTATTATTATTATTATTATTATTATTATTATTATTATTATTATTATTATTATTATTATTATTATTATTATTATTATTATTATTATTATTATTATTATTATTATTATTATTATTATTATTATTATTATTATTATTATTATTATTATTATTATTATTATTATTATTATTATTATTATTATTATTATTATTATTATTATTATTATTATTATTATTATTCATTATTATTATTATCATCATCATCATCATCATTATTATTATTATTATTATTATTATTATTATTATTATTATTATTATTATTATTGTGATTTAATTATCTATATTTGAATATCAACAGAGAAATCGTGCAAACATGAGATTGTCGAGGATAATTGATTTGGGTTGGAAAAGATTGTTGAATTCAAGATCGAAATTGCAAGAGCACTTCGTGCTGATAACGTGTTATAAATATATATATTTTGGATCAACAATTAGATAAACATGCTATAAAGAAGACGAAGACTGTCGTAAGAGGGAAAAGAAAGAGAGGAATATGCAGAGAGAATTTCTTATATTATTTTCTATTCCATTTCAATCGATCGATCCATATTTATATACAAAATATCTAAAGAAGAAACAAATCATATGGGACCTTATACAAATAATTCGTAAGTAAATACAAATGATAGTGGGACCATGTGGACCCATATGTCTGCTTCAATAATTCATTCATAACACAAATGAACTTTTTTCTATTTTAAAGTAAACATAACATGTTATTATCAAACCACCCGCGAGAACTATTTGACCTAGAGACAAATGATATTTATTCTCGTCATTATGTTCTAACGGAAGAGGGGAATCCATCAACACCTCCTTTATCTTTATTACTAACCTTTCTTCAGCATTCTTAACGGCTGGAGTAACATCAATCACCTTTTGCAAATTAAAAATATCATTATGGATTGCTACCTCGAGGTTAATTCTACCATCACAATCACAGACCTCTCCGAAACCACCATTACCAATATTCGGCTCCTCCTGACTAGCAAAATCATAATACAAGACAGACTTTACATCGTCATCCCTCACAGAATCCTCCTCTTTTGAGTAGTCCGAGTTGGAATCAGATTTGGGGGTAAACATCAACCACAACTCCCCAGTCCCCAAGTCGATAATTTGACCCGTCAAGCATATCACTAGTCATAATGTCTTGAAACAAAAACATTTTTTTGATACCAAACACATACGCCGTTTGTTTTTCCATTGACGCCCTCACGTGACCAACACGTGAGGGTAACAAATCAGATGGAGTTCAGTGATTAGGGAAATTAGAGATAAAAATTGACGTGGAAATCTTTTTAACACTTACGTATGATGAGTTGCGTTAAATCCCTTGACAAATCCTTGCATGCTGGATGTTGCAATCCTCAGATCAACACTTATTGGCACAAGGACATTGCTACCTGGGACGGATCCATTCTACTTCTTAAGATTGATTTGTCGAGACCCCAGGGGAAGTCCCTAGATTGCCCTGAAATCGCCATGCTAAGTGAAAGTTTTCTATTTTTCGTTAAGAAAAATTTTGAAAATTGTGCTGTTAAGAAGAAATGTTAGAATAATAATATGGCATAAAGTTATTTGATTCACATCTAGCAATTATTAAGATTGTCTGATGAAATTTTGTTATAGCTGATTTATAGCTAGCACTCGACCAACATTAAGCTTTTGGAATGTGCAAAGCACACAATACTTGTCTCAAGCGTCTAAGAACCAATGATGATTGAAGTTAATACTAATGTAATCTCACAAAAACTATCTCAGATTAACATTATGCATTAGTATCCACTAAAAGATTAACATCATCCATCCTGAGCATGCTAAGCACGGCCTAAAACCTACCTGGTAACTTAATAGATACACACATTAATGTGATGAGAAACTCTAATTATTAAAGAGAATGCAAGAGCTTGATCTCCTGAATAGCTCGTTTAATCTTATCAAATGGTTCATCTTGCA
This sequence comes from Erigeron breviscapus, assembly GCA_034093135.1. NCBI lineage: Eukaryota > Viridiplantae > Streptophyta > Magnoliopsida > Asterales > Asteraceae > Erigeron > Erigeron breviscapus. The sequence goes on from CM067168.1 coordinate 155,272,131, forward strand.
AGAAGACGGCATACTTCTTCTCAAATTCAGGTGCCATGCTCTGTTCCCCAATAAAAGCGCGGAAAGATTCTGCAACAGAAAACGACAGAGTCCCCAGGTTGGAACCTCCTTCCAAGTAAAACACGCATCGACCACCACATACATCCTTTGCAAGCTGCATTATGCTTGATGCTAGCATGTAATATGTTCCTGTTGTCAGCTGAAAAGTGCCCAACGGATCCACAGCATGTCCATCATATCTAACAAACAAACAAAATAAAATTTTGAACAAAGAAAATAAATGCTAAGAAAACATACAAGCTAGGTGAGATGAAAGAAGATTACCCTGCTGATACAAGAATTATATCTGGCTTAAATCTTAGCACAGCCGGTGCAATGACCTCATCAAACACATTTCGCATGGCAGTATCACCAGAACCTTCTGGTAATGGCAAATTAAGTGTTGCCCCTTCACCATTCCCGCACCCAATATCATCAAAATTGCCCTTACGATCCCGTGAAGCCTAAATAATATAAAAAATTACATAAATTAAAAACGTGTGTTTGTGTATATCTATAAAGGTCATGCATAATGCACAACCGGTCAACCGTCATGTTTTGCCGCCTCCCACATTACAAAAACTTTATCGTAGTATTTGAATGGGTGCTTTTTTGAGGAACTAATGGATAAAATGAACAAAACGTTGTGAGGTGCAGGTGCTTTGTGAAATACAAGTGAAAAGTCTAAGATTAGGTTAAAAAAGTATAATGAATATGTAAAACAAGTTTGCCTTGGGGTATATTCTGGTTACTTGAACGACAACACATGCATGTGGAGGTAATAGCTCAAGTTTAAGATCATGTATATATCAAATTCATACATTATTCGAAAGTACTAAATAAATGATTGTCTGTTTGTAGCTTACTTGGTGAGTTGAAAGAAGGAATATATCCGGGTCATCATAAAATGCATCATTAGCCTCATTCACGTAATGGACATCAAAATCGATTATGAACACACGCTTTAGTCCATGGAAGCGTTGAGCATATCGAGCTGCGATAGCTACATTACTAAAATAGCAGCATGCAGTGGACCTCTCCATAACACTATGATGTAGAGGAGGTTGTATCAGGGCAAATCCAACTAGAGGGTTGTCACTGATTTTGGAAGATGCCACCTACAATTTCACAAAAACAAAAAGCTTCTTTGATTTTGTTTCCCTGGTAAATAAGAGATAACTTGTAACCAGATTAACACATTTATAAAAAGATGAGTTGAAAATGCAACCTCATCAGGCACTAACTAACACATACGATTCAAGTCATACTTACCACGGAATCAACCAGGGATTGGCCTACTCCAGCAGCAACCAATGAGTGCTCAACTGTCTGTGTCATTATTTCCGTTATCTCAAAAAGTATCATACTATACATGAAAAACCTAGCCATTCATAATAGTAACACTTTCTAGTACACACACACACACACATGTAAAAATATGTAAACGTATGTGCATTTTAGATATACGCATTTTTTTTTTTTTTTTTTTTTTTTTTTTTTTTTTTTTTTTTTTTTTTTTTTTTTTTTTTTTTTTTTTTTTTTTTTTTTTTTTTTTTTTTTTTTTTTTTTTTTTTTTTTTTTTTTTTTTTTTTTTTTTTTTTTTTTTTTTTTTTTTTTTTTTTTTTTTTTTTTTTTTTTTTTTTTTTTTTTTTTTTTTTTTTTTTTTTTTTTTTTTTTTTTTTTTTTTTTTTTTTTTTTTTTTTTTTTTTTTTTTTTTTTTTTTTTTTTTTTTTTTTTTTTTTTTTTTTTTTTTTTTTTTTTTTTTTTTTTTTTTTTTTTTTTTTTTTTTTTTTTTTTTTTTTTTTTTTTTTTTTTTTTTTTTTTTTTTTTTTTTTTTTTTTTTTTTTTTTTTTTTTTTTTTTTTTTTTTTTTTTTTTTTTTTTTTTTTTTTTTTTTTTTTTTTTTTTTTTTTTTTTTTTTTTTTTTTTTTTTTTTTTTTTTTTTTTTTTTTTTTTTTTTTTTTTTTTTTTTTTTTTTTTTTTTTTTTTTTTTTTTTTTTTTTTTTTTTTTTTTTTTTTTTTTTTTTTTTTTTTTTTTTTTTTTTTTTTTTTTTTTTTTTTTTTTTTTTTTTTTTTTTTTTTTTTTTTTTTTTTTTTTTTTTTTTTTTTTTTTTTTTTTTTTTTTTTTTTTTTTTTTTTTTTTTTTTTTTTTTTTTTTTTTTTTTTTTTTTTTTTTTTTTTTTTTTTTTTTTTTTTTTTTTTTTTTTTTTTTTTTTTTTTTTTTTTTTTTTTTTTTTTTTTTTTTTTTTTTTTTTTTTTTTTTTTTTTTTTTTTTTTTTTTTTTTTTTTTTTTTTTTTTTTTTTTTTTTTTTTTTTTTTTTTTTTTTTTTTTTTTTTTTTTTTTTTTTTTTTTTTTTTTTTTTTTTTTTTTTTTTTTTTTTTTTTTTTTTTTTTTTTTTTTTTTTTTTTTTTTTTTTTTTTTTTTTTTTTTTTTTTTTTTTTTTTTTTTTTTTTTTTTTTTTTTTTTTTTTTTTTTTTTTTTTTTTTTTTTTTTTTTTTTTTTTTTTTTTTTTTTTTTTTTTTTTTTTTTTTTTTTTTTTTTTTTTTTTTTTTTTTTTTTTTTTTTTTTTTTTTTTTTTTTTTTTTTTTTTTTTTTTTTTTTTTTTTTTTTTTTTTTTTTTTTTTTTTTTTTTTTTTTTTTTTTTTTTTTTACTATTTGGTTTTCTTATTTTTTCTTTTGTATTTTTTTTTGTTTTTTTTTTTTTTTTTTATTCTTTTTTTTTTTTTTTTTTTTTTTTTTTTTTTTTTTTTTTTTTTTTTTATCTTTTTTTCTTCTGTTTTTTCTCCCCTCACACAAACAATATATTTAATGGAAGATAAGTGGGTCAGAGACAAGTAGTTGGTTAGTGACGCATTGCGGATGTTGTAAGGATTAGTGGTAGGAGGTTTTTCTGATGTGTCACTGACAGTCACTAGTTGTGGGAGGGGAGTTGTGAGCCCTTCAAGGAGCCAATGTGGGGTTAGCCCACTGGTAAAGGCTCTTGTCTCTTAGGGTGAAGTCCAGGGATTGATCCTTAGCACGAGTGATTTTAGAATTATTTGGGGTAGTTTGAGTATAGTAGATTTGTCCTTCAAAAAAAATGAGAAAGATAAATAGTCGGTAATAAAAAGCACCAACCACCTTCAATCATTATTTTGAAACCTCTTAAACCAACAACCAAGCACCCGTAACATTATTTTGGTAAAAATTAGATGCGAAATATCATAATAAGTGCATGAGCATGAAATTCTTACCCAAGGAGTGACGTGTCTAAGTCTACGATCAGTAACATCTAAAAGTCTTGGGTTTGAAGTCAAAGCCATATCCCTTGCCTACATATGAATAGATTAGAAATGAAAACGCCCATTTATCGTCTCAAAAAAGAAACGTACTTTTTCACATTACCGTTAATCCATAATTAGAAATGAGATTTGATATCTAAGAATGGTATCTTTGGTAAAGCCTTTCTATTTTTTAAGACAATATACGAAACTTAATTTCTAATAATGATAGTTTTAGTACATTGCTTCTATCTTGTACTGGTAATGTAAACAAAGTACATTTCTATTTGACGCATTTAGCCATAAAAGTTACAAATCCGTTCTTTTGAAAAAACCTATATTACGGTATTACCCTCTCAAGGGAATCAAGATAAGATCTGGAGTGGACACTTGCTATATCTTCCAATGTAGCAGTTCTAGTATCTTCAAGATGAATGATCTCAGAGGCACGAAACTGCAAGCATGTACATACAATAATCTCAGTACAAACTATTGTATATTTGAAGAAGCGATCAATGCCTATTTACCTCTGGAGTGAGTTTCGCCTTTTTAAGAGCACTCAGGATTACAGGGAGTCTTGCAACGGATTGAGGATCTGGCTCCTACAACGATTTTAAAGTTTGATAGATTATTTTATTAGTTTGCAAACATACACCAATAACCAAAACCCAAGGGTTTACTAATCTAGGATCAAACAGATACCGTTTTTATATTGATATAATATGTTTGTTATCAAGTATATAGATATATGTTAGTAAGAAAGATATCTTGATGAGGAGATAACATAGCTTGATATCGAATGTACCTCGTGAGGATCCACATCAGGAGCTACACAATAAATGACTTTGGCATTTGAATCAATCGGGGGTTTAGAAGAAGCAACGGAAGAATTTGTCCTCAAATTGAGGAAGAACCGGGCTGCTGCGGAATTCAAAAGGAAGACGGTGATGACATATTATAATTGATTTGTAATTAACTAGAGTAATAAAGACATTGTCTCCCCTCTGAAAGGGATTACTCTATAAATGGCCTTTTATGCGCCATTAGAGACTTAGAAAGTTGATTTCAGTTTGTAAGACAAAGCAACAACAACAACAACAACAACAAGGTACCCAATCCCGACATAAGTCGGGCTATGGGGGAGGTATGATGTAGACAGACCTTACCCCTACTCAAAGGTAGGGAGGCTGCTTCCGGTTCCACCGCAGTGGAAGGGACCTCCGGCCCGGGTGAAAAAAAAATAAGGTTAGATCCACCGGAGTGGAAGCTTAACCGGATAGGGATAATCTCGATCTCAAACTCTCAATCTCAATCTCAATCCCACTCTTCGGTTCACAAATTCAGATCTTAGATCTAGAAATTTGTTACCGTTAGGGAGAGGGAGAGGTTAGAGAGAGAGAGAAGAGAGAGAAACTCCTTTATTCATCTGTAAAAAAATGTATCTTGTACAATATATATATATATATATATATATATATATATATAGTCAAAAGTTAAAATGAGAACCATATATATATATATATATATATATATATATACACACACATAGGATTTGGGATTCCTTTAGCCGCCTGGGAATGGATGCTAGCTCATGATAATAATGATAATAATAATTAAATGGTAAAAGAAAAAGAAATTAATTAAACTTGGAGAGTATAAACAAGTATCAACTTCAATTCATCAATTAAATTTAAATAACAATTTTAATTTATAAATAGAATTAAACAGAGGGAATTACCTGATCGAGGAGTATGACTAAAAAGATTTTTCATTTTTTACTTTACTCGGTTTCGTTCTAGACTGGCTTTCGTTTAATTATAATTGCAGAAATTCTTACTTTGTAACTGTTGTAGTAATGATATGATGGAGTAGGGTTCTACTAGGGTTTCATGATCATCATATATTCGGGTAATCGGGTTTATAAAGTGAATCCAATTTTTTGCAATGGTTAATATTATTTTATTAAAATATTTTTTTTGAAAGTTAACTTTTATTATAAAAAAGCGCCCAACTCACACAAAAAAGGAGCGGCACAGATAATTACAAATTATGTACAAACATTGAAGTTATTCCAATCTTCCCAACTAATAGTACAATTTCTTGATCTATGTTTGAACCATAAAAAACTAGTCGTCTTGATCTCATGAAAAACCTTTTCGGCACAAGTCTTCTCTTCCTTGAATCTTCTATTGTTTCTTGCCCGCCAAATGCACCAACATGAGACAAAGATGATTCCTTTGAAAATCTCTTTAGCCCTTTTCCCAAGTCCAGTATGTTCTTCGATCTCTAAAAGGTCTTTGATTGAGAAGAAAAAAAGCGGGGGGACCTTACACCAAGAGCTAATATTGTACCAAATGATGTTGGCCAAATCGCATGAACACAAAAGGTGTTCCAGGTTCTCTTCCAAGCCGTTGCAGAGAACACAATCAGTATTGTCGAATATCACCTTCCTTTCCTTTAAAGCGAGCATCGTTGGGAGCCGATTCATTGAGACTTTCCAAATGAACCAGAAACAGTCTTTAGTGACCCATTTGGGTCCCTTAATCACGAACCTGTCCCCATAATTGTTTCCGCTTCTGAGAAAAGCTTTAGCACTCTTAACCGAGAAACCATTATCTTTTCCTCCTACCCATTTCCATTTATCTGGTGCATTCTGGATATGGCAGTTTGACAGAAGCGTGGTGAGATTCTGCCATTCTACCAGCACATCAGGAGAAAAGGGACTCCTGTACCAATTACAGACAAAACCAAACCCGCCATCCGACCCTCCAGACCTCTCCATTACCATACACTTTTTTTTCTTTTTCCAGCCTAAAGAGCAGAGGGAATCGCTCCTTAAGTGTACTGTCACCAACCCAAACATCTAACCAAAATCTTATTTCGTCCCCTCGACCCACCACGCCTTTAAAAAGTTGATTAAAAGCCACCCCCTGGACGTTTACCTTACTAATGGCAGTTACAATCGACTTCCAAACACCACTGATATTGTGGTTTAGAGGCACCGGGCTCCAGCACTTTTTAGTATTGTGAATTGCATCGATTACCCTTCTCCATAAGGCCTTACCTTCAGTTCGGTACCTCCAAAACCAATTGGACAGAAGCGCCAAGTTAGACTCACGAAACTTACATAATCCCAGCCCACCAAACTTAATTGGTGAGGTAACACGATCCCAAGCCACCCAATGTATTTTCCTCGTCTCACTCGACCCGCCCCAAGAAACTTTCTTATGATACTTTCCAACCCGTTTATTACTTTCTCGGGTACTTTAAATAAGGAGAAATAGTAGTTAGGAAGACTCTCTAAGACAGCTTTCACCAAAGTAACCCTCCCAGCAAAAGAAACACAATTCGACTTCCAAAGGGCAAGTCTAGACTCGAAAATATCAAAAATAAAATCCCAGCTTGCAACTTTATTCATGTTACCTCCGATTCTCAAACCCAATAGATTGAATGGGAGAGAACCTTCCTTACAATTTATATACCCATCCATCCTTTTAACTTCATGATCATCCACCCCCACCCCAAATAAGTTTGATTTGTTGAAATTTATTTTAAGACCCGAGCATTTATAAAATCCCCTTAGCAAGCGGGTTACCTTTTTGAGGTTTTCATCAGACCATTCACCAAGAAAAGTAACATCATTAGCATATAGAAGATGTGATATTGTAGGGCCTTGATTAGGCAGCTGAATTTCTTTGATGGCGTTGCTATCGCTCGCTTTCTTCATCATCCAAGCTAGACCTTCCATGACAAGGAAGAAACAATACCAAAAATCCATCTCTGCCACCGGGTTGGAAAGCCCATCCGATTCATAATATCCATCAAAAAGCCTCAGTTGACATTATCGAAAGCTTTATTAAAATCGACCTTCATGATAAAAGCCTTCCTTTTCTCTTTTTTAAGCCAGGAGACCATTTCATTCATGATGAGTGGACCATCCATAATCAACTTGTCACTGATGAAAGCGCTTTGAGACTCCGATATTACCGAACTGATCACCTTCTTCAATCGGTTTGCAAGCACTTTTGAGATAACTTTGTTTAAGACCCCAATAAGAGTAATTGGTCTATAATCATGGAGGCTGGTCGGGTCCTTACCCTTGGGGACGAGGGTAATAAATGACGAACTGCAGCCCCTGTTAATAACTCCAGTCTCGAAAAAGTTGTTGAGTACATTTACAAAATTCATCTCGAGCCTCCCCCAAAATCTCTTTACAAACCTGAAATTGAAACCGTCCTGGCCGGGGGCCTTATCATCGCCACATGAAAAAACAGCCTGTTTGATTTCAGTCACCGAGAATTTTTCCACAAGCAGCTCGGCCTCTTCCTTTGTAAGTTTAGAGCTCGGTTCGTGAGATAGTTTGGGCCTAACTACCCAGTCTTCCTTGAATTTATCTCTGAAAAAATAAAGTACTTGTTTCTTAATAAGAGATGGTTTGGTAACCCATTCATCATTGATGTGACCAATTTATACCTATCGCCCACATTATTATTGGCCATTTTATTAAGTATTTTAAGTTGATTTTATGTGCATTTGGCGCGTTTATGGTGTTTGTTAGTGTTTTCAGGCACTTGACAGGTTTCATGATCATTTGGCACATTTTCGGATAATTTATTGGCCTAGAAGTTGTTTTATAAGATCGAGAGTTGTTCGAGTAAGAAAGATAGAAGAATTTTGCAAGTTTTCATGATGGAAAGGGAGAGCTCGGATCAGATTAATTGGACTGCAACGCAGTGAGGACTAACCAAAGCCACTGCGCCGCAGTGAGCTACTCAAATTACAATTTTGCTCATAATTATTATACTGCGCCGCAGTGGGAGACACCAAGTCCCACTGCGCCGCAGTGGTTATGAAGTCAAAGTCAAAGCAGGAGACTGCGCCGCAGTGGAGGAAAGCACAAGGCCACTGCGCCGCAGTCACAAGTTGGAAAAACGCAGAATATATCCACTGCGACGCAATGGAGGGATCACAAGCTCACTGCGCCGCAGTGAGGCTACGAACCTGTAGGGTTTTGGACCGACTTAAGTTTCAGATCGGGGGGTATAAATATAAACCATAACCCTATTTTTCCAGTTATCTAAACTCTTTCTAGGAGCTGCTCTACAAGGGATTTCTTCAAGTTTCAAGGCTAGATATTCTTCCATCGATTCATTGAAGATTCACAGGCACCCATCTAGATCGTATCTACTTTTATTGTCTTGCAATTTCAGTTTCTCAAACGATTGGTACAATATGTTCTTCTCTTATTCTGAATATTATTGTTATTTAATCATGAGTGGCTAAATAATTTATCATCCACCTTGATGAAACTAGACGAATGATGTGATTGCTAGATATTTTAATTCAAAGAGTTTAATTAATTATCGTTGTTCCGTGATCTTGATGATTTAATTCTTTTTAATGATTATTATGATATTAGTTGCATATAAATTCTTCGTTGGTGGTACCAGTTGAATGTATGTGTGATTTTAAAATGGTTGCTTGTCTATGAGTAATTATCACTAGTTCATGGTATGATAGTGAATATCATTATAATAAAAGAGAGATTTTGTCAACGTAATTTATAGCGGTTGGTGGTACCACGTTATTTTTACATAGGTTCAATTGGTAATTTGATAGTCAGTCAAACTAATTATTGGAAAAGTTATCTTGGCATTGGTGGTACCGGCTTGGGTAATTTAACTAGTAATTTAGGTGAATTGGTGATTTGTTGACGGTTGGTGGTACCACGTGAGCACCTTATTCTTTTCACAACTATCCTTAAACTCAAATGAATTTGGTCTTAATTAAATGCAATCACATTTGAAGTCGAGTGAATTCAAGGTGGATGACTTTCATCTATATTGTCTGAAACTTTCCTTACTTTTATGCAATTTGTTTTCTCAAATTTATTTCAATTTACTTGTCAAAGGATTTTCAAAGCAACACCCGTTTTCCAAACCATTTCATCAAACAGCTAGCTCAATCCAATCCCCGAGAACGAACACGGTCTTACCTTTAACTATATTGCAAACGGTCGGGTACACTGCCCGATAGTGTGTAGTAGCGAGTTCTTAGGTGATTCTAGTTTATATATTTTTAAAGCTCGATTTAGCACATCAAGTTTTTGGCGCCGCTGCTGGGGATTGTGTGCCGATTTAGTTATTAATTTAGTGGTTTGATCCTTCCTCACGCGTGAGGAAGTTATTTGCTTAATTAGTTTAGTTTTTCTTTGTTTATCACAGGTGCATTTGACGTGTGGTGTTAGTTGTGTGTTTGCAGGCATATTTCTTTAGTTGATGATCACGCGTTCTTCGGGTCGACCTCTCTATAGTCCTTTGAGAACTCCACCGAGACGCAGGATTAACTTCACAGCACCAACACCGCTCTCACCTCCATATTCGGACGAAGAAGGTTTCTACTTAGAGGAATTCTTTGATCTAGCACTTGTAAAAGAGGAGATGGGTGACGAAGCACCGAGAGATCCAAATGACATTCGCTATGGCGATAGGGCCCGAACTATTCCTACGGCCCGTGGTTCCGCCATTAGACCACCGGGTATTGATCATACTTTCAACTTGAAACCAAATCATCTCAAAAGCATCGAGGAGCAGCAGTTTGATGGAAAAAGGAAATGGGATCCGTACAAGCATTTAGAGAGGTTCGATAAGTTGGCACGGCTTTATCAATATGGTCAAAATCAAATGAACGCCGTGAAACTTGAGACTTTTCCCATGTCCATTACCGGAGAAGCTCTTGATTGGTTTAATGATCTTCCCGAGAATTCTATTACCACTTGGGACCAACTTAAAGAGGCTTTCATAGATGAGTTTTATTCGGTTAGAACTCAAAGGAAGTTGGAAAACTTGATTAGGTCCTTTTTGCAAGAAGAGGGGGAAGATGTTGTAGATGCATGGATCCGTTTCAAAGAGATGTTAAGAAATTGTCCAGGCCATGATTTGACCAAAGAAAAGTATGTTGAGTTGTTCTTTGATGGTTTGAATAAGCAGTCTAAGAGAGAGATGGGTTATGCTTTTGGGGGTAGTTTCACCAAGATTACACCAAATCAAGGTTATGATATTTTGGAAGCTATGGTAAAGGATCACACAAGCATGGATGATCAAAGGTTTCTGAAGAATGAGAGCAGACTGAAGAAAGGAACTAAGGAAGGTAGAGTTGCAAGAGCTGAAACTAGAGATGATTCTGGGATTGTTGGAGAGATTCAGGCGTTGTCTTCGCGCATGGATAAAGGGTTTGCATCTCAAGAGGCTAGGTTTGGAGCTCTTGAAAAGTATGTTAAGACTATAGCAGATGGTTGTGACCATTGTGGTGACATGCATTATTCTGAGGATTGTCCCAACCGGGGACGTGAAGATGTCAACTACATTCAGAACCAACAACAAGGAAGTTTCCCACGCAACACCGGTTTCCATAACCGGACTTCAGGTAATACTTCTTATAACTCTTCTTTTTCTAATAATAATGCTCGTTTTTCAGGTAACAGGTGGCAAAGAGATAATTATCAGAATCAACCTCAACAGCAGACTGGTTCTTCTTCTTCTTCTAATGCCGATCCTAATGCCGAATTGAGAGAGATGATGAAGCAGTTGGTTAGCAATCAAGCTGAAACAAACACCAGCATTCAGATGATCAGGGAAGATACTAAGGCTTTGAGCGAGAGGTTGGATGCGATAAATGGGAAGGTGGAGATCAATATGAAGAATTAATGTGTTAACTTTAAGGATCTCGAGAGTAGGATGGCTGCCCTTTTTAGGCCGCCGGGTACTTTACCTAGCGATACTCAGCAGAATCCTAGACCTCAGTTTACTCAAGGAAAGAATCAAGGTTCTAACAATAATGGAAAGTACACTCCACCTCCAGCACGTAATGAGGAAGCCAAAGCTATCACCACTCGTACAGGTAAATCTTATGACCCTCCTACTATGCCTAATGTTGTTGTTTCAGATGTGCAGGATTCAGGAAATGATGAAGCTGAAGTGGATGAGGAGATTGAGATGGAGGATAGTCCGACCATGAAGACTCCGGTTACTCCACCAAAACCGGTTGTGGTACCTGAAGCTAAGCCATACAAGCCAAAGGTTCCATTTCCACAGCGGTTCAGGAAGGCAAAATTGAAGGAACAATATGATAAGTTTGTTAATATGATTAAAAATGTTCACATTAATGTTCCTTTAGTTGATTTGATTCAGGGGATGCCCAACTATGCCAAGTTCATTAAAGAACTCGTGACTGATAAAGGAAAGATGGATGAGGTGAAAGCTACTTATCTTAATGCTGAGTGTTCTGCTATCTTGCAGAACCAAATTCCACCTAAACTTGAAGATCCAGGGAGTTTCCTTATCACTTGTTCTATTCGTACTCTTACTTGTAAGGCACTTGCTGATTTAGGTGCTAGCATAAATTTGATGCCTTACTCGGTTTGGAGTAAGTTGGCTTTGGGAGTTTTGAGACCTACCCGGATGAGTATTAGATTAGCTGACCATTCTTTTCAGTATCCCATTGGGATTGCTGAAAACATGACTGTCCAGGTTGGCCATATTGTGTTCTTAGTTGATTTTGTTATCCTCGAAATGGAGGAAGATACAAAGGTACCCCTAATACTTGGTAGACCATTCCTTAATACCGCGGATGCTATCATCCGTGTGAAAGATAAGGAAATTTCTTTGGGTGTGGGTACGGATAGAATAGTGTTTAATGTTGAAAGGTCTATTAAGCATTCTTATTCTACTAATGAGTCTTGTTTCAGGATAGATGTCATTGATGATGCTTTAGACCAAGAATTTCAGGAATTCATGGAGACAGAGATTGAAAATGAAGAGCTCACTTGCTTAGGAGCTGGAGATATTTCTGATGATGATTTGTTTGCAGAGGTTATGGCACTTAGCTTGGATGAGACACCTCCAGTGGATGAGAGCTTTGAGAGAGTTGTTGCTGATGGAAGCTCAAAGGTACCTAATTCAGTTGATGTACCACCTACAGATTTGGAGCTTAAGCCATTGCCTGCCCATTTGGAGTATGCTTACTTGGCAGGTAAATCCTCTTTACCCGTGGTTATCTCGTCCTCAATCTCGAGTGACGAGAAAGGACTTCTTCTGGCTGTGCTTAAAGCCCATAAGCGGGCTTTTGCTTGGAAGACCACCGAAATTCCAGGAATTAGCCCTGATTTTTGCCAACATAAGATTGATTTTGTTGATGATGTTAAGCCCGTTATCCAGAGACAAAGGAGGCTTAATCCAAATATGAAAGAGGTTGTTAAGAAAGAAGTTATTAAGTTGTTAGATGCAGGGATCATTTTCCCTATTGCAGATAGTTCTTGGGTAAGTCCTGTCCACTGTGTGCCCAAAAAGGGGGGCATGACAGTGGTTGAAAATGAAAATAAGGAACTCTTGGCCACTAGAACTGTAACGGGATGGCGGGTTTGTATTGACTACCGTAAGCTTAATGATGCCACCCGTAAGGATCACTTTCCCCTTCCGTTTATTGATCAAATGTTGGAAAGACTTGCAGGTAATAAGTACTTCTGTTTCTTGGATGGGTTTTCAGGGTACTTTCAAATACCCATCGATCCCAAAGACCAAGAAAAGACTACTTTCACATGCCCATTTGGTACTTTTGCCTACCGGCGAATGCCTTTTGGTTTGTGTAATGCCCCGGGCACCTTCCAAAGGTGCATGATTGCTATTTTCCAGGACATGCTTGAAACCTCCATGGAGGTTTTCATGGATGATTTCTCGGTTTTTGGGGACTCATTTCGTACTTGCTTGCATAACTTGGATAAGATGTTGGCACGGTGTGAGAGGGCACACCTTGTTTTGAATTGGGAAAAGTGTCACTTCTAATGTGAAAGGGGTAAGAAGTTTTCTTGGACATGCCGGTTTTTACCGCCGTTTTATTAAAGATTTTTCTAAGATTACTCGTCCGATGACCCACTTGTTGGAGAAGGACGTCCCTTTTGTATTTGATGATGCTTGTTTGAGTGCATTTCAGGTTTTGAAGGAGAAGTTGACTAATTCTCCTATCATGGTTGGACCGGATTGGGAATTGCCATTCGAGTTGATGTGCGATGCAAGTGACTATGCTGTGGGAGTCGTGCTTGGTCAAAGGGTTGATAAGCATTTCAAGCCTATTTACTTTGCTAGTAAAACTTTGAACCCCGCCCAGCAAAACTACACCACTACAGAAAAGGAGTTGCTTGCAGTGGTCTTTGCATTTGATAAGTTTAGATCATATCTTGTTTTGAGTAAGACCATAGTCTTTACTGACCATTCAGCCCTAAAGTACCTGTTCTCGAAACAGGATGCTAAACCTAGACTTATCCGATGGATTCTTTTGTTGCAAGAATTTGATATTGAAATCGAGGATAAGAAAGGGGCTAAAAACTTGGCTGCTGACCATTTGAGTCGTTTGGAAGATCCTCACCGGGAGGAACTTCGAGAGGGGGATATCAATGATAACTTCCCCGATGAGTCTTTAATGGTTGTTTTTAATACTAATGATGGTCCTTGGTTTGCAGATATAGCTAATTATTTGGTTGCAGGAGAGATACCGGATGATTTCTCATCTCAACAGAAAAGGAAGCTTAAGACTGATGCTAGGCACTATTTTTGGGAGAAACCATATTTATTTCGTATTTATGCAGATGGCATGGTAAGGAGATGTGTAGCTGAGACTGAGACCAGGGAGATTTTGGATGCTTGTCATTATGGCCCAACTGGAGGTCATTACGGTCCCTCAGTTACAGGTAAAAAAGTTTTTGATGCAGGTTTCTATTGGCCTACAATCTTCAAGGAGGCTCAAACGTTGGTAGAAACTTGTGACATTTGCCAACGACAAGGGAACATCACTAGACGGGATGAAATGCCTCAGCAGGGTATTCAGGTATGCGAAGTGTTTGATATCTGGGGTATAGACTTCATGGGACCATTCCCACCGTCTAATAAGTTTCAATATATTCTTGTTGCTGTTGATTACGTGTCTAAGTGGGCCGAAGCCAAGGCTTTGCCTACAAACGATGCGAGAGTAGTCATTGATTTTCTGAAACAGTTGTTTTGTCGTTTTGGTTGCCCTAGAGCCTTAATTAGTGACCGAGGAACCCATTTTGCAAATCATCAGTTGGCCAAGGTTCTAAAAAGATATGGTGTTTGTCATTATTTTTCTACTTCATATCACCCACAGACCAGTGGTCAAGTGGAGAACACCAATAGGGCGTTGAAAAGAATTTTGGAAAAAACAGTTGGGGATAACCCCAAGGTATGGTCAAAGAAGCTAGATGATGCCTTGTGGGCATTTAGGACGGCTTTTAAGACGCCGATTGGCACCACGCCATACCGGCTACTCTATGGTAAGACTTGTCATTTACCCGTTGAATTAGAGCATAAGCCGTATTGGGCTTTGAGAAATTTAAACTTGGATATGATGGAAGCCGGTGAACTTAGGATGTTGCAACTTCATGAGCTCGATGAACTTAGGTTAGGTGCTTATGAAAATTCAAGGCTTTACAAGGAGAAGACTAAAGTTTACCATGACAAAAGGATCCGGAGGAAGGAATTTAAAGTCGGGGCTAAGGTTTTGTTATTTATGTCTAAATTTAAAATCAAACAGCCTAAGCTTACTTCTAGGTGGATAGGACCTTTTGTAATCAAGCATGTTTATCCGTCCGGTTATGTTGAACTGTTTAAGAGAAATGGAGACAGTTCTTTCATTGTAAATGGTCATAGATTAAAGTTATACTTAGAAGAAGAACAAGAGGAGGGGTTGGTTGAGGAGATCCCCATTTTTGAACCAGAAACTTGAAAGTTGGTCGAGTCTAGCTAACGACTCGCTAATAAATTAAGCGCTTCTCGGGAGGCAACCCGTGTTATTTTTATTTCATTTACTTTCATTTTCCGTTTCTTATATTGAAAAAACCAAAAACATTTGAAAACTTGAAAAAAAAACCAAAAAGATTTTTGTTTTCTTAATTTTGTTGTGTTTAGTTTTGTCAAGAAAGTGCAGGCGAAAATTTGATGTGAAGCGGATTGAGGTAAGTGTTCAAATTTTTCATTGTCAAAATTATTCTAAGGAAAAAGGGGTGGGACGTGAACAGTGATTCCCCACTGCGCCGCAGTGGTGGAGTCATTTGGTCACTGCGCCGCAGCCTTATTGTTCTGACTTCGGGTTCCCCACTGCGCCGCAGTGGTGGAGTCATTTGGTCACTGCGCCGCAGCCTTATTGTTCTGACTTCGGGTGTAAAAATAACACCACTGCGCCGCAGTGGGGGGTGTCATTTGGTCACTGCGCCGCAGTCAATATAATCTGACCTGGGGGTAAAAATGCCTCACTGCGCCGCAGTGAGGAATGCAAAGTTCCACTGCGCCGCAGTGAGAAAGCTGACTGGTCAAACAGATCTGGTTAATAAGTTAGTCAAGAGGGATCATTCTTTTTCACCACACAAATTTCTTACCTTCTTTTCTCTTTTCTCTCTTGAACCGAAAAACACTTCCAAAAACCCCCAAGGCACCCGATTTTTACCCTTTAAGTCATTACAATCCTGCATTATTTTCCTTCTTTCTCTTAGATTTTCATCTTTCATTAACCATCATGGGAAAAGAGGTAAGATTTCTTGACTATGTTTTCTTTTATTTTCTTTAATTTTTGATTTTTAGTTCTTAGGCTTGTCATTGTTAAATTAATTAGTGGGTTTTGTTAGTTTTGTGATATTGAGGCTATTGGGGTGGTTATTTCCCGATTTTAACACTTGTTCATCCAGATTTGGGTTGAAATTTAAGCTAGGGTTTTGAAAAAAAAATTAGGGCTTTTTGATGAATAAGTGTGGGGGAGGATTAAGATTTGATTTTGAGTTGATTATTGCTTGTTGATGATAATGTAATGATTAATTACCCCTAAAACTTGTGGCTTCATGTCGTTCATAGGAAGAAGTTACCCAGAAAAAAGACCACTGCGCCGCAGTGGTGTTGTGTGTGTGCCACAGCGCCGCAGTGGTGCCCACAGCGCCGCAGTGGCCAATTTCTGAACATATTTTCACCTCACTACGCCGCAGTGAGGGATGGCAAGTCTCACTGTGCCACAGTGAGAACTCACTGTTCAGAAATTTCTTGTTTAATGCAGTTTTGAGTTTTGCATTCCACATTTGACGTTCTTGTTTGTTTTATTATTTGTGATTGCAGACCGCAGAACAGAGACGACAAATGGAAGTTGGACAAGGAAGCGGGACCGCTGAGGCCCCTGCTAAGAGAGCTAGGAAAGAGGTCGAAATTTCGGATTTAAAGTTTGGAGAGGACGATATGGGTGAGGTTTACGAATGGTTAGAGTTCAATGGGGCTAGGCAACCACATAAGAACCACTTCTTGAATAAACTCTATACACTTCATCGTCAGGTAGTATGCCCTCCCAAGTATCTTGATCCTATTTTTGCTAGAAATTATGGGGTACAGGAGGATATCCGTAGGTGGTTTCGTATTGAGGTTCAAATTGGTGACCAGGTTGTTAGTAGTGATATGTGGCACAATATTTTCAATAATCGGGAACCAGTTTTTCGTGAACTTTGTCTTGAGTTTTATTCTTCATTAAAATTGACTAAGGAGTTGCATAAAGTGAAGAATATTTTTGAGGAGAGGATTGTTACATTTTTCTGCGGGGGACAGCCTAGGAAGTTATCTATTCCTGAATTTGGTTTTTACTGTGGTATGTATACGAGGGAGCAGTTAGATAATCAAGATTTTAGGGCTTTGTTGAGGAAAGGTTTATATGTGAAACAGGATTTGGGTGATGGAGAGTCGATACCTCAGTATTGGACTCGTATTTCGGGGGGACACGATTGGCCTACTGGTGGCTCTGTTAGTGTGTCGAAGATTAGAAGTGTGAAGCTGAGGTTGTTGCACCGGATGATTGTCACGTTTCTGGTTCAAAGGTCCACCCATTGGGACAAAGCTTATCAGTTGGATCTGTGGTTAATAAAGTTATTTTCTGAGGGGGCACCTAGGAGGTTTGTTTTGGCCCCGATGGTTGTTTTGGATAGGATGGTGAATCACTCGGATTCGCAGTTGGTGCTTGGGCAATTTATCACCCGTCTTTACAAAAGGATGGGAGTTTTTGATCTTGATGCATGCCAGGAGGACTTGTCTTTACAGGTACCACGGGAGCATTTAACTGAGAAGGAGTTGATAATAGCAAAAATTGTGAAGAAGCCGAAAAAGAATGAGCAGGCAAGGTTGGTAGAGGATACAGGTGTTATTTGTGCACCGCCTCCGATTGTGGAAGCTGCTGATGATGAGGAGATGGAGGATGTTCCTCAGGAGCCTCAGAGGAGGCGTGGATGTCCTAGTATTGATTTGATAGAGATTGGATCTCAGCTTCAGAGGATTTTGGATGATCAGCAGTCTAGCCGCTAGACATTTGATGATTATCAGCGGCGTATGGATCAGGATATGACATGGATTGGATCACAATAGGCCCACACCAACTACACACTTAATTTTTATCAGCCTATGTGGGATGCTCAGTACCGTGGGGAGCCGTTTGTTCTGGATACGCCGATTCCTGATTTTTCACCACCACCCATTCATGTTCCCGAGTATCGTCAGGGCGGCGGCTCTTTCTTCCCTATGTCTGCCCCAAGACCCCATAACCTGGGAGGATCTCCTCGTGGTCCAGTACAGTTTGGGTCTTTTCAGGGTGGTCATGATGCTAGCGGTTCATCTTCTTTTGATGCAGGTACTAGTTCAGGATGGATGCCATGGCCACGTGCTGCTGGTCAAGCAGGTGGAGATGCTAGTGGCTCTGGATTTGCTGATTTTGCTAGTGGTTCAGGAGGATTTGCTGGAGGTTCAGGTTCAGGAGCAGGAGATGCACCGGAAGAGGCTACTAGTTGGGTGGACAGTTTGTTTGGTTCACTAGGTTTCCCACATGGATATCACGACCAGTTTCAGTGATGACGATGATGATGGTTCCCATCCGGTACCGTGGGATGGAATCATTTTATGATTTGTGATGATGATTGGTATTCTGATGACTGTACTTTATACATTATTTCTTATTTCTGTTGGTATCCACCCTACGGGGTGATGAAACATTGTACTTTCGTTTATTTTCTTTTCTTTTAGGTTTTTATTTTTCTGCATAATAACTAGTAGATGCTTTGATATGCTTGGAAATTGGTTTTGGTTGTAGTCGGAATTGAAGCAGGTTTATTGATGGCCATTTTCCAACACAAGTGTGGGGGGGACCCCTTTGGATTGTCTTCTCTTCTATATTCTGTGGCATCAATGTGTTGATTGTGTGATGGTGTGCATATGCTGGCAGTAAGTTCAGCGCTATATTTGTGTT
Organism: Erigeron breviscapus; assembly: GCA_034093135.1. Lineage (NCBI taxonomy): Eukaryota > Viridiplantae > Streptophyta > Magnoliopsida > Asterales > Asteraceae > Erigeron > Erigeron breviscapus. The sequence goes on from CM067168.1 coordinate 155,290,754, forward strand.
TGTTATGTGTGATGTACACGCAACTCTCGCACCTTCCGTTTTGGTACAAGTTGTTTCTCCCGCCAAGCAAAGTGTTCTTCCTATTTAGGAAGTGCCATTTGTGACACGGGGTCGACTAACTTGTTTCAAAACGGAATGTGTCCTTATTTCCGGTATGTGCTCTTATTTTTCTATGTTGCTTACCCCTATTTACCTTTGTTTGATCGAATATGGACATTGAGGGCATTGTCCATCTTAAGTGTGTGTGGGGGGGGGTGGCAAATAGGTTTAAGCTGTCGGGTTTATCGCTTTTGTTGTTTTGCCATTGAGATTTCTACCGGTTTTGTTGATGTGTCCCTCTCGTAGGCCTTTGGATTTTATCTAAGGGTAGGAGTCTCTATTTCGAGCTCTTCACTGTGATGTGCATGTTTAAAACTGGTGCTTTCAATTTGGTGGGATGATAGAAGTTGATATGAATTTTAAACTTGAGTTGAACTTGTCCTTGTGGTAAATTGCTTTTGTCACTTAATTATGATAACTTAATAAGCAATTTTACTACAAAATTTTTCCTTGGCAAAATTTTTTAATTGGCGAAGTGTGTTCTGAATGGTTATTTGGCTAGTCCTTCGGGATTGATAATATTACTTGCATACTCATATATATCCAAAACACCCAAATGTGAGATTTTATCATTTCATATATAGTTGTGTCAGATGACGGTTTTGGTGTGATTGCCTTGTAAATACGTCCCTCTCTTAGGCTCTTGGATTTATTCGGGAGTAAGGGTTTTTCATTTTGATGCCCTGCACTAAGATGTGCGTGTTTGAGGTATATCTACTCCATTTCCGGGTTCTTCTCTCGATAAGAGTGTGCCGGTGATGTGTTGATTCTAGAACTTGGCCTGGTGATCGTGACTAAGTACATCGGATGACGAATTGGCATTTAGGTTTGACCAATACTTTTTTCTTTCTTTCTTTTCACTTTTCTTTTGTATATCCATACCTTTACTATACAAAACCTTATACATACACTTGTATATATATACATTTTTCCCTTTCTTTGTATACCTTAGTACAAACTATACACATATACATCCCTTTAACTTAGCTCTTACCTTTGTATAAATCCAATCACATATGTAAACTTTACCTAATTATACCTAACTATACCGATAGTCTAATCTGGGGGGCCATTGATTGTCATTGGTTTGTTTGGATGTTTTGGGAGAGCTTCAGTGGATTGCTTAGTGGAATATTCTTGTCTATGAGAATACGTCAATGGGTCAAGTTATTGTGGATTATCTTAGATTGTTCAAACAAAGGAAGTAAAGTGTTATAGACATGTTCATCATTGTAAGAGGGTGCCTACTAGTGGAGTAAAAATGGTTCAAAAAGTATAAAAAGATGAAAAACAGAAAATAGAAGATTAAAAAAAAAAAGAGAACTTGGGCTACTAGTGAGTATTTCTCATTTTTATATGTCTAGAAGTTTTGTTGTATCATGAATTATGGAAGACTTGGATGATAATAAGTTGTTTGAAGTTGATACACCACAATGGTGTCGGGTTCGCTTGGTGACTTTGGAGGTGTGTTCGCGGGATGACTTCTTATGGGTTGGTTGTTGGCAATCAATGGTATGGGTTTGATTAGACTGTTTTATACATTTTTCATATATACCTTATACTATTGATTATTCCCTTTCATTTCTAACCTACACTCCCATATCCATTGTAAATATCCATATATACATAGCCTTAGTTTAACTATACAACTGTCCTTTATGCCTATTTTGATGATGTACTTGGTGCTTGCGCCGTGTCGGTGGAGCGACGGTCCTAGTTCAAGCCTATGGTAAAAGAGTATACATCACGACCGAGCTATGAGTGATTCTTCATATAAATTCAACCCCAAAAGTAAGTTTGTTGGAGTAGAATGATATTGATAGGTTCATTTGTTTCACTTGTGCTTAGTTGTGTTATCGTGGCTTGCGGATTGTTCAGGTATTGTCAAACATTTCGAGTTTTCATTTAAGATTAAAACTGCTTCACCCAACTTCTTTGTCTTTGACATACTTGGTGTTGCTTCTTTTTGATACTCGTAATTGTTTATTTAGCTTCATTGCCAAGAGCAATTATCACTAGTTCATGGTATGATAGTGAATATCATTTTAATAAAAGAGAGATTTTGTCAACGTAATTTATAGCGGTTGGTGGTACCACGTTGAATGTATGTGTATTTTAAAATGGTTGCTTGTCTATGAGTAATTATCACTAGTTCATGGTATGATAGTGAATATCATTAGAATAAAAGAGAGATTTTGTCAACGTAATTTATAGCGGTTGGTGGTACCACGTTATTTTTAAATGGTTGCTTGTCTATGAGTAATTATCACTAGTTCATGGTATGATAGTGAATATCATTAGAATAAAAGAGAGATTTTGTCAACGTAATTTATAGCGGTTGGTGGTACCACGTTGAATGTATGTGTGATTTTAAAATGGTTGCTTGTCTATGAGTAATTATCACTAGTTCATGGTATGATAGTGAATATCATTAGAATAAAAGAGAGATTTTGTCAACGTAATTTATAGCGGTTGGTGGTACCACGTTGAATGTATGTGTATTTTAAAATGGTTGCTTGTCTATGAGTAATTATCACTAGTTCATGGTATGATAGTGAATATCATTAGAATAAAAGAGAGATTTTGTCAACGTAATTTATAGCGGTTGGTGGTACCACGTTATTTTTAAATGGTTGCTTGTCTATGAGTAATTATCACTAGTTCATGGTATGATAGTGAATATCATTAGAATAAAAGAGAGATTTTGTCAACGTAATTTATAGCGGTTGGTGGTACCACGTTGAATGTATGTGTGATTTTAAAATGGTTGCTTGTCTATGAGTAATTATCACTAGTTCATGGTATGATAGTGAATATCATTAGAATAAAAGAGAGATTTTGTCAACGTAATTTATAGCGGTTGGTGGTACCACGTTGAATGTATGTGTATTTTAAAATGGTTGCTTGTCTATGAGTAATTATCACTAGTTCATGGTATGATAGTGAATATCATTAGAATAAAAGAGAGATTTTGTCAACGTAATTTATAGCGGTTGGTGGTACCACGTTGAATGTTGTGTGATTTTAAAATGGTTGCTTGTCTATGAGTAATTATCACTAGTTCATGGTATGATAGTGAATATCATTAGAATAAAAGAGAGATTTTGTCAACGTAATTTATAGCGGTTGGTGGTACCAGTTGAATGTATGTGTGATTTTAAAATGGTTGCTTGTCTATGAGTAATTATCACTAGTTCATGGTATGATAGTGAATATCATTAGAATAAAAGAGAGATTTTGTCAACGTAATTTATAGCGGTTGGTGGTACCACGTTGAATGTATGTGTATTTTAAAATGGTTGCTTGTCTATGAGTAATTATCACTAGTTCATGGTATGATAGTGAATATCATTAGAATAAAAGAGAGATTTTGTCAACGTAATTTATAGCGGTTGGTGGTACCACGTTATGTGTGATTTTAAAATGGTTGCTTGTCTATGAGTAATTATCACTAGTTCATGGTATGATAGTGAATATCATTAGAATAAAAGAGAGATTTTGTCAACGTAATTTATAGCGGTTGGTGGTACCAGTTGAATGTATGTGTGATTTTAAAATGGTTGCTTGTCTATGAGTAATTATCACTAGTTCATGGTATGATAGTGAATATCATTAGAATAAAAGAGAGATTTTGTCAACGTAATTTATAGCGGTTGGTGGTACCACGTTATTTTTAAATGGTTGTTTGTCTATGAGCAATTATCACTAGTTCATGGTATGATAGTGAATATCATTTTAATAAAAGAGAGATTTTGTCAACGTAATTTATAGCGGTTGGTGGTACCAGTTGAATGTATGTGTGATTTTAAAATGGTTGCTTGTCTATGAGTAATTATCACTAGTTCATGGTATGATAGTGAATATCATTAGAATAAAAGAGAGATTTTGTCAACGTAATTTATAGCGGTTGGTGGTACCACGTTGAATGTATGTGTGATTTTAAAATGGTTGCTTGTCTATGAGTAATTATCACTAGTTCATGGTATGATAGTGAATATCATTAGAATAAAAGAGAGATTTTGTCAACGTAATTTATAGCGGTTGGTGGTACCACGTTATTTTTAAATGGTTGCTTGTCTATGAGTAATTATCACTAGTTCATGGTATGATAGTGAATATCATTAGAATAAAAGAGAGATTTTGTCAACGTAATTTATAGCGGTTGGTGGTACCACGTTATTTTTACATAGGTTCAATTGGTAATTTGATAGTCAGTCAAACTAATCATTGGAAAAGTTGTCTTGGCATTGGTGGTACCGGCTTGGGTAATTTAACTAGTAATTTAGGTGAATTGGTGATTTGTTGACGGTTGGTGGTACCACGTGAGCACCTTATTCTTTTCACAACTATCCTTAAACTCAAATGAATTTGGTCTTAATTAAATGCAATCACATTTGAAGTCGAGTGAATTAAAGGTGGATGACTTTCATCTATATTGTCTGAAACTTTCCTTACTTTTATGCAATTTGTTTTCTCAAATTTATTTCAATTTACTTGTCAAAGGATTTTCAAAGCAACACCCGTTTTCCAAACCATTTCATCAAACAGCTAGCTCAATCCAATCCCCGAGAACGAACACGGTCTTACCTTTTAACTATATTGCAAACGGTCGGGTACACTGCCCGATAGTGTGTAGTAGCGAGTTCTTAGGTGATTCTAGTTTATATATTTTTAAAGCTCGATTTAGCACATCAATCATCTACCATCATCCCCGATATGCCATTCAACCTTTTCCTATTATTGATCAAACCATGAAAATACTTGGAGTTTTCATTGCCATCGACCGCCCACTTGCATCTCGATCGTTGTCTAAGGTCGCTAGATTTGTTTTTGTCAAATTCAGCGATAGTTTTAAAACATTCCAATCTGGTCCAATTATCTTCCTCCGATAATTCCTCCTCTTCAATCTTAGCGTTTATTTCCTCAAGTTCCATTTTACAAAGTTCAACTTCCTCCTCTTCCTTTTTTTTGATTTCATCTCTCAAGCTACGAAGACAATCCTGAAGCCATCTAAGTTTGAGAGTCAAGAGCACATCGGGTGGGCCCACTCCCTGGAAAGTTTCAAAGCCTTTATTAACAACCTCCTCAAAATCATCCTTGTCCATCCACGAGTTGAAAAAACGGAATGGCCTAGGCCCAAAGTTCCTGTCAACAAGAGTGAGAAAAATTGGGTTGTGATCAGATCTCAACCTGGGCAGGGATCGAAAGCAAGCACCCGGCCATAGGTCCACCACATCGCGTCCCACCAATAATCTATCAATCTTGCTCAACTTTTTTCCCCGATCACCCTCCATAAGAAAGGTAAATTTACTTCCTTTCATCTCGAACTCATGTAAATCAGAAGCTTCAATGAAAGTATTAAAGTCACGAGCACCATGATGTTGAAAAACAGACCCTCTTCTTTCCTCCGCCACCCTAACCGAGTTGAAATCACCGATAAAGAACCATAAACCAGAGCCACTATTCTTAAGAGCAACTAACTTTTCCCATAATTCTATTTTTGCCCTTCTACTTTGCGGAGCATAAACGTTAACCACACAAAAAAGATCATTGAACCCTTTCACAGTACCCTTGATCAACAAATAATTACTATCCTTAACAACATCAACCATACGAAAGATGGAGCGATCCCAAATACTGACAAGACCCCCCGATCGTCCGTTCGAATCCACATAATCAAACTCAAAGTTAGAGTTACCCCAATAACTCCCAATTATTATTTTTTATCCAAAGTCACACATTGAGATTCTTGTATGGCTAAAAAGGAGACTTTCTCATTGTTTCTTAATCCCTTTATCCAATCCGACTTCCCCGTCCCTTTAATTCCCCTGATGTTGATAGACAAAAGATTCATAAGGGAAAAACATTAATACCTTCTTCTTCAATGGCTGTCTTAACTCTGTCTACTACCCCTTCGAGATTAAGACCCGCCTCTTTGACAAATTCGATGGTTTTATGAACCTCAGATTCCATCTCCACATCATTCTGTTTCCTGATGAGATCTTCTTGCTCATAGTTCTGGTCATGGGTATCCTCGAACAGGGGATTTGGAAAAGAGGAAGAAACCCCAATTTTGTTTTGTTGCTGACTAGTGTTTGGAAAGTCTCTCGGAGCGGTTTTAAAATGAACCAAGTCAGGGGATGGAGTGGGCCTGTCTGTGTCTTCATGAGTTCCAATGGGCCTTTCGTGGGGGAAGCTAAATGGGCTCTCGAGCCCATCCAAACAAACCGATCCACTAGTTCTAGGCCTTTTTCGAGATTTTTTAAAATTAACCCCCACGTGACAAATATTTTCCCAGTCCTCAAAAATTGTTTTGTTTCTACCCGTTACATTTTCTGTGGGCCCCTTATCAGGTGATGAAAAAACAAAATGATTTCCATTATTAATAATATTTTCCTTTTCCCCAGTAGAAATTAAATGTTCAGCATGCCTCTTTGGTTCCCCATGCACGACCGTTTCATTTTCCAGGTTAGGGTTCCTCCAGTCGCCTTCTTCCACCTCAACATTCGTGTCGCCGGCGGCATCAACGTTATCGTTGTTTCTTGGTTTTTCATCAGAAACCCATCCGCAAGGAGGACACCAATCGATAGGTTTTTCCACGATCCAGACCCTAAATTTCTTTTTTCGCCATCGGACTGACACTTCTTATTTAACCTCCTTCCCGTCCCCCACTAAGATCCCGACACACTCAACAGAACGATTAACGTCTTCATCTTTTGTAGTGGAAGGACTGACCACCTTACCGACCTTTTCACATATGTTGTCCACCACCTTAGCGTTGGCAAGATGAAGAGGGACTCCATAGACACCAACCCAGGCAATACGCTCAAATGGGATAGATTGTCCAACCCATTCGTCGACCCTGGAGAACCAGGGCTCCCATATCTCCATCTTTGATAGGAAGTCTTGGGCCGTTTCTGGGTTCTCAAAAGTGATAAGCATGTTCAGACCCCCTAGGTACTGAACCCTTGTTCTCTCGAATCCTTTGTCACCCAGTTGTCCATGAAGTGACACTAAAGCATCGAAAGATCTGCACCTTGCAACTACAGCCCGGTTGTGGAATTCAGACAGACCATTAACGGAATCCTCCACCACCACCTCCATCTCCTTGGGGAATGGCTCCAGTGGGACTGATCCTTTCACAATATCACTATATGACGGTCCCCGTTTCGCCGGTTGAAACCCTACTTTGAAGCTGGTTGTTTGAGAGGCCGGGGCTGGGAAAGGTTTGGGGAGAAAACCTCCCCTATTAGTGTTTCTTCCATCACCAGAAGTACCATTTTCCAAAGCAAAGAAAGCTTTGTTGACCTTGAGAGTGTGACCTCCCATTTTTATGTTCTTCAGTCTTCCTTCCATCTCCTTTTCGTCCTTCACCCCAGTAAAGCTTGCGAACCCGAACCTCAGATTGTCCTTATTCCTTTTCCTTGCGATATAGACTTTTGTTACCTCCCCATAATCCTTAAGGAAGTTGGATAGATCCCATGGCCTACATCCATCAGGGAGATTGGCCACGAAAATTTTTACGATATCATTCTATATATATATATATATATATATATATATATATATATATATATATATATATATATATATATATATATATATATATATATATATATATATATATATATATATATATATATATATATATATATATATATATATATATATATATATATATATATATATATATATATATATATATATATATATATATATATATATATATATATATATATATATATATATATATATATATATATATATATATATATATATATATATATATATATATATATATATATATATATATATATATATATATATATATATATATATATATATATATATATATATATATATATATATATATATATATATATATATATATATATATATATATATATATATATATATATATATATATATATATATATATATATATATATATATATATATATATATATATATATATATATATATATATATATATATATATATATATATATATATATATATATATATATATATATATATATATATATATATATATATATATATATATATATATATATATATATATATATATATATATATATATATATATATATATATATATATATATATATATATATATATATATATATATATATATATATATATATATATATATATATATATATATATATATATATATATATATATATATATATATATATATATATATATATATATATATATATATATATATATATATATATATATATATATATATATATATATATATATATATATATATATATATATATATATATATATATATATATATATATATATATATATATATATATATATATATATATATATATATATATATATATATATATATATATATATATATATATATATATATATATATATATATATATATATATATATATATATATATATATATATATATATATATATATATATATATATATATATATATATATATATATATATATATATATATATATATATATATATATATATATATATATATATATATATATATATATATATATATATATATATATATATATATATATATATATATATATATATATATATATATATATATATATATATATATATATATATATATATATATATATATATATATATATATATATATATATATATATATATATATATATATATATATATATATATATATATATATATATATATATATATATATATATATATATATATATATATATATATATATATATATATATATATATATATATATATATATATATATATATATATATATATATATATATATATATATATATATATATATATATATATATATATATATATATATATATATATATATATATATATATATATATATATATATATATATATATATATATATATATATATATATATATATATATATATATATATATATATATATATATATATATATATATATATATATATATATATATATATATATATATATATATATATATATATATATATATATATATATATATATATATATATATATATATATATATATATATATATATATATATATATATATATATATATATATATATATATATATATATATATATATATATATATATATATATATATATATATATATATATATATATATATATATATATATATATATATATATATATATATATATATATATATATATATATATATATATATATATATATATATATATATATATATATATATATATATATATATATATATATATATATATATATATATATATATATATATATATATATATATATATATATATATATATATATATATATATATATATATATATATATATATATATATAACTATTTTACATATGAAATATATATTTATTTAAAGCAATACCACAAATGCATCTAAAAATTTATAGTATAAATACATATATTTAATATGCACAACAAACCAAAAATAAATAGAAAAAAAGTCGAATAAAAATTTTCAATGCATTAGTTGAAACCCTAAAGGAGTAAGTCTGAAACAGCCAAATAACGGTAGTAGGGATATGACCATAAAAAGTTGCAATATACTATTTGGAGACCCAAACGGAATATTTTTTTGGCAAACAACCAATAAGTAATCCGTAATAGAAGTCCTAACGAGATACGATGTGTCAAAATCCGAAATAATGGTAATGGTACGGGATATAGCCATAAAAATTCGCAATATATTTTTTGAGAACCCAAAAGAATGAAAAGTACTTAAAAAACCAATAACTAATGCGTAATAGAATACACGAACAGGATGCGACATGGCAAAATCCAAATAATATTACTTAGACGAATAGTAACTCGTCACGCAGACGAGTTACTATTCCTCTTTCCATTCCTCTTAATATTATACTAGTATAATTCGAGTCCTGCGTTGCGGGCCTTAAATTTTCCTTTTGAAATGGTTGTATTGTTTTAGAGTGCTTGTGTTAAACCTCCAACTGCTTAATTAAAAATCATTCACATTAGCTTCCATTTAAGTGCTATAGAGTTTCAATTATGATGATTACATTTTGTTACTTGTGATGTGTCACTATATATGTTAGATTAAAACTTTTACCATATGAAATATATTTATTTAAAGCAATACCAAAAACACATCTAAATTTAATGTATCGAATACATCTATTTAATCTGCACACACAAAAAAAGTCGAATGAAAATTTTCACTATATTAGTTGAAACCACAAAGAAGAAAGTGTGCAAAAACCAAATAAGGGTACATAACATTATAAAAAAGTTGCAATATACTGTTTGGAAACTCAAACGAAAAAAAGTGTGAAAAAACCAAATAAGTAACCCGTAATAGATGCCCAAACGGGATGCGATGTAACAAATCCGAATAATTGTAATGGTACAGAATATAAGCATTAAAAAATGTAATATATTGTTTGAGAATTCAAACTCGAAAAGAAGTACGAGAAAACCAATAAATAACACGTCATAAAAAGGATCGGACGGGATGTGATTTGGCAAAAAATTATTTGTTTTATAATCTAGTATACAAAAGACATTTTTACAACTTTCACATAATGATAAACATCAATAGACGTTTCTTCACGGACGAATACATATAATCTAATCAAGTTTGAAGGTAATTAGTTGCTATTATCGTCTCTTCTTATGATTTTTTTTGTTTCTTACCAACTAGATTATTGAACCGCGTAATACGCGAAGAACACATTAAAAATTATATTAAAAGTTATGATGGATTTTAAAACATACAGTTTACAATTGATTTTTATTATATAAGTTTGTTTTGTTGTGTACACTTGTTTAATTGATAGTTGATAATATCAAGATAAACTTAGGGGGTATTTGTCATTGCGTTTTCAAAACTGTGTTTTAAAAAAAAACAGGTAGTGACATGCTTTTTTAAAACTCTGTTTTCACTTTATGCAAATGCAATTAATCACTTTCTTAACCAAACACTTTTTCTGATTATATGTGTTTCATAAAATATAAATACACTTTTATGTCAATAGCAGTCTAGATTGTTTGGTCTCATATGTAATACTCCATCCGTCCCATTTTAATTGTCCAATTTTGACTGGTCAAGTCTTTTTCTTCCGACTTTGACCGTAAATATCTTTGTTTGTGTTATATATTAGTTGATGAAAGTTATATCAATGAAAAATACATTTAAAACTCAATCAATTCATATATGTTATATCAAGTGTTATATAACATAAACAAAAATATTTACGGTCAAAGTTGAAAGATAAAGACTTAAAAAGTCAAAATAGGATACTTAATATGAGACAGAGGGAATATGTTTTTGTAAGTGATTATCATTAATGATCTTCATATTATGCATAAAATACTAGAATTAAAAGCCATCGCAAAAGAATTAATGTTTTTCTCCAAAAATGTGGATGCTCCTTTGTCCACGTCTACTTTTTTTTCTTGTGTTTCACGGCTAACACAATTAATAAAAAGGGAGTTGACTAGTCGACTTACATTTCTCTTGCTCCAGCCGATCCACAAAGGATGAGTCAAATATGTGAGCTGATGTGGCTTGTTGCAATTGGCTGGTCAACAAAAGTCTGAAAAATATGAAATGCAAATTCCCCTTTACGTTTCTACGCCACACTTTCTTTCTTTCGGATCACGGCCCATCTAAAAACATAAGAATTTGGCTCCTCTTCTTTTATGCTGAGTTCTTAAGTTTTTTTTAGGAGAGAAAAGAAAGGGATACAAATGATTTCAAAATAATTTGTGTTCTTGAGTTTTTTTAATAGAAGGAAAGGAAATGAAATGAAATGAAATGATATTGATGGATTTTTTAGTTGATTTTGTTTCTCAAATTTTCTTCCCAAATATGGGATGATTTGAGATGATCTCTTCTCTTCCATTTTCATCTCCTTCATTCATTTCATTTCTTTTAAATCAAAACTTGAGAACACAGCATTAATGTATCACACGGCCCAGCATTTAAATACGAGTAGAATGTTTTTGCCCAATTTACTTTGTCATCTTGGCTGGAAGTCTGGAGCAGAACAATGATAATATAAGTTGCTCTTGTGCGCATGTAATTGTACCCAGCAGAATGAAACAAGGCAGCAAAGAAAATATATTTCATCCATGAAGTCAAGATAAAGAGTAATATGAAACTCGAATGTGGCAAGTGATCCTGGGAAAATCTCTTGGCTGCATATATTACTTTAAGAGCATCCGTCTTGTCTCGATTTCACCATGAACCAAACTCAAACGCCGCCATTTTACTTGACTATTTTAAGTCATTTTTAACCGTTTGAGCTCCAAATTGCCATGATCACTCAAGGTACCTACACAAATGCTTATACAAATACTAAGTGGCCATTTTAACATGATACTTGACTAAAAAATACATATAAATGAATGATATTAGGCATTAAATCAATATGCAAAACATGTATAATTTGGCCAATATCAACAATCCAATTGCAGGGGACTTACATAAACGCAGTAATCAAATAATCCCTTCAAAAGCGCAAATCCGAACACTATTTTAGTAAAAAAGATTGTTTCAACCAATACATATAAAAGTTCGAAGTATGGTGTTTATAACCCATTGTAAGTTATATGGGTAAACTAGTCTTCAGGCCCGTCCGATAGACGGATGGTCTAAAAATATATATATCAAAGATAAATATAAAAATAAATAACAAAACAGGTGAAAAATAACAAAACATGAACAAAACAAATATAAAGAATAAACCCTTTTTGTAGCAGAAGAATAAGTCACAATCAAACTACAATTGACAACAAACTAAATTAAAAGAGATGAAAAATAACAATAACATAACAATTCAATATCAAATAATAAACAAACACGAAGAAAATACCAAAAATAAAATTAAAGTGATATATAAAAAAACCGTATGTTTACTGAACTTGATTTGTTTATTAAAGATAAGAAAAAGAGGAATAATATGAATGAGAATGATTAATAAAAATTTAGGTTGTATATATAATAATTTATTGGGAGAATTTCAAGGATATTATATATAAAATTTAAAAAGATTTGTTTTGATAGAAAAAAGATTTATGATAGAGTTTTAAATATAATTATCTATTTAATAAGCAAATAAAAAATAAAAAAAAATCTAGAAAAAGGGGAGAGAGCTTTAGAGTAATTAGGAGAGAGTTTTAGGTTGCCAATATTATATTTATACACGGGTAAGGCCACTGGCGGAACTACACTTATACGAGGGGTACCCCGGGCTACGGGTCCGTTAAATTTTTGTAAGTATATTTTTTCTAAAGAATGATATAGTTCAACACTGTGACAACCGCCAAAATTTCAGGTTGATTAATTTATTATTATGTGTACTACTTAAATTTGTGTAGATCAAGCAATATGAACAAACATTTTATGGCATAATAAACTGAACAAATATTTTTGGATAAATCATGGACAATTATTGCCAATGACTCAAATAGTTATTTGAGAGTTGTTTGAAAATACTTTTTCATACTTAAACTATCAGTAACCGTATTTATGAATAGTATCGTATTCGTGAATAGTAACCGTATACACGAATAGTATCGTATATGTGAATAGTAACCATATCCAGAAATCGTATTCATGAATAGCTTTCAATATTATGATGAAAGAGACTATCGGAGAAGGTCCCACTCTGCTTGCGTCCGCTAGCTGACGACGTGTGATCGTGAATAGCGACCATGAATAGTAACGTGAATAGTACTGTGAATAGTACCGTGAATAGTGACTGTGAATAGTAACGGTAAATAGTAAATTCTAAATAATAAAGGTAAAAAGTAAATTCTAAATAGTAAAGGTAGTGACTGTGAATAGTAACGGTAAATAGTAAATTCTAAATAGTAAAGGTAAAAAGTAAATTCTAAATAGTAAAGGTAAAAGTAAATTGTAAATAGTAAAAGGAAAAAGGTAAATTGTAAAAAGGTAATGGTAAAAAGTAAAACGGCAGGACACACGCGGGACCCAGGTCAAATCAAAGGAAATGAATGTTGACTGATTTTTTTTAAAATTTCAAAAAGTGAATAGTATAAAGTAAACGTTGCTTTCATACTTTATTCTTATAATATAAAAGTTCAAACCCCACTCACGGGGGTTAATTGAGCAAAAATTATTAAAATGAAAGTTGTAGATCTTAATTTACTGATCTTATAGAAACTTGAATTTTCTCAATAGGAGCCCGTATGGATAATTTAGGATAAAAACAATGTATAAATATATACTACTAGGATAAAGGAAATCTATCATTAGAAACGTCAAAGAAGTAGTGGGAAACACACTTTTATCTGCTTTATAATTTAAAATTTATAAATTATGAACCACGGGTCTAGTTTGTTAAGTGTATGGACAAAAATAACACTATATATATACAAACCCCTTATTCATGATTAACTCTATAATATAATAATAATAAAATCTAATTAGGTGACTACCTTTGTTGAATTATTTCGTTGAACGACATTCTTGAATATTTTCTTAATAGGCGGGTTATGATATGATTAAAATATTCAAAATAAACGAATTCGTTTCCTATAAATAGCCACCTTTGTTTAACCATAAAACTCACACCATCATATATTCACTTCTAAATTTCTCTCTTATAATCACACAAGACTAAGTGATCTTTCTTCTACAACACTAAGGTGAGTCTCCATATTCCCCTTTTCAATTATTTATACATTTATTTGGGGACTGAGATACATGCATAAAAACTACTTGTTATACTTATATGTATATTTGCGAAGTTATATTATATGTAACATACTTATATGTACATTTACAAAATTATATATTATATTATATATTTTGTAACTCCGCTTTATCTATTTTACCTTCGGGGTAAAATACAAACTCTTTACTGTTATGATGAACACAAGTACTTCAGATTTGTATATATGGTTGATTCTAAGTTGCTCTGTTCACCCAAAGTCCTCACCATCATGAACGATTAATTATGGCAACATAAACGTGGGTATATTGAATAGTACTATTGGGGTAGGCACCCCCATCCGGGTTGGTCATACCAACTGGTTAAACGGATGCATTTATAACTGGAAAACTTAGAGTACCCTGAACAAGGTACCTACTCCGGAGGCAAATAAACACACACTTGTCTAGTTTCGGTTCATGAGCTTAGAACTTGGTATTTACAGTATCTACTCTTGTATTATATTTGATCCATTGTGTGATCAAATGGTTACTTCAAATCTATGATACTCTTTGCTTTATATTGTATCATAACTAATTGACATTGCGGTAAGGCAATGGTCACGCTGAACTTTGGATATCGTGAAACTATATTTTCTATATGAAAAACTTATGGAACTCACCAACTTTATGTTGACGTATTTTAGCATGTATTCTCAGGTAACTAGACGATACTCTATACATGGGACATTTTTCCGCTGCATACAACATGATGAACCATGGACCACCCTCAGGCTTTAGGACTGACTCATCAATTTGCTAAAGTCTCAGGCTACTATTTAATATTGTTTAATATTAAATAAATGTTTTCAAGAATAATATCTTTCATAAATTTGTAATATAAATTTGTGAACAATTTTTATATAAATGTATTTATATATATATATATATATATATATATATATATATATATATATATATATATATATATATATATATATATATATATATATATATATATATATATATATATATATATATATATATATATATATATATATATATATATATATATATATATATATATATATATATATATATATATATATATATATATATATATATATATATATATATATATATATATATATATATATATATATATATATATATATATATATATATATATATATATATATATATATATATATATATATATATATATATATATATATATATATATATATATATATATATATATATATATATATATATATATATATATATATATATATATATATATATATATATATATATATATATATATATATATATATATATATATATATATATATATATATATATATATATATATATATATATATATATATATATATATATATATATATATATATATATATATATATATATATATATATATATATATATATATATATATATATATATATATATATATATATATATATATATATATATATATATATATATATATATATATATATATATATATATATATATATATATATATATATATATATATATATATATATATATATATATATATATATATATATATATATATATATATATATATATATATATATATATATATATATATATATATATATATATATATATATATATATATATATATATATATATATATATATATATATATATATATATATATATATATATATATATATATATATATATATATATATATATATATATATATATATATATATATATATATATATATATATATATATATATATATATATATATATATATATATATATATATATATATATATATATATATATATATATATATATATATATATATATATATATATATATATATATATATATATATATATATATATATATATATATATATATATATATATATATATATATATATATATATATATATATATATATATATATATATATATATATATATATATATATATATATATATATATATATATATATATATATATATATATATATATATATATATATATATATATATATATATATATATATATATATATATATATATATATTTATATATATATATATATATATATATATATATATACAGTTTTATATATATATATATAGTTTATATATATATATATATATATATATATATATATATATATATATATATATATGCTTATATATATATATATATATTATATGTATATATTCTTATATATAACAACAGAATAATGTCCGGATTTATTGTGGAATACTTATCCGACCGTGAGGAAGAGATCACTTCCCGATCACCTCCACCTGTACCTGTATCCCCCGACTCTCCTCGACGCGTATTAGATCTGTCAATGGAGGAGACCGATCATCCTGAAGAAGAAGATGATAACGCAATTTTCCCTGTACCAAACACTACTGTCACTACCCATGCCTTTACTAGCACTATGCCTACTTTTACTTTTCCAACCCCATCAGGGGAAGGTCCTTCAAGGTCACCCTGATCTTTGTTACGAAGGTTTCGAACGCCTAGATACCCGACGTTTAACCGCCCTCAGTCACGACGTCCCCGACCTACTTATCCCGAACCACCCGCTCAGCGGCTGCAGCGATCTATCAATCTAAACGCTATACCAAGATTCCTGGCGGAATGGAGATTTGAGGAAGGACTCCTTAACTCCGACCGGTTCAGAATAGCCAACGATCCAACCAATATTCCTGCTCTAACTATGGAACCTCTACATGACACTATCCCTACATTGGTCTTACGCATACTCCAAACACAAAGGTGTATTACGGAGTTGAGGGAAAGAACAAACATACTGCGGAGGAAGGTGGAAAATCAAGATAACATGATAGTCGCACTGGAAAGCGAGATGGAGGAAGCTCACTTCAGGACTCATGGTCTTGAAGATACCGTGTTAGAGCTGCAGGAAAAGATAACACAGTTTGAGGCCGCATTTGAAGCTATATCTAGAGCCACCACTATAACCCCATCTACTCCATCACAGTAGATATTATCTGTACATATTAGTTATTTACTATTTACGGTCAATGTACCGGGAAATGTAAATTTTGATGAAATAATGGATTTCCGAGATGTTAAGATCTCAAAGTCTGTTATCCGATGAATTTACCATCTTTATCTTGATTTACATTTCTTTTAGTTATAACTATTGTGTTGTGGTAATGATGTGATGTGATAGTATCTCATCAATTTCTTATAATTTTTTTTAAAGATAAAAGAAGTATTAGACATGGACGCAACAGACATTGCCAGAATAGTAGCTGAAAGTATAGCAGCAGCTTTTGCTACCCAAACCGCAAACAATAATCATGCTAATAATGGTACACCAAGAGGTTGTACTTACAGAGAATTTCAACAATGTAAGCCACTTACATTCAAAGGTACTGAAGGAGCAATTGGATGTAACACCCAACTTTATAAAAATATGGATTTCAAAATTTTTTAAATAAAACAGTCATTAAATGCGGAAAGGTCTCTTTTATACATAGTCATTTCCTAACGGAAATGTCAACCAAAGTTTTTGGTGTTACTTATAGCATCACACGATAATTTAAGAAATCCATAACAAACCACACGACCAAACATTATTAAAGTCTATATGATATAATACAAATAGACTAGCAAATGAGGCAATCTATGGCATCAATAAGTCTTCATTATGCTACCATCTATCCATGTCTCACACCTAGCAACTTCACTGCTTATCCTGAGGATACACAACATTTTCAAAAACAAGTGTCAGCTTAAAAAGCTGAGTAAGATAACCACAGGTTGTATAAAACAGTTGCCAATTAAATCATCTTATAAAACATCATACGCATGTCAGGCATATAACAATCATTAATCGTCACATATCAAACATATTACACAATAGGAAGATTATATTCCTACATGTGCCTAACAACCTCAATCACCTCATCAATCAACAAGAGCAATCTCAACAACTCAGGTTATGCCAATTTCAACTATATAGTAGTGACTTATGTCACATAAGTAATCAACAACAGGTTGTGCATAGGCGGTCATTCAACCTTTCAAGGAACCTTGCACCCGACATGATGGGTTGTCCTTTCGGGGTCCATCGGCGTCGTTAGGGATAGGCATAACCAAATCCAGGAGTAAACCGTTTAACAACTGGTGGTGATCGGTCCAAATCACCCGGTATACTCAATCAACTTGACCATGTCGTTAGAGGCATCATGATTACCCCGTCCGACCAACTCTAGCACACTAGTCCCACCGGAGAATAGTATGGGTTAAGCTTAACACTTTCAACTGTATGTTTATACTCGAGTTTTAGCAACCATTTCAACAATGTAAGCCACTTACATTCAAAGGTACTGAAGGAGCAATTGGATGTAACACCCAACTTTATAAAAATATGGATTTCAAAATTTTTTAAATAAAACAGTCATTAAATGCGGAAAGGTCCCTTTTATACATAGTCATTTCCTAACGGAAATGTCAACCAAAGTTTTTGGTGTTACTTATAGCATCACACGATAATTTAAGAAATCCATAACAAACCACACGACCAAACATTATTAAAGTCTATATGATATAATACAAATAGACTAGCAAATGAGGCAATCTATGGCATCAATAAGTCTTCATTATGCTACCATCTATCCATGTCTCACACCTAGCAACTTCACTGCTTATCCTGAGGATACACAACATTTTCAAAAACAAGTGTCAGCTTAAAAAGCTGAGTAAGATAACCACAGGTTGTATAAAACAGTTGCCAATTAAATCATCTTATAAAACATCATACGCATGTCAGGCATATAACAATCATTAATCGTCACATATCAAACATATTACACAATAGGAAGATTATATTCCTACATGTGCCTAACAACCTCAATCACCTCATCAATCAACAAGAGCAATCTCAACAACTCAGGTTATGCCAATTTCAACTATATAGTAGTGACTTATGTCACATAAGTAATCAACAACAGGTTGTGCATAGGCGGTCATTCAACCTTTCAAGGAACCTTGCACCCGACATGATGGGTTGTCCTTTCGGGGTCCATCGGCGTCGTTAGGGATAGGCATAACCAAATCCAGGAGTAAACCGTTTAACAACTGGTGGTGATCGGTCCAAATCACCCGGTATACTCAATCAACTTGACCATGTCGTTAGAGGCATCATGATTACCCCGTCCGACCAACTCTAGCACACTAGTCCCACCGGAGAATAGTATGGGTTAAGCTTAACACTTTCAACTGTATGTTTATACTCGAGTTTTAGCAACCATTTCAACAATGTATTGTATCAACCATTTCAATTACATCATTTTAGGGCCCCTATCGTGCAATTGTGAATCATGGCAATCCTACATGAGTCTAGTGTACTACATGTATAGGCCAATCAAACATCAAGCATGAACTCATAATCTCAATCAATCATGCAGGTAACCAAAACATCGTTATTCTATCAAATTAATCATATCATTCATCACAAGTAATAGTATGCATAACATTATTAATTAAAGTTAACCAAGACATAGCATGCATAAACACCCACAGTAAGCCATCCCAAAGTTCCCATAACTTAACAAGCGTATGAAGGCTTTACCAATCGTTAATTATAAAAACTAAGTTCTCATTGTGTTCCTCGTGTCAAAAGGTAGTTATCTTACCTCGGAGAAGCACACAACGTAAGTTACCAAGCTTGGTAAGTATCCCTGACTACCTTAGTGTTGTAGAAGAAGATTACTTAGACGTATTTAGTCTTGTGTAATTATAAGAGAGATTTTAGAAGTGAATATAAATGGTGTGAGTTTTATAATTAAACTAAGGTCGCTATTTATAGAAAATAATTTTAGCATATTCTTTGGAATATGCCTTACCATCTCAACCCATTCGCTGAACCCATACTGCATAGCACCAGGATTGTCAGTTTGCACTAGTGGCCCACCAGCATACTTAATTTCAACTTGAAAGACTTTGGTGCCTGGCTTAATTGTAACATTGACACTATTTATAGTACCACTATGTCTTCTGGTTGACATGATCTGGGAGTAATAACTTCGAGCTTCAGATTCATTAGTGATTTTTATACTCCCAGCACCAGCAGCCAGTACAGCGGACTTAATGTCTTCATTTGATACCTCGCCAGTTGGTTCAACGAATGTCCTAAGGTCAGCATCCCTTGCATCTTTTGTCAGTGGTCTTCTTGGTTGTGGAATCCTTCTTCTTGGTGGATTCAAAACATCCTTCACAACCTTCTTGACATTTGCAATTCTCTTAAGAATCCCACTGGCCCTCATTTCCTTAGCCTTATCCACTGAAATGTTTAAACTTCTGGCATCAAATTCTGCCTCATCCTCAGCATAGTGTCTATCCAGTTCTACATCTAGCATTTCATTCAACTGGTCAACTATCCTGGGATCATTTTTAATCCTAACATACTCATCCTTAGTGATACCCAGTAGATTGGCATCACTCATATCCAGCAACTTAATCTGAGCAAGATGTGCCCTGGCCTCAACTTGGTTTCTTTGTTTCATTTTCTTCCTTTCTTTGATGTCATTCCCAAGTCTAGCCAGTTTTCTACTATCACTATCTGAAACTGGAGGTAGTATGTCAGCATTACCAGTTTCTAACATTTCACCAGTGGCCGGCTGGGCAGATGCATCACCAGCTAATCCTTTACCTTTATCCAAACCAACATTCCCCCTTTCACTCTGCTCACCAGCTTCAGTACTGGTAGCCACAACCAATTCTCTTCCAGATCCAGATGGAGTCCTTCCAGGTGCAACTGGTCGTGTAAGGACTGAACTTCTTTCCCCCTTGGAAGCATCTAGACCTGCCCTAATTGCTTCCCATTCAGAGGGGTGATATGGCAACCGGTCAAGAGGCTGCCATGACTGCAAGTCCTTACACTCTTTGAAGATGCCACACATCATCCTGAAGGACCTCCATAAATGGTTCGTCTCCTTGGACTGGGTCAAGACATTTGGAAGAACTTGGTCTTGACCAGTTTTCAGTTCATTCAAAATCTTTGAGTCCTCATCCAAACCTGAGACAACCTTATCCTTAACCTCATCATCCATCTTCTTCAGATTTCCCACTTCAGTTGTCAGTTTTTCTATAGATTCAGCATGTAGAGATACTTGGGTGTTCAAACTCTCTATGCTGCCTCTCAACTGGTTGATCTCACTGGTAAGTGGGGCCAGATCAACCTGAGGAGTGGCCAGCTTGGTGATCTCAGACATCACCCTTTCAACCAATTGCTCTTCTCTAGCACCCAACGTATCCTCTATTTTCTGACCAACTGAAGACATCAACTGCTCTCCAAGGCCAGTTACATCTAGGCCAGGTCTTTCAATAAGTTCTTTGACCTGCCTTTCAATCTCTTTTAAGTCAACTTCGGAAGTTCTGACAGTATTTCCTAGCAAGTTGGAGATTGAACTGGACACCTTGGAGTGAGTTAGGTCAAAGGCTTCTTTTAGAGTACCAGCTAGATTGTTGCAGCCAGTGACCAACTCATTAAGCTTTCCAAACACCAAGTCTTCATTAGAAGAAAACTTGTTTATCCCCAGATCGACCACCTTGATGTTTGTCAACGAGTCCTTGTGGTATCTGGAGAAAGACTTGGTATTCTTGTCAAGTGTCTTCTGAATCTCCTCCACCCTGGTTAGAAGGTTTTGGAGATCGGCTTGTATGGAGACAACTTGACTGTCCAGTGACAAAGGAGAAGGTGTCACTGGACCACTTGCAGTTACTACTGGAGCAACTGGAGGAGGCAAACTGATGGAAGTCTCCCCAGTTGTCAAACCAGCAGTTGAATATATAATAGGAGTGGTGGAAGAAGAAAGGACTGGAAAAATAATGTGTTGTTCATGCTGAGAATGCTCAGGTGTGAACAATGGCGACGGTGGTGGGGGCATTTCTCGAGCAAGTGAGAATTGCCCAGTTGGTAAGGGAGCGGAATATATTGGTAAGGATGTATCAGTAGGCGTATTTACTTGAGGGGGTGAAAATGAAATTGATGCGTCTGGAGGTAAGACTGGAGATGAAGGGTCTTGAGCTTGTACAGAAGCATCAAGAATCTCCAAGTCTGTTTCAGTACCTTCAGAATCCGAAGATTCTATAAGGATTTCCTCGTCGTTAACACTCATGTCCAGATCCATGAATGTGACAGAGGGCTGTTCAGTTACCTGGACAGTCTCCAGATGACCTTCCCCAGTTTCCTGGATGGGTGCATCTGTTGATGGATCAGATACCGAAGTATCTTCACCAGGGATAGATGTGATGGGGGTTACTTCAGTTATGGTTGCTCTATCCTCAACCACAACATTAGACACACTGGAGGGTCCCTCATTATTTTGAGGCCCGCCCAGTTGCCTTTCTGACTCACCTTCAAGAGGTGCATCAGTTGAAGCGAATTCCAGCTGCATTCGTTCAGGAATTTCAACCTCACCAGCTTCAGATACCAATGAGTCTAGATTCCTTAGCATTTCTGGAGCAGTGTACGGAGAATCTGTACTATTATATGCTTCCCTGCCCAGAATTTGCTAAAAACACAGTGAGAGGAACCTTGAAAAGGGAATACAAACACCCCTTGAACCCTTCAGTTTTTGAACCAGGCTTCTATATAGAATATCTGCAAAGTCCACTCTCAATCCGTTCCACAAGCAATAAGCCATCTCTGCTTGTGAGGAGTTGATCTGGTCAAGTCGGCCAGAACTCCCACCCATACTCTCCACCAGGTGGATGAAAAAGTACCTCCATGAAGGTGTAAGGCCCTTCATGGTCATTGCACCTTTTGTCTTCAACACCCCATCCTCCAAACACTCCCTGTGTCCCATTTCAAGAAGTGCTTGGCGAAAGTTTATATTTGGGGGCAAGACGACTGGAGATTCACCCTCTCTCCAGTAATTGAGGCGTAAGGCATCCCTCAATGTATCAGCTGACAAGGTACACTGGATTGTTCCATCCTTTAACGTGAAACTGATGGAGGAACAATCAGAAGAAAGAACGGCAGTGTACCAAAACTCACATAAATAGTTGTGAAACATCTTACGTGGGTTTAGAGAGAATGAGGGTCCTATTGGAGAATTCTTCAAAAACTTTTGAATTCTACCAATAAGGGTATCGGACCCTTGAGATCCTCGTAGGCTGGCCATAGGATTATTTGGATTTAGTTTTATGACCGAAGCACTACCAGGGGCACCAGGTGCCTGTGTGACATCTGGTGAGGGATTATATGGAACAGTCAAGAGATTTACATCTCTTGATCTAGATGATCTAGGAGCCATAGAAGAATGAAAATGAAATTTAGGATTTAGGGTTTTTTGATAAGAGAATAATGAAGCAATATTGATGATTGGAAGTAAATGAAGGAATGTAAGAGAAAGAAAAATAAATGAGTTACGGAGTAAATAAGGGTATTTATAAGGGGATTCAAGATCCCAATGTAAAACCAAAAATTATATTTTATTAAACCAAATCAATTTTGAAGATATTTTGACAAAATGAGTTTGAATTTTGAAATAAAAATATAATTTTCCATGTAAGCATTAAATGTTACCATGTCAGCATTAAATGCTACGACGGCTTACTTTATCCATGACCCCACTCACTTTTTGTTTTCCCAATACAAACAGTTGTCAAGTACTAAAATAGCTTAAAACACGTCAGATCATAATATCAAGTGGTTTAAAACACTCGAGTATCATCACGTGTCACACATATTGACCAAGTATTTGTAACGTTATAAAACTTTAGACAAAGACTGAACCTGGTAACTGGAGGATCAATCCAGTACCAGTTTCCAACTGAAGAGTTCTCCAGTTGCATTTTCAAACAAAAACGAATTTTAGTCAGAAAATTATTTTGAGTCTTTCCCCCTAAAATGATGATCCAGTAATCAATTAGTGCCAAGATAGTATCACAAAGGCGTTCGATAGCCTGGCGAGCAAAGATTATCTGGACCTCCTCAACTGGAGAACTTCATCAGTGTCACTGACGCGTTCAATAACAAAGAAAGCTCCAGTTAAGGGTTTAACATTCCCAGTTCGCTGATGAGATGTTTAAAGGTTTTCTCATCGAGAGGTTTAGTAAAAACACCAGCTAACTGCTTGTCAGTGGGGATGAAATGAATTTCAATATCTCCTTTCATAACATGATCTCGAATAAAATGATACCTGATGTCAATATGCTTTGTTTTGGAGTGCATCACTGGGTTGTGAGATATAGCAATTGCACTGGTGTTGTCACAAAAGATTGGGGTCTTGGTATACTTCTGACCATAATCTAGTAACTGGTTTTTGATCCAGAGAATCTGGGCACAACAACTGGTCGCAGAAATGTACTCTGCCTCAGCAGTGGACATAGAGACTGAAGTCTGCTTCTTGCTGGTCCAACTTACCAGTTTTCCTCCAAGGAAATGACAACCACCAGTTGTTGATTTTCTATCTATCTTACAACCTGCATGATCAGAATCTGAATAACCCATTAGATCTAATCCTGAGCCTTTGGGGTACCAAAGACCAAGATTAGGACACCCTTTCAGGTATCTAAAGATACGCTTTACAGCGTGCAAATGTGATTCTTTAGGGTTAGCCTGAAACCTGGCACATAAACATGTTGCAAACATTATATCTGGTCGACTGGCAGTTAAGTACATCAGTGAACCAACCATACCTCTATAGTCAGTTATGTTAACTGGTTTGCCAGTTGGGTCAGAGTCCAAATTCAATGGTGCTGCAATAGATGTGTTTTTCGATGGGATTGAATCATATTTGTATTTTCTTAACAAATCTCTGACATATTTTCCTTGGTTTATGAAAATTCCATTTTCAGTTTGCTTAATCTGAAGAC
Organism: Erigeron breviscapus; assembly: GCA_034093135.1. Lineage (NCBI taxonomy): Eukaryota > Viridiplantae > Streptophyta > Magnoliopsida > Asterales > Asteraceae > Erigeron > Erigeron breviscapus. Next base: position 155,316,440 of record CM067168.1, read on the forward strand.
CTAAGAAAAATGTTAATTCACCCATTAAACTCATCTCATACTCAGATGACATGATTTTAGAAAACTTTTTACACATTGCATCATCAGTTGAACCAAAAATAATGTCATCAACATAAATTTATACCAATAAGATATTACCTCTTTCTTTCAAGATAAACAAGGTATTATCTATTGCACCTCTTTGAAAGCCATTTTTAAGAAGATGTTTAGTTAAAGTATCATACCAGGCTCTTGGGGCTTGTCTTAGACCATACAATGCTTTGTTCAGTCTATAAACCCAATGAGGATGCTTCTCATCGATGAAACCTGGAGTCTGCTTAACATAAACTTCTTCTTCCAATGTTCCATTAAGGAACGCACTTTTGACATCCATCTGGAAGACCTTGAACTGCAGATGGGCTGCATAAGCCAAGAATATTCTTATGGCTTCAAGTCTTGCAACTGGAGCAAAAGTTTCATCAAAGTCAACGCCCTCTGCTTGACAATAACCCTGGGCAACTAGTCTGGCCTTGTTTCTTACAACATGGCCATCTTCATCCATTTTGTTTTGGTAGACCCATCTGGTACCAATAGGTTCTTTCTTTAAACCTGGTGGACAAGGAACAAGCTCCCAAACATTGTTCCTTTCAAACTGGAGGAGCTCTTCTTGCATAGCTTCCACCCAGCTTGGGTCTGCCATAGCCTCGTCAATCTTCTTTGGTTCAATTAAAGATAAGAAGGTGACGTTTAAGCATTGCTCACTGGTGGCTCTTCTAGTCTGAACCCCACTAGTTGGATCACCCACAATATGTTCAATTGGGTGGGCTTTAGTCCATCTAGTGTATTGACTAGGCTGGTGTACTACAATATCAGTGCAAGTCACCTAGAGATCTTCTTCAGTTGCAGCAGCATCTGGAGAAGGATTAGTCCAAACAACTTCCACATCCTCATCAGAGTCAATGAGGTCTCGATTAGCATCAGGAAATTCCTCAGTTGAAGGCATTTCATGAAGAACTGGAGAAGTAGATGTTTGAACTGGTACTGATATTGGAGTAGCACGTACATCAGATCCAATTACCAATTCTTGTGGTAAGTTGAAGTTGATAGAAGGATAAAATGATGTGTCACTGGAGGTGTTCTTCTTCTTAACTGGTTCCAGTTTGTTGGAACTGGAAGCATTTTCTAGTGAAACAACTGACCGATGAACTTGGTCAGTTTTACCAAAGTTGATTGGAATGACTGGAGAAATATCAAGGCTTGGTCTCTTGTTGATTGCTTCAGTTGATTCATCGAATGTGACATGAATTGTCTCATGCACCTTTTGGAGTCTATAATTATAAACTCTAAAGGCCTTTCGAATATCTGAATAGCCTAAAAATACTCCTTCATCAGCTTTTGCATCAAACTTTCCAAGCTGACTGGAATCGTTCAGTATATAAACTGGACAACCAAATACATGGAAATATCCAATATTTGGTTTACGATTCCTAAGTACTTCGTAGGCAGTCTTCTTATGTCTCTTGATGTAGACTGGCCGGTTTTGGGTGTGACAAGCAGTTGCAACTGCCTCAGCCCAAAAACTGGTGGGAAGACCAGATTCAGATAGCATACTTCTGGCGGCTTCTATCAGTGTACGATTCTTTCTTTCAACAACTCTATTTAGCTCTGGAGAGTGAACTGATGAGAAGTTTTGAGAGATGCCAGTGTCATTGCAAAATGTTTCAAGTACTTTGTTTTGGAATTCAGTACCATTATCACTTCGCAACTGACAAACTTTTCGAGTATACTTGAGCTCAATTCGTTTGATAAGGGAGATGACTTCAGCAGGAGCATCACTTTTGGATCTGATGAATACCACCCAGCAATATCTGGTGAATTCATCAACCACAACTAGAGTGTACTTCTTTCCAGCTCTAGTTTGAACATTCACTGGACCAAAAAGATCCATATGAAGCATGTGAAGAGGTTCAGTGATGCTGAAATTTTGCCTAGTTTTGAAACTGGCTCTTTTCTGCTTACCCATCTCACACCCTGGACATGGCTTTTCCTTATTGAAGGAAATTTGAGGTATCCCATCAACCAGTTGTTTGCGAGACAACTTGTTAATGTTTTTGAAATTAAGGTGGGATAACCTTTTATGCCATAGCCAGTTGGTGTCCTCATCAGCTTTGGTATAGAAACATTGCTCTTTTGGAGCTGGTTCCATATCCATGATGTACACATTGCCTTTTCTTGGTGCAATCATCACCACTTTCCAATCCTTGTTAAATATGGTGCCTTGTGCAATATCGAACAATACTCTGAAGCCATCATCGCAAAGTTGGCTGACACTGATCAGGTTGTATTTCAAACCATTCACAAATGCAACTCTTTTGAATTCGACTTGTCCGTTATTGAGCACACCATATCCTTCAGTCTTTCCAGATTGATCGTTACCAAATGTCACTGTCGGTCCATCTTGGACAGTAAACTCTTCCAGTAGGGGCTTACATCCGGTCATAGTCTGGCCAGCAGCGCTGTCCAGATACCAGATATTTTTCTTTCGATCGCCCTACACACACACAAAAAATCATTAGTTCTTTTTGTGAACCCATCTTTTCTTGATGGGTCCACTGGACTTCTCTACAGAAGCCACAGTCGACAGTTGTGGTGTTGAACTGGAGGCTGCATCTGGAGCATTATCACCGGCTCCAGGTGCAGGAGTAAAAACAATTGGTATTTGATACTTACTCCCTTTAATTTTACCAGATTTTGTTCCAGAAGGAACATTCTTTTGTTTAGGTATTAAAGAGAGTGGTTTAATATTTTGTTTGAAAACTGGAGGTGATAAACCTCCTTCCAGATTGTTAATCCGGGCAGTACAACTCTGAACCTGCCGAGACAAAAGTTGGAGTTGACTTTCCAGATTAACCAAAATATTATTTTCTTCAGGCAATTGAACCTTGGACCTTGGTTCAACTGGTGCTTTAGTCTGTCGGGTCTTGGGCACCTTAGACTTTTGAGGTAAAGGCTTGTTACCAGTGGCCTTTTTGACTGGAGCTTTAGCCTGTTCGGCTCCAGTTTTAGCCTCAAAGGGGGTGGTCTCAAAGGTTTCAGTTTCAACAGCTTTAGGTTGATCATAAGGTGTTTCAACCTTGAGAGCTGGAGGCAATGCATGAAGATCTGGTATGAGAGCTGCCATCTCCAGATCTCCAGATTTCCATGCATTCTTCTGGGCATCAATAGTTCTTGAAAATGCATCATAGTTTTTGCCAGATGCTTTTACCCATGACTTGATAATCTTTTGTTCTTTTTCAAGATCAGAAAATAGTTTTTGATTATCAAGTTCTAAAGCCTCAATCTTTAAAACTGACTCCTTGAGAGCCAACTGGATACTTTGCAAATCATTTAGTTGTGGTTTAACATTGTTCAGTTCAATTAGGATAGTGTCAAGATATCTTTCACTATCAGCTCTCACAGTTTCCACAAATGCCAAATCACCACTTAATGATTCAGCCAGGTCCAGTTTTAGTTCAGGGTCAACCTGGTTATCATAGTCACATACCTTCTTCAGTATGATGTCCACCCATCTTCCAGAGATGACATCTTCTTTCACCACGTGTTGCTGTTGTTGATCTTCCAAGGCCATGAAGCACATGTCCCTTTCCTCTCCTTCATCATCAGATGAGTCATCAGAGTACTCCCATTTTCCCTCAATTTGTGCCATTAAGCACTGATCCTTTTTCTTTTCCATGGACAGGAGGGCAATCTGGGCCTTAAGCTTCTTGTATTTAGCTTTGTAGCTATCATCAGGCCGATTGAAATTTGGGACAGAGGGGCCAGTTTGGTTGTTCAACTGACTAGATCTGCATTCCTTCATAAAATGACCTTTCTTGTCACACTTATAGCATGTAAGATTGGTCTTATCCAGAGAGCTGGAGCTGGAAGCATTGTTGGGGCCATTAAATCTTTTGGATTTATGCTTAAACCTATTAAAGGTTTTAGCAATCATGGCGACCAGATCATCATCGTCAGTTTCATTACAACCATCACTGTTTTCAGTGGTCAGTCCAGAGTTTAAGAAACTGTTCAACATCTCCTTCATCGAGTGTACCTGGACACTCTCAGCAGACATTAAAGCAGCACAAGGTCGCTCAGTTGCACTAGCAACCTTGGGACTCTGGGCATGGTTCATGGCATCTTGCTCAGCCACAAGTCTTGCAGCATTATTATCTTCAGTGAATCTGAAGGCTCCATAGAGCGATGCAAGAGTATGAGTGTGCAAGGTTTTACCTTGTCTCAAGACAAGAACCATGTTTTCCCATTTGGAAGGAAGAATATCACAAAACTTCTCAAGAAGAATATCCTTATCCTTCTCTACACCCAATCCTCTCAACTGATTGATGAGGCTAGAAAATCTGGTGTATGTACCAGTTAGACTTTCATTGGGCAAGGCAAAGAAGGATTCATACTTCTTGTTCAAAGCAACTTTTCTGGTGACAATAGTGTCATCACCTCCTTCAAATTGAATCACTAATTCATCCCACATTGACTTGGCACTGGGAAACAACACAAGTGTTGGAATTAGGTCTTCAGGGACAGCCCCAAGGATCATGTTTTTTAGTCTGGTGTCCAAGTCCACCAGTCTGCGATCCTCATCAGACCAATGGTCTTCTGGCTTTTCCCTTGAACCTCTTCTTCCAGTTGGATCAAGAAGAGGACTGACCCCAAGGGACATGGGTATATATGGTCCATCCTTAAGGATTTTCAACATATACCTTTCAATCCCACCAAAATGCAAAAGCATTCTAGCCTTCCATGTACCGAATGTCTCACTGTTTCCATCAAATTTTGGAACAGGAGTGTTAGAGTAGTGTACATGGACATGGTTTGGGGCAGTAGGAGGAGGAGGGTTGGTGTTAACATTTTGAAAAGGTTGTGCATTAGTGTTCGAGGGGTTTTCACCTGAACCAGAACCATCTCCACCTTCAGTAGTGTTCATCTTAGCAGATCTAGGCAAGTTTATTAGCCTTCTGCTTTGATACCACTTGTAAGTCCCAACTCGTTAGATGGTACTACTGAAGACACCTCTATGTCGATGGTGGAGTTACTTTGCAATATATGCACTGAACTGGAGACGACCAGTTGCAGTGTGTATATACCAAGTTCTAGATAGATTACTTATATAAAAGACAATAAGTAAAGAACAATGCAATAATACAAATAACTTGTAAGATAACTTGATGAGACAATATGTAATTTTCAAGGTGTAATTTATTTATTGATATTAAACAAATTACAAGGTTGATGCGGAACCAAGATAATACACGAATGTAGATATCCTAATAACCTATGAAATACAATTGATCTACACTCGGAATTTCTCAAGACAATCGAAACACTTAAAGTTGTGAAATGTTCCTTTTAGTGATTGAGAGAAGATTGCACAAGTTCACCAAGAATATTGCAGGTTTGCAAAGTGTGAAGTATTTAACTTGTGAGTTCCAATACTTGTTTTAGTTCAAAATACTTGTTATTCTTGGTTGTGCAATGACTTGTATTTATAGGCAAAGTTAACATTGGGATGTTAACTTTGGCCGTACAAATGTGGTTGGGAGCATTTAAGGAATAGCATTTAATTCCTTAAAAAGCAGTGTAAAGTCGCATGTTAAAGTGACTTTACATAACCACCTTTATGTACCTTTTAATACTTAAATAATAAGATAAGGCTTATTATCCGGGTAAAGGTACATAAAGCATACAAGTCAATTCCTCGTAATCAGTGTAAAGCTTTGTAAGGGCTTTCCACTGATGGTCTCCAGTTTGTAACTGACTAGAATGTCAACTGGGCTTCGCTGCCATTGCCATTCTCTATCTTCCATTTGTTGTCTTCGACTTCAACTGGAATGCTTCTTCAACTTGGTCAGTTCTCAACTGGAGAAAGTCTTCAGTTGCGTTAATTGTACGGTGCAACTGGACATCAATATATTTCTCGACAAATCATCTTGGTCACCAGTTTCACTAGTCTCCAGATGCAACTGGTGACTGGCAAGTGTGAACTGGTGACTGGCCAGTTCCAGGTGAACTGGTCCTAACACTTCTGGCCCAGTAAACTGTTTCTCACCTGGTTCTAACCAACAACTAGGTGTCCGACACTTACACCCGTATAACATCTCAAAGGGTGGCATGTCAATACTTGCATGATAACTATTATTATATGCAAATTCAACCAATGGTAAATGGTCATCCCATGAACCCCCATACTCTAAAGCACATGCACGTAACATATCTTCAAGTGTCTGAATAGTCCTCTCACTCTGTCCATCAGTCTGAGGATGAAAAGCAGTGCTCATGTGTATTCGTGTTCCCAATTCTCGTTGAAGACCCCTCCAAAAACTAGAATTGAAGCGACCATCACGATCTGAAACAATAGACATAGGTACACCATGCTTCGAAACTACCTCATCGATATACAATTCTGCCAACTTATCTAGTGAAGCATTCTCTCGAGTTGCTAAGAAATGAGCACTCTTGGTCAGTCTATCCACAATAACCCATATCATATCATGACCCTTCCTCGTTCTAGGAAATTTGGTCACGAAATCCATGGTGATATGGTCCCATTTCCATTCTGGGATATCCAATTGCTGCAACTTACCATATGGCTTTTGGTGTTCTGCTTTGACTTGAGCACAAATCACACACTTTTTAATAAAGCTAGCGATATCAATTCTCATATTAGGCCACCAATACAAAGGTTTAAGATCATGAAACATCTTGGTAGCACCAGAATGAACAGAATATCTTGATCTATGGGCTTCTTCGAGTATCAACTCTCGATTACCCCCAAATAATGGCACCCATTTTCTACCTTTGTAAGTCTGATAGCCACGACTATTCACCTTAAACCGCTCTTTCTTCTTCCCTATTCTTTCACCACGAAAATTTCCAGGTAACAAAGCCTCCACTTGAGCAGACCTGATCCATTCGAGTAACCCAGATTCAGCCTGAACAACCATGGAAAGCAACTTACAAGTGGCACCTTGCACTTTGCGACTCAATGCATCTGAAACCACATTAGCCTTACCAGGATGGTATTTAATCTCACAATCATAATCTTTGAGAAGTTCCATCCATCTTCTCTGACGAACATTCATATCTTTCTGATTAAATACATACTGTAGGCTCTTATGATCAGTGAAAAGAGTGCACTTAGTGCCATACAGATAATGTCTCCATATCTTAAGAGAAAAAACTACAGCAGCAAGCTCCAAGTCATGAGTAGGGTAATTCTTCTCATGAGGTTTCAACTGACGAGAAGCATAAGCTATCACCTTATCGCGTTGCATAAGAACACAACCCAACCCATTAATGGAGGCATCACTGTAAACAACCATGTCATCTGTGCCTTCTGGTAGTGCTAAGATTGGAGCCTCACACAACTTTTTCTTCAAAGTCTGAAAAGCTCGTTCTTGAGAATCAGTCCACACGTATTTCACTCCCTTTTTAGTTAATTCTGTCATAGGTTTAGCAATTCTAGAGAAATCTTGTATAAATCTCCTATAATAACCTGCCAAACCCAGAAAACTCTTAATTTCAGTAGGAGTCTTAGGCTGCTCCCACTTCATTACAGCTTCAATCTTCGAAGGGTCAACTTTAATACCATCTTTGGAAATTACATGGCCAAGAAAATGAACTTCTCGAAGCCAGAACTCGCATTTTGAGAATTTAGCGTATAGCTTCTTTGCCCTAAGAACCTCAAGTACAGCTCGCAAATGACCCCGATGCTCCATTTCTGACTTAGAATAAATCAGAATATCGTCAATGAATACTATCACGAAATGATCAAGGAAAGGCCGACAAACTCGATTCATCAAGTCCATAAATGCGGCTGGAGCATTGGTTAGACCAAAGGGCATAACAAGGAACTCATAATGCCCATAACGAGTACGGAAAGCAGTTTTAGCCACACTTTTCTCTTCAACCTTCAGTTGATGATAGCCTGAACGCAAGTCTATCTTAGAAAAGTAAGAGGCACCCTGCAATTGATCGAACAAGTCATCGATTCGCGGAAGAGGATACTTGTTCTTTACCGTTCGCTTATTAAGCTCTCGGTAATCAATGCACATTCTCATCGAACCATCTTTCTTTTTGACAAATAAAACAGGAGCTCCCCAAGGCGACGAACTCGGACGAATAAAACCCTTATCTAACAACTCTTGCAATTGGGACATTAACTCCTTCATTTCTGTAGGAGCCAATCGATAAGGAGCCTTTGCAATAGGAGTTGCACCAGGCACGAGATCAATTCGAAATTCAACCTCACGATCAGGAGGAACACCCGGAAGATCATCAGGAAAAACATCAGGGAAGTCAGCAACAACATCAATTTCTGACACAGAAGGTTTAGCCTTACGTGTATCAATCACATAGGCAAGAAAATGAGTGTTCGTCTGTCGAATATACTTGAGAGCCTTCATCAAATTAATGATTTTGAGACCCCCCAACTTTTTATCACCATAGACAGAAACCACTTTCCCATCAGGAGTAGGGATACGAACAATCTTTTCAGAACAAAGAATGGTAGCATTATTCTTTCCCAACCAATCCATGCCAACAATCACATCAAACCCAGCCAGTGAGATTGGCAATAAATGGATAGGGAAAGTCATGCCCTCAATCTCAATAGAACAATCACGATATGACTCACGAATTTTAGACATACGACCATCAGCTATCTCAATTTCTAATGCGTGAGCTAGACGACTAATAGGAACACCAAGTTGTGCAGTAAATAAAAGAGATACAAACGATTTACTAGCACCAGAATCGAATAAAATAGTAGCCAGTTTAGAGTTAACAGGAAAAGTACCGCTAACCACATCGTCTTCTTCCTTTGCTATCTCGGTCGTCATCTGGAAAGCACGTGCTCGAGCTTTATGTATTTCAATGAAACGACCTACCCTTGATAATTCATCAGGACACAGTCGTGTACAGAACCATAGTTTCTCAGCAAACAATCGAATATGCTCCTTCATAGTCTTGTCCCCCTTCATCATGGACAAGAACTCTCTTTCTAGAACTTGCCTTTCTCTTACAGTAATGTATTCCTTGTTGAACAACTCAACAAAGTTCTCCCATTTCATCTGAATCACTGTCTCTGTACCCAATATTTCAGTCTTAGTCTCCCACCAATCTTGAGCACTCTTCTTAAACAGTTGGGTAGCCAACAGTACCTTCTTTTCCTCTGGGCAATCACTAATCGCAAAACACTTCTCAATCTCCTTCAACCAACGATAACCTTCCACAGAGGTAGCATCGTCGTGGAATTTCGAGGGTTTATAGCCCCAAAAATCCCTAAGGTTGAACTCCTTCACTTTACTTTCACCATTATTTCCACTATTATCACCCGTTCTTTCATCAGAATTAGGCCGGAAATTACGAGTCTGAGAATGAGTAACTGAGTTCTCTTCCTCTCTCCTGTCGCGACGGGAATTGCTATTAGCGACCTTTCTCTCAACAAAGCATCTCGTTCTGCCCGAGCATCGACCAATTCTTGTTCAGTCCTCGTTAGGCGATCATTAAGGGTTTTCATCTGATCAAACAACAGTTGCAGCTCCAGAGTCCTTTGATCATTTGCAGGACAAAAACCACTATGGTTAGTAGCAGCTGCAGTCGTTTCAGTTCCATCCTGACGGTTAGGATTCCCTCGAGTACTCACCATGATTCTCTCAGTAATAGACGAAAGATTTAGCGACGGATCTAGCGAGATATGATAGAATTAAGGATTAACGATCGAATTATACACTACAAGCAACATGTATAACAGGCCTCAATCTTATACTCTCACTCATCCCAACCCCCTTAAAAGTAATTTATCAGAGAGGTTTAA
>CM067168.1:155327289-155354141 GCA_034093135.1 Erigeron breviscapus
TCATATTCTGCATTGAAAATGGTAGTTGATACCTCCAGATTCATCATTAAAATGACAAGTACTCCGATATCTTGCATTTACTTTAAGAATCTCAAACTTATTACTTTCATTGTTATAGCCTTATAGCTAGGTACTTGTATACATCAAAGTGATGTATCATTTCTTACATAAGTTAATGTTCTTACATAAGTTAATGTTGAGTTAATGTTGTTCTGGACAAGTATAACACCTTAATAAAAGCTATTTATATTTATTATGATTTTTTTTTTTTTGATAAATTTTATTACCAGCTTTAAAAGTTGCCGTCTCTGAGGAATTATGGACCTAGGCCGAGAAAAAAAAAACTCATAGGCTAGGTGCAACGAATTATAGTAAATAAACTAACAATCAAAGATTAAATTATGAAGCAATTAGTAACTTGAGATCAATTCTAAGTCCTAAAATTTAAAATCAAAAACTAAATTTGTATAAAATACGTATACGATGTACTTGTATATGTTACATTTCATATTCTGCATTGAAAATGGTAGTTGATACCTCCAGATTCATCATTAAAATGACAAGTACTCCGATATCTTGCATTTACTTTAAGAATCTCAAACTTATTACTTTCATTGTTATAGCCTTATAGCTAGGTACTTGTATACATCAAAGTGATGTATCATTTCTTACATAAGTTAATGTTCTTACATGAGTTAATGTTGTTCTGGACAAGTATAACACCTTAATAAAAGCTATTTATATTTATTATGAATTTTTTTTTTATAAATTTTATTACCAGCTTTAAAAGTTGCCGTCTCTGAGGAATTATGGACCTAGGCCGAGAAAAAAAAAACTCATAGGCTAGGTGCAACGAATTATAGTAAATAAACTAACAATCAAAGATTAAATTATGAAGCAATTAGTAACTTGAGATCAATTCTAAGTCCTAAAATTTAAAATCAAAAACTAAATTTGTATAAAAAAAAACAAAACTCATAGGCTAGGTGCAACGAATTATAGTAAATAAACTAACAATCAAAGATTAAATTATGAAGCAATTAGTAACTTGAGATCAATTCTAAGTCCTAAAATTTAAAATCAAAAACTAAATTTGTATAAAACAAATACACAAGTCGGCTTGACTCGACTCCTCAGAACCCCGAGTGAGGAGTATTCCCTGAATATTCACCAAGTAACACTGATTTTTACAACATTACTTAGATGCATGTACAAACTATAAGATATACAACTCATGTAAAGTCTAATTAAGAAATGTCTAATACTAACTTTTAACTAAAACTATACATTAATTACGGAGTAATATAAATAAAGATTTTTGTATAAAATACGTATACGATGTACTTGTATATGTTACATTTCATATTCTGCATTGAAAATGGTAGTTGATACCTCCAGATTCATCATTAAAATGACAAGTACTCCGATATCTTGCATTTACTTTAAGAATCTCAAACTTATTACTTTCATTGTTATAGCCTTATAGCTAGGTACTTGTATACATCAAAGTGATGTATCATTTCTTACATAAGTTAATGTTCTTACATGAGTTAATGTTGTTCTGGACAAGTATAACACCTTAATAAAAGCTATTTATATTTATTATGATTTTTTTTTTTTTGATAAATTTTATTACCAGCTTTAAAAGTTGCCGTCTCTGAGGAATTATGGACCTAGGCCGAGAAAAAAAAAACTCATAGGCTAGGTGCAACGAATTATAGTAAATAAACTAACAATCAAAGATTAAATTATGAAGCAATTAGTAACTTGAGATCAATTCTAAGTCCTAAAATTTAAAATCAAAAACTAAATTTGTATAAAAAAAATACAAAACGTAAACAACAAGAAAAAAGTCTTTGAAAAACGACAAGCAACAACTGCTATGCTATTATTTTCTTTTAATGATAATATCATATATATTATCTAATGATTATATATACATATATATTGATTACAATAAAGAGGAAAGTGATTCTTTACCTTGCAAAAAGAAAAGTGATAAATAGTGAAGTGACAGGTCTCAACGGCTTGACTAGCAGTTCCAAGATGACACTCTGAATAACCTTTTTTTCTTTTATCCACAAAAGATGTGTAAATGGTTTTTTTTATGTAGGTTAAATAATTATATTGTTTAATTAGTAGATGAGTGTTAAAATTCTTAATGGCTTTGTTAATTACATATACGAATATATAACTTTTAACATGTATAACATTAAAAAATAAAAAATCGGACCCCTTAAAAATCGGGCCTCGGCCGGTCGACCACTTCGTCCACCCTTTTAGCCAGCCATGCTTTTCTTAATTTTTTTTTTTTTTCTGTTTTAGAGAATGCGTAACGATATAGATGTGAACAGGTGGAATGGCTCAATCCGAGGTCGACAAGGCCAACGATCACAAGAATCGGCAGAGCCGGCTCAAAGGAGAAGTCCACTAGGCGTGGGCCTAGAGCCCCCAACTAATAGTAAAGGCCCCAAAAGGCAATCGGACTTATGAACTAACAAATTAAAATTAGTCTTATAATAAATTAAAGCACATGCAACTTTCATTACTGTCAATTAGACACGTACTATCAAATTATAGATGGACGATTGTAGATTCAAGAAAACCAAAAGGCAAGTTGACTTTCCTTGAACCTAGGTTAAATCATTAATAGTAAACATTCTCCAACATAGATAATTCTAATTTATATCTATTAAAAAGTAATTCAACTACTTTAACGTCATTTAACGAGTGTTTCCTCTAAGTATTTTTTTTCTCATTTTTGTTTCATCGTTTGATTATTAAGTTATTTTTTGTCTCTAAGTTTAACTATTTGATTATCAATGTCGACCCAAATCAGTGATGAATTTGGTCATTTTTATAACTCCGCTGTCTAAGTTTTTTAGTTTATTTTTGCTGGTCTAACCCCAAATAAAAGAGTAGAGTTTTGTTTGAGACTTTATAAAAAAGCCCCCAAATTTGGTTCCGCCTATAGGCTATAGCCACTAAAAAGGTTAAGCCGGCCCTGAGAATCGGTATGTCAATGTGGTGGGATTGTGGGGTGTCATCTGGCCGTTTGGTTTCCAAACGGTTTGGTTGCCACATGTTTCACAAACCTTTCGAGAACACGACCGCAATTGCTAACACCATCATCATATTTTAAGGTTAAGGATTGAAATGACATGACAAAATGTTATTGGTAGGTGATGATGTTTGGTGAGGATTGTCATCTCATAACAACTTATACGCTTGGTAATACCATCTCTAGTATTATAAAAGCTCTTTAAATAGTGTTTTTTTCTTTTACCTTTCTAACGGATACATGGTTAAAGGCCCATCAAATTATGTTTGGGTCATCTTATAAGAACCTCTACGCTTGGTATTACCATCATTAGTGTTATAAAAGCTTTTTAATAAAGTGTTTTATTTTAACCTTTTTAATTAATGAATGGTCAAAGGTCCATCAAAATGACGTATATGATTTCTTACATGTAAATTAACATTGATAACTAAAACTATTTTGATATAAAATGATGTACTATGAAAATAAATTATCTTTTTTTTAGTTATTTTTATTTGTGTTTAAAAGCAACGTCCTTTTTTGTTTTATTTTTCCAATTGATTAAGTAATGTTGATGTCGACTAATACAGTAATACATGAGTATATAATACATGTTTCATGAATATTCCACCCAACTTAATAACTTATCTTAAAGATGAAAATTTATTTATATGAATAGTCCTTGTGTAAATTACTTACATACATACCTTTAGTCCTTTACCCTCTTAGTTTATATTTATACTGACTATCCGGGTATAAGTAGCAAAATATAAATAAAAATTCTATATTTGAATACTCTTAAACCAATTACTCGTACAACATTTATTTTCATACTCGGATTGGTCCATCCAGTAATAAATAGTTACTCCCACTAAAATCATTACCCAACTTTAAAATTGTAACTGTGTTTATTTAACCAACTACAACATTTATTCAACTCAAATGTAATGAAGATACAATAGTTTTATGTGCGGCTTGAATATTCATCAACACAATGGAAACTGAAACAATAGCCAAACAATAATGTAAAAACTAAAACACTTGAAAAAAACATCAACATGAAAATATAAAACATGAGAGTTATGGTCATGAGCAGTACTTGATATGATGTACTAAAACGATAGAATATCAAAGAAGTTTTGCTCGTAGTTAATTAGTCTCTCTAATTAATATTTGGTCCTAAAGAGTAGGCCTGTAAATCTTCAATTTCAGCCTATGGAATTGTAAATCGCGTTGTCTCATATCGTTATTACACTACTAAGAAGGTTTAATGTGTGTCTCGATTTGAATTCAAGATATCAACGGATCAACCGCGTAAGATTGTGTAGCCATATGAATAAGTTTTTATATTGCATATCAAAACTTCAATTAGATGAAGATGGTCATATCCATTATTATTAGTGAATCATAAAAGTGACGGTAGTATAAAAATAACTCTATTTTGGTAGCAAGTTAGCAATGTTGCAAAATGAAAAGAAAACATTTAATAGGCTATAAAGTATTCAAGTTGAAGATAAAAACAAAAAGAAACTCTTTTGTAAAATACAGATATTAGCATCGAATTCAATATATACACATAGGATTATGTATGTTATAATATCACCCGTCACTGCTTTTACCATTAGTCTTAAAAAACCACTATACATCTATAATGAAGGTATTATATGCAAGTTAAATTGTTTACCCGGGCATGATTAAAAAAATGTAAATAAATTTTTTATTTAGATGTTGAGTCATTTATTCCATATAACTTATTTACATTTGTTCCATATAACTTATCAACTCTAAAGGGGAAAATAATTTGACTCACTAATAAAAATTTACTCTTCACAAAAATTTTATCATATGAATAAAAATTTAATCTTCATTAGAAAAGGTGGATTAAGAAAGGTGAAAGTGAATTTGATTACCAACCCTAAATTAAGAAGCATATGTTATATTGTTTGATAACATGGAGTTTTGGAAATTAAATATAAAAAAAGAAAAAAAGAAATAGGGAGTTTTGGAAATAAGGGGGTCAGCTACCACTTGACAATTTATAAAGGATACTTGTTTTGGGATCCTCTTTTATTAGAGATGGAGATTTTTAATTTTTTAATTTTTCATTGCTCCCCTTTCTTTTCTCCTTTTGTATTTTCCTCAACATTTCATATCTTATATCTGACAAAAAATCATCTCTATTATTTGACAAATATTCATCAACCATCTTCAAGTCCATCACAAAAGCTGAAAATCATTTCATAAAAGATAATCAAAATCAACTTAACAACAGTTGGCATTATATTTTCTGTAAAAGTCATTTTATATATATATATATATATGTTTTTCTAACTTAATTAATATACCTTTTTAATTAATATAGCTTTTGATCTCAACACTAACTTATTGTTGCTTATATTATTATTGTTATATGTTGCTTACACTTACAATGACAATGTCAATTTTGAAATAAAAATAATATAGAAGATTGTCAGCTGTAGCACACTCAGCTGGTAGATCATATTCCAAGCTTTCTTTCTCAATTTCAATTTCCCCATGTTCGACCTCCTGTATCTGCACATATTTTTCAGTATTAAATGGGAAATCATAAACTAAGTCAGATGACTCACCTGAATCCATGAATATGTCGTTCACTGTCATGTTCCTTGTCGATTCATTCTCATCTAAGTGGCTTGGAAACGCCTCATCTTCCCTCCTTAATCGCTCGGTATGTTCCTTATTTGACTCTCTCAACTCTTCCAGAATCCTATCCAGCTTTGACTCAAAGCTAGATGATTGATTAGCATTTTGATTCTGATTTCGCCATTGAAATGATCCTTGACTTTGCTCCTCATACTGACACTGATACGGGTCTTGTTGGTAGCCAAATTCATCCATGTTGCTTAAAAACGTCTCATTTTCCATCATTGGCTGTCTCATCTCTTCTATGAAAAAATCCATTTTCGATTCTAAGCTAGAAAATCGGTTATCGAATTGGTTCATTTGCCCTGAAAATGACCCTTAACCTTGGTTTTGAAATGGGCGCTGTTGGTTTGGGTACTGTTGTTGTCCATAATTCTGAGATTGCCTCTGAAAGTTGCCCTGATTCTGATAAGTTTGTTGAGGCTTTGGTTGAAGGGATTTTGGTGGTTGGTTGAATTGTTGATTTGTTTGGTTGGGATTTCGGAAGTTCTGTGCATTATCACCATTCCATCTAAAATTTGGATGATCCCTCCAACCTGGATTGTAAGTGTTGGAATATGGATCATATCTCCCACCCTGCACTTCATTGACCTGCTCTTCTGTAATAGGTGGCATCGATATGGGACATGAGTTAGCAAAGTGATCCGAATCTCCACATGATGCACACACATCTTGTACCTGCAAAACATTAGCACTACCACTCCCGAAATTTGGAGTAAAAGATCAAGTCTCTTATTAATAGAATTAATATCAGCTCGAATACTATTATCACAATTCCCTGAATTTGACACAGCATGTACAGGGGCAGTACTAGATGATCGTCGATCAACTGAAGCTTGGGTTTTGGAACCCTTACTTAGTTTCTCGAAAAATGTCCATTCCTCCTCACTAGTGCGAGTTAAAAATACGCCACCACTGGCAGCGAGTAGGAGTTGTCTGTTTGCTGAATCAAGACCATCATAAAATTTTTTGACAAGCTCCCACGTTGGCACTTCATGATGAGGACATGACCTTAACAATTCCTTAAAACGTTCAAAAACTTCATGAAAAAGTTCATTAGGCAGTACCGATCGAAATTTGATCGACGTCGAAGTATCAATCAAAAATAAATCTAAATACCTTATACTAGATAGGGTAAGTGGATATCGTTCCCACGAGGAGCGTCTGTGGTTATAGTCTAGTTTTAACTATTATCGTTTGGTTTTGAAAATAAAAAGTAAAACTAATTTTAATTAACTAAATTACTAGACTTAAAGATAATAAAACAAGACAAAATTAAAAATAGAAGTTGTAAGCAATAATAAAAAAGTGCATCCCTCCCGAATCCCAAAAGTTGCGTTAATTTACCTAATAAACTTTACCGAGTATTTATTCTAAATTACATAGACATAATTTTATTACTTGACAAGAACAGTTTTGGGCACAACCTATGTTAATTATATGACCTGTCTTAATCCCTAAACTAGGTGGATGATAAGTCATAAATGGATATATATTAAATGGTCTAAAAATAATTATATAGATTAATTTTATGTTAGAATAGACCTACCCTCATGTATATATGTGTGCATTTCAGGTTTGAAGCTAAAAATGAATATATTATGGCTTAAAATGGTGATCTAGTGCAGTTACAACGTTCTATGGTTCGTGATAAAAACATTCCATGTACTGCTGATTATTAAATGTTCAAAAGCTCAGCTAGTCTTGGTAGTTAAAACCACACCATACATGAGATCACTAGCATTGGAAGATTTATATTTATTTGTTTGTCCGTTGTGCGCATATCAAGAGACAACAGAGACTTCAATTGATTATTTGAAGATATGTGTTGTTAGTTGTTTGGGCCGTGCATCATTTCATGAGCCCAACCCGTTTTTGTTATTTTGGAACAAGCATAATACAGAAAAGCCCACCAAATTGGTTTTTGTATATGTCGGCTAAAGTTTCACGATATATTACTCGTATATATTAAATGCATTATGGGAGCCTATCACATATTATATTCGGCCGACGACAGCATTTAATTTCGGAGGGGTTTTTAAGAGATCATTAATATTCGACACATATATTCGGCAGCCTTTTATTAGTTTTAGGGATATATCAAATATTATTGTTCGACACATTCTTTGGCTGCGTTTTTGACAAAGAGGCGGACGGAAGATGCAACTGATGGAACGACTTTTCTTATCAAATATTATGTCCTGCTAAGGTTTTTACTATCTCTCCCGATAAACAATTGTTAGTTAATTTATTTGATGAACTTTACTTTCAGTCGCGTAAACATTGTTCTTTTTGGATTATAATTCATATGATTGAGTATTTATTCACTATTATTTGACTTGGATTTTCGTAAGACAATTTATTGTGAGTTAATGATTTGTGCCGAGTCCACCTAGTTTAGGGATTAAGACAGGTCATCTAATTAACATAGGTTGTGCCCAAAACTGTTCTTGTCAAATAATAAAATTATGTCTATGTAATTTAGAATAAATACTCGGTAAAGTTTATTAAGTAAATTAACGAAACTTTTGGGATATATATATATATATATATATATATATATATATATATATATATATATATATATATATATATATATATATATATATATATATATATATATATATATATATATATATATATATATATATATATATATATATATATATATATATATATATATATATATATATATATATATATATATATATATATATATATATATATATATATATATATATATATATATATATATATATATATATATATATATATATATATATATATATATATATATATATATATATATATATATATATATATATATATATATATATATATATATATATATATATATATATATATATATATATATATATATATATATATATATATATATATATATATATATATATATATATATATATATATATATATATATATATATATATATATATATATATATATATATATATATATATATATATATATATATATATATATATATATATATATATATATATATATATATATATATATATATATATATATATATATATATATATATATATATATATATATATATATATATATATATATATATATATATATATATATATATATATATATATATATATATATATATATATATATATATATATATATATATATATATATATATATATATATATATATATATATATATATATATATATATATATATATATATATATATATATATATATATATATATATATATATATATATATATATATATATATATATATATATATATATATATATATATATATATATATATATATATATATATATATATATATATATATATATATATATATATATATATATATATATATATATATATATATATATATATATATATATATATATATATATATATATATATATATATATATATATATATATATATATATATATATATATATATATATATATATATATATATATATATATATATATATATATATATATATATATATATATATATATATATATATATATATATATATATATATATATATATATATATATATATATATATATATATATATATATATATATATATATATATATATATATATATATATATATATATATATATATATATATATATATATATATATATATATATATATATATATATATATATATATATATATATATATATATATATATATATATATATATATATATATATATATATATATATATATATATATATATATATATATATATATATATATATATATATATATATATATATATATATATATATATATATATATATATATATATATATATATATATATATATATATATATATATATATATATATATATATATATATATATATATATATATATATATATATATATATATATATATATATATATATATATATATATATATATATATATATATATATATATATATATATATATATATATATATATATATATATATATATATATATATATATATATATATATATATATATATATATATATATATATATATATATATATATATATATATATATATATATATATATATATATATATATATATATATATATATATATATATATATATATATATATATATATATATATATATATATATATATATATATATATATATATATATATATATATATATATATATATATATATATATATATATATATATATATATATATATATATATATATATATATATATATATATATATATATATATATATATGATGATCAAATGTATATAGATAGTTATATGAACATTTTTAAGCAATTATATAGTCATATAAATATATATAAGAATATATATAATATATATTATATATATATATATATAGTGAAAAGTTATTTTGAGAACCTTTTTTTTGCGAGAACCTTTGAGAACTTTTCAAATCAAGCCCAACCGATGATTATTCTTTACATGAAAATTGTTTTTTGATTGTTTTCTGAATAACTTATGTGTAATTTTGAAGTTTATAATTGTGTGGAGCATGGATTATCATCCGTTATACAATTATGTGGAGATTTGGATTCTTGATCACATGTGCACGAATATTGCTATGATCACATGTATGCAAGTCGATCACATGTAATCATAGCAATATTCGTGCACATGTGATCAAGAATCCAAATCTCCACATAATTGTATAACGGATGATAATCCATGCTCCACACAATTATAAACTTCAAAATTACACATAAGTTATTCAGAAAACAATCAAAAAACAATTTTCATGTAAAGAATAATCATCGGTTGGGCTTGATTTGAAAAGTTCTCAAAGGTTCTCGCAAAAAAAAGGTTCTCAAAATAACTTTTCACTATATATATATATGACATATATATATAATATTAATAAGATATAATATATATATCAATATATTCACACATATTTAATATATATATATATATATATATATATATATATATATATATATATATATATATATATATATATATATATATATATATATATATATATATATATATATATATATATATATATATATATATATATATATATATATATATATATATATATATATATATATATATATATATATATATATATATATATATATATATATATATATATATATATATATATATATATATATATATATATATATATATATATATATATATATATATATATATATATATATATATATATATATATATATATATATATATATATATATATATATATATATATATATATATATATATATATATATATATATATATATATATATATATATATATATATATATATATATATATATATATATATATATATATATATATATATATATATATATATATATATATATATATATATATATATATATATATATATATATATATATATATATATATATATATATATATATATATATATATATATATATATATATATATATATATATATATATATATATATATATATATATATATATATATATATATATATATATATATATATATATATATATATATATATATATATATATATATATATATATATATATATATATATATATATATATATATATATATATATATATATATATATATATATATATATATATATATATATATATATATATATATATATATATATATATATATATATATATATATATATATATATATATATATATATATATATATATATATATATATATATATATATATATATATATATATATATATATATATATATATATATATATATATATATATATATATATATATATATATATATATATATATATATATATATATATATATATATATATATATATATATATATATATATATATATATATATATATATATATATATATATATATATATATATATATATATATATATATATATATATATATATATATATATATATATATATATATATATATATATATATATATATATATATATATATATATATATATATATATATATATATATATATATATATATATATATATATATATATATATATATATATATATATATATATATATATATATATATATATATATATATATATATATATATATATATATATATATATATATATATATATATATATATATATATATATATATATATATATATATATATATATATATATATATATATATATATATATATATATATATATATATATATATATATATATATATATATATATATATATATATATATATATATATATATATATATATATATATATATATATATATATATATATATATATATATATATATATATATATATATATATATATATATATATATATATATATATATATATATATATATATATATATATATATATATATATATATATATATATATATATATATATATATATATATATATATATATATATATATATATATATATATATATATATATATATATATATATATATATATATATATATATATATATATATATATATATATATATATATATATATATATATATATATATATATATATATATATATATATATATATATATATATATATATATATATATATATATATATATATATATATATATATATATATATATATATATATATATATATATATATATATATATATATATATATATATATAGGGTATAGGGTTTGAAGTCTAGGGTTAGCCGCTAACCCTACAACTTCAAACCCTAAACCCTAAAGCTTAATTGCTAATCCGAGGGGGAAGCTACATTCTAAAAACCTTGGAAAATCTAAACCCTAAATGCCTAAACCCTAGAGCGGGATGTATCATGGGTAAGTACAACCTACACATGGGTAAGTTACTTATAAAGTTCAAAAATGATGAGGACGCATTGTAAAACCCTAAATGCTAAACCCTAAAGCTTAATTGCTAATCCGAGGGGGAAGCTACATTCTAAAAACCCTGGAAAATCTAAACCCTAAATGCTAAACCCTAAAAACCTAAAACGGATGAGGGTTCCCACTCTAGGGTTTAGGGTTTGAAGCCCGAGGGTTCCCTCGACCTTCAAACCCTAAACCCTAAAGCTTAATTGCTAATCCGAGGGGGAAGCTACATTCTAAAAACCCTGGAAAATCTAAACCCTAAATGC
Source organism: Erigeron breviscapus (assembly GCA_034093135.1). Taxonomy (NCBI): domain Eukaryota; kingdom Viridiplantae; phylum Streptophyta; class Magnoliopsida; order Asterales; family Asteraceae; genus Erigeron; species Erigeron breviscapus. The sequence goes on from CM067168.1 coordinate 155,340,176, forward strand.
TAAACCCTAAAAACCTAAACCCTAAAGCTTAATTGCTATTCCGAGGGGGAAGCTACATTCTAAAAATCTTGGAAAATCTAAACCCTAAATGATAAACCCTAAAAACCTAAACCCTAGAGCGGGATGTATTAGGGGTAAGTACAACCTGCCCATGGGTAAGTACAACTTACAGGGGTAAGTACAACCTGCCCATGGGTAAGTACAACTTACACATGTGTAAGATGAACGTGATGGAAAAAAAACAAAATTTAAAAAGTCGTCAAAAGTATATCGAATCGCATCTCTAATGAAAGAGGACGAAATTCTAAGACTACCCATGCTTTTCTTTTCGTCTAATGATTTACGGTTTGTGAGATAAAAGTTTTTTAGTGAATTAGATAGAATTCTATTAAAGTAAGAGAGAGAAAAAAAAGGAGCTGACGAAAATACCCCTCTAGTGTTGAGAGAGGTTTTTTATTTTTAATCTTGTCCATCCATTTTCTTTGATCCAAGGGTGTAGAGGAGTTCTTGGGTTCTTTTTTTTTAGGAGTTCTCAAATAACCCCTCCTCTATATATAGATATAGGAAAGGGGTAAAATAAAATAATTATTATCCTAAAACAAGTGAGACATGATATGAGTTTGTCATGTGTCCTTTACTAATAAATTAATATTTATAATAGACAAGGGTAGTACTGTAAATTATCTCCTAAATTTACGTTGGAACATCCCTAAAATTCAGCCCTCCCACTCTCATCCATTTACCTGCTTTCTCTCCCTCAAATAATAATAAATCCATTGCAACAAAATGAATTATTAACAGCCCACCATCGGATCTTTAGCCTAAAGTTACATTAAATTCATATAAAACTGTTTCTCATTAAATTAGTATAAAGTTACATTAAATTCATATAAAACTGTTTCTCATTAAATTAGTATAAAGTTACATTAAATTTATGTATGTGAATCAAAGCCTTTCATCATGCATTACATTTCTAAATTTAAAACTACATTTGTGTAGATTAATCTACATTTGTGTAGATTAATCTACATTTGTGTAGATTATGTGTAAATTGTGTCAAGCTGACCCAACCCCAAGCTGACCCAACCTGACCCAAGCTGACCCAAAACCCATAATCTACATTTGTGTAGATTAATCTACATTTGTGTAGATTAATCTACATTTGTGTAGATTAATCTACATTTGTGTAGATTATGTGTAAATTGTGTCAAGCTGACCCAACCCCAAGCTGACCCAAAACCCATAATCTACATTTGTGTAGATTAATCTACATTTGTGTAGATTAATCTACATTTGTGTAGATTAATCTACATTTGTGTAGATTAATCTACATTTGTGTAGATTAATCTACATTTTTGTAGATTATGTGTAACATTTGTGTAGATTAATCTACATTTGTGTAGATTAATCTACATTTGTGTAGATTAATCTACATTTGTGTAGATTATCTGACATTTGTGTAGATTAATCTACATTTGTGCAGATTAATCTACATTTGTGTAGATTAATCTACATTTGTGTAGATTAATCTACATTTTTGTAGATTATGTGTAATTGTGTAGATTAATCTACATTTGTGTAGATTAATCTACATTTGTGTAGATTAATCTACATTTGTGATATTCTACATTTGTGTAGATTAATCTACATTTGTGTAGATTATATGTAGATTGTGTCAAGCTGACCCAACCCAAGCTGACCCATAGATTAATCTACATTTGTGTAGATTAATCTACATTTGTGTAGATTAATCTACATTTGTGTAGATTAATCTACATTTGTGTAGATTAATCTACATTTGTGTAGATTAATCTACATTTGTGTAGATTAATCTACATTTGTGTAGATTAATCTAATTTGTGTAGATTAATTAATTTGTGTAGATTAATCACATTTTTGTAGATTATGTGTAAATTGTGTAGATTTCTACATTTGTGTAGATTAATCTACATTTGTGTAGATTAATCTACATTTGCGATATACCTTAAATTTGTGTAGATTAATCTACATTTTTAGATTATGTGTAAATTGTGTAGATTAATCTACATTTGTGTAGATTAATCTACATTTGTGTAGATTAATCTACATTTGTGTAGATTAATCTACATTTGTGTAATTAATCTACATTTGTGTAGATTAATCTAATTTGTGTAGATTAATCTAATTTGTGTAGATTAATTAATTTGTGTAGATTAATCTACATTTTTGTAGATTATGTGTAAATTGTGTAGATTAATCTACATTTGTGTAGATTAAGCTACCCAAAAACCATTAATCTACATTTGTGTAGATTAATCTACATTTGTGTAGATTAATCTACATTTGTGTAGATTATGTGTAAATTGTGTCAAGCTGACCCAACCCCAAGCTGACCCAACCTGACCCAAGCTGACCCAAAACCCATAATCTACATTTGTGTAGATTAATCTACATTTGTGTAGATTAATCTACATTTGTGTAAATTATGTGTGTAAATTAATCTACATTTGTGTAGATTAATCTACATTTGTGTAGATTAATCTACATTTGTGTAGATTATGTGTAAATTGTGTCAAGCTGACCCAACCCCAAGCTGACCCAAAACCCATAATCTACATTTGTGTAGATTAATCTACATTTGTGTAGATTAATCTACATTTGTGTAGATTAATCTACATTTGTGTAGATTAATCTACATTTGTGTAGATTAATCTACATTTGTGTAGATTATGTGTAAATTGTGTCAAGCTGACCCAACCCCAAGCTGACCCAACCTGACCCAAGCTGACCCAAAACCCATAATCTACATTTGTGTAGATTAATCTACATTTGTGTAGATTAATCTACATTTGTGTAGATTATGTGTAAATTGTGTCAAGCTGACCCAACCCCAAGCTGACCCAAAACCCATAATCTACATTTGTGTAGATTAATCTACATTTGTGTAGATTAATCTACATTTGTGTAGATTATGTGTAAATTGTGTCAAGCTGACCTACATTGCTGTAGATTAATCTACATTTGTGTAGATTAATCTACATTTGTGTAGATTAATCTAATTTCTGTAATTATCTACATTGGTCGATAATCTACATTTGTGTAGATTAATCTACATTTGTGTAGATTATGTGTAAATTGTGTCAAGCTGACCCAACCCCAAGCTGACCCAACCTGACCCAAGCTGACCCAAAACCCATAATCTACATTTGTGTAGATTAATCTACATTTGTGTAGATTAATCTACATTTATGTAGATTAATCTACATTTGTGTAGATTAATCTACATTTGTGTAGATTAATCTACATTTGTGTAGATTAATTAATTTGTGTAGATTAAGCTACATTTCTGAACAAATTAATCTACATTTGTGTAGATTAATCTACATTTGTGTAGATTAATCTACATTTGTGTAGATTATGTGTAAATTGTGTCAAGCTGACCCAACCCCAAGCTGACCCAACCTGACCCAAGCTGACCCAACCTGACAGAACCCAAGCTGACCCAAAACCCATAATCTACATTTGTGTAGATTAATCTACATTTGTGTAGATTATGTGTAAATTGTGTCAAGCTAACCCAACCCCAAGCTGACCCAACCTGACCCAGACCCCAAGCTGACCCAAGCTGACCCAACCCGACCCAGACCCAACCTGACCCAACCTGACCCAACTGACCCAACCTGACCCAACCTGACCAGACCCCAAGCTGACCCAACCTGACCAGACCCCAAGCTGACCCAACCTGACCCAACCCAACCCCAAGCTGACCCAACTCAGAACCCAAGCTGACCCAAAACCCATAATCTACATTTGTGTAGATTAATCTACATTTGTGTAGATTATGTGTAAATTGTGTCAAGCTAACCCAACCCCAAGCTGACCCAACCTGACCCACTGACCCAACCTGACGACCCCAAGCTGACCCAACCTGACCCAAGCTGACCCAACTCAGAACCCAAGCTGACCCAAAACCCATAATCTACATTTGTGTAGATTAATCTACATTTGTGTAGATTATGTGTAAATTGTGTCAAGCTAACCCAACCCCAAGCTGACCCAACCTGACCAGACCCCAAGCTGACCCAAACCTGACCCAAGCTGACCCAACCCAGAACCCAAGCTGACCCAAAACCCATAATCTACATTTGTGTAGATTAATCTACATTTGTGTAGATTATGTGTAAATTGTGTCAAGCTAACCCAACCCCAAGCTGACCCAACCTGACCCAGACCCAACCTGACCCAACCTGACCCAGACCCCAAGCTGACCCAACCCAACCCCAAGCTGACCCAAAACCCATAATCTACATTTGTGTAGATTATGTCAAGATGACCCAACCCAAGCTAACCAAGCTGACCCAACCTGACCCAGACCCCAAGCTGACCCAACCCAACCCCAAGTTGACCCAACCTGACCCCAAGCTGACCCAACCCAACGCCAAGCTAACCCAACCCCAAGCTGACCCAACCTGACCCAACCTGACCCAAGCACTGACCCAGACACACCCAGAATATTAAGTGCATCTTAGTTATTTTTTAGGTGCATCTTGCTCTGAGTTGTTAGAAACTTGGTATATCACCCAGAATATTAAGTACATCTTAGTTATTTTTTAGGTGCATCTTAGTTCACAAGACTTGACAATTTACACACACACACACACACACACACACATATATATATATATATAGGACCTAACAACCCAGACCCCAAGCTGACCCAACCTGAACCAGACCCAAGCTGACCCAACCTGACCCAAGCTGACCCAACTGACCCAAGCTGACCCAACCTGACCCAAGCTGACCCAACCTGACCCCAAGTGACCCAACCCAAGCTGACCCAACCTGACCCCAAGTTGACCCAACCTGACCAGACCCCAAGCTGACCCAACCTGACCCAAGCTGACCCAACCCAAGCTGACCCAAGAACCCAAGCTGACCAGAACCCGCTTCACAAAAGTTTGATTTATTTACCAAAATGCCACCGCGCATTTTTTTTATTTTGACACATGTCGCGTTCTAATTGGCTCATATGACCTTCTCTCCCTTCTCTCCTTAAGACACATTTTTCCAGGATCTCTACCCTATATATATATATATATATATATTTGCTTTCTTGATCCCCACGTGAAGGGTTCCTTTTCTCGAACCGATATAATATCACAACAAAAACAGAATTGAAGTTGGGCCCTCTTTTGTTTAATGATCCATCTAAAATCAAAGAAAATGGATGTGGGCTGGTGGATTAGTCACGGCCCAAATAAAAAAATAACACAAAAGTCTAGCAATCATAAAATGAAGTCTTGAATTCTCGTTGCCTTTTCCCATGTGCACAGCTAAACCAACAGTGCAAATAAGAACAAATCTTCCTTGAGTCTTTTAGTTGCTAATACTAGCCAAACTTTTGAACAATGGAAGTCGACAGTGCCAGGTTTTGTCATGAAAACGTCCCTTCACTTTATTACCATTTTAAGTCATATTTTACCTTTTTAGCTCAAATCTAAAATTCACGAAACATATATTAAAGTAGATCTATTCTATAAAAATTAATCAATATAATTATTTTTAGACCATAACTATATATCCAATTATGACTTATCAATTGACGAAATGGTCGAGCAAGGATACTCCATCATAATAGTGGGGTGTTCATGATCACCCCGCTTATATTGACCCCTGAACTCCATTGGACACATTTTCCAAGCCAAATGTGTACAATCTAGACTGCCGAGCATCCCGGGGATGTGATGTCTCTCTTCGTGCCCTTCATACAACCGTAGTATATCATGGGTTGTAGGTCTACGCGTGAATTCTGTATCATACGTCTGAACAATGGCGTCACAAAACATTTGTAGGCATTCACGTGATGTTCGTTGTGCCATCTCTAAGTACTCGTCGTACTCATCTGGTTGATTACCGGTTGCGAGCTGCCTAATTGAGATGTACACTTTTGAATAGGTGTAAAACATAATTTCAGTCGAGCATCGTATGACTCCTGGAAATAGGAGATTCTCGACTCAAGGTCTCGAACGATTTTTAAAAAGAAGTGTTTAGGCAAAGTGGTAGAACCACTCGAACGGTTCATCTTTCCATAATTTTTTGATAAGATTTGTAATATTTTGGAAGAAAAGTGTGTTGTTTGTGTGTGTGTTTGAATATGTGTAGCATGTGTTTGAATATGTGTATACATCTACCAATAAACTAAAACAGGATTGACATATTCTTGAAACGACACGTAGCGTAATCCTTGATCGACAAGTGTCTTTTTAATTTATTATTTTGTTAAATTAACTTTTTTAGTTGTATATAAATTCAATTTCTTTATTATATTTAGAATTAAACTCTAACTCTTGGCTTATTAATACAAAAGACATTATAACCTTATTTGATTGATCGTTTTTTCATTAATAAATTGTCTCTTTTTCTTTCTCAATTCTTCAACTCCTATTACTTATATTAATTATAATAATAAGTTATTAACATGAAGACTTCAAAAATTTGAGTTTACGATCCGAAATCACAAGGCTATTTGTCATCATCCACTATGCTTACAAGTTCCGATTTTGATGTGCTTCTAAAAATTTAAGGTTAATCCAAAATTCTAACTAAACATATATTATATTTATCGTTACTGTTTATTATAATTTAGCTTCGATCATCGATTTACTTTAACAACAATTTATTTCATACTCACGAATCATGTATGAAGGCATATTCGAATTTTTTTATGATACAATCTATATAGCTACCGTACATCGTACGGGTATTAGGACTAGTATATATATATATGGAAAAGGGAATATGGGGTGTTAGACATCTAACTTGGGTGAAAAACCTCTTACATCCTAATTTCTAATACAACAAATAAAAAAAAAGCAAAGAGTCGTTCAACGGTCAAATTGCACCTCGACATACGCACCACTCACTCCAAAAATCGCGTGCTCCGACCACTCATTTTGCTTCACGCGTGAGTGCTTAGGTGACGGCGGCGGTGTGCAAGTGAATCGTCCCACCACTCACTACCGTAAGCACCCATCAATGTCATCACCCCTAGTGAGAGAGAGAGTGTGTGTGAGGGAATTGAATGTATGGATGAGGTGGTGGAAGACTTGGGTGGGATTTTGGATACGGTTGGGTCACTTGGGTGATTCATGGGTCAATTGAGTCGACCCGTGGATCACCCGATTACAGTACTAGATAAATAAATGTCACGTTACGACATATAATCGACTTAATAAGGTAATATAACCTTGACTAGTATTTTTCGTCATAAAGTCATCATATAAGCATTAAATCATCCTAACTAATTATTCCGTAAATTAGTTAGTCACATTGCACGTTTTAGTCAACGGTTCAAAATTAAATAAATCACGTTTACCCACGTTAATTACAAGTCAAACTAATCAAAGTTCACAAATGTTACATTGAACTTAATACACTTTATTTATGACCGACTAAATATTCATGAATAGTTACCGACCCCATAATAGCGCTGAAGTTACTCGAGGACCCTTAAGTGTTATATTTACAACCAGGCTAAAACTTTGGAATTCAAAAAACCAAAAGTCCTCATGTCGAAGTATGAACTCCGACGCAGTTCTTGGTCCTCCATTATGTTTTAAATTTTTATAAAAAACATGTTAATTTAGATGTCGTGTAGAATTCTTGATTTTTGTTACGGAGTATTACCGAAGAATAATGCATCGTGTGTCGTTGTCTTTGTAGGATGGCAGACGTTTTCTCAAATCTTATGTTCTTTGAACGAGTAGAAGCAGGCAGTTATTGTAAGGAACGTGCTTGCTGGCTTCCTTGCAGTTGGCTGTGGTTCTATACTTCTATCAAAGCTGATCAATCTGGAAGAGCGTTTCCAATCATAATTATAGTAAGACCGTCCTTTAGCTATTGGAGGACATAAAAGGTTTACATCTGAATGGGATTGCGGAATATTAGCGGGTTCTTAATAAGAAAGCCGATAATGAAGGTTAGAATGTTAGATTACTTACTATATAATGATACTTTTTAAGTTTAGCCTATGGTACTCACATGTTGATTTCATTCAAGATGTGAGGCTATTTTTTTTATACATGCTTTTATGCCTAAGAGAGTACATGAGACTAACTTTGGCATGAGATAGATTATAGTTGGCTTGCTCCTTCATCGGTTCATCATTAGTGATGCACTTCTTAGATGTGCCGATACATTTGCTCATCATAATTATTAACATGATTACTTTTGTTTCCATATCATTGGATCGGATGATTTTATAATATCTCATTCATGTAACAAATCTAAAAAGCTATCCAGGGTCACATTCTTTCTGATGTAATCTAGCCTACATTATACCGAAAACCTCTTTGAAATACAATTTATTAAGTGTGGTTATTTCAACTATTATTTTGAAAGCTGGCTATATTGCAGACACTAAAAAAGGTTCTATTTCTCAATGTATAGTTACCGTTTTCCCTCTACACGTTATTATCTGTTGTGCATATCGGGAAATTGAGAAATTTGGCTGAAAAAGAGTCGAATGCAATGGCAGGAGTTTAAACCAAAATTAAAAAAGTGAACCATAGGCCAACCATGGGTGAAATTTTGGATCCCGTTTACTTGCAAAAACCGGAAGCTGCTAATGGTGAGGGTTGAGGTACAACTGAGTCGTCTATAGACAGCCATTGTTGATTCTTGGCCTTCTTACAAGGTACAACTCATTTCTACACATCTTACCACTTAAGGTACAAATACTTTCTGTTTTTATTGATAAATTATTTGCAAAGTTTATGTGTTGCATCAACATATTTATAGAATCAAAATGTATAGAGATGTTGTATCATAGAAGGCCCATTGTATTGATTTTTTTAAGTTATTTATTGATTATTGTATAATTTACATAAAGAATCCGACAGTAGAAATGGAAAACAACAAGGATTCCCCTGTAGTAGTGTTTCCATCACTAATCAATTCTGCAGATTTCACCCAAGTTTTTTGGTATTAAGCAATATGGTTCCAATATTCAGTCTATGGTATTATTTGATGTTTAGTTTAGATAATTTTAATGAAATATCTTTTAACAAATCATTTTGTTTGTTTAAATTAATTGGTATATCTATGTTAAAAGGTTTAAATATTGGTCTTTCAATTGTATTAGAAGTTATTGTAATATTTTTTGAATTTGAAGTACTTGGTTGATCATTATTATTTATTTTATTAACTTCTATTCTTTCTAATTGTTCTCTTATAGTATTTAGTTTTTCATTAGTATAATTATTTTGAAAAATAATTGGATCGGATGATTTTATAATATCTCATTCATGTAACAAATCTAAAAAGCTATCCAGGGTCACATTCTTTCTGATGTAATCTAGCCTACATTATACCGAAAACCTCTTTGAAATACAATTTATTAAGTGTGGTTATTTCAACTATTATTTTGAAAGCTGGCTATATTGCAGACACTAAAAAAGGTTCTATTTCTCAATGTATAGTTACCGTTTTCCCTCTACACGTTATTATCTGTTGTGCATATCGGGAAATTGAGAAATTTGGCTGAAAAAGAGTCGAATGCAATGGCAGGAGTTTAAACCAAAATTAAAAAAGTGAACCATAGGCCAACCATGGGTGAAATTTTGGATCCCGTTTACTTGCAAAAACCGGAAGCTGCTAATGGTGAGGGTTGAGGTACAACTGAGTCGTCTATAGACAGCCATTGTTGATTCTTGGCCTTCTTACAAGGTACAACTCATTTCTACACATCTTACCACTTAAGGTACAAATACTTTCTGTTTTTATTGATAAATTATTTGCAAAGTTTATGTGTTGCATCAACATATTTATAGAATCAAAATGTATAGAGATGTTGCATCATATAAGGCCCATTGTATTGATTTTTTTAAGTTTAGCCTATGGTACTCACATGTTGATTTCATTCAAAGTCTATTTTTTTATAAGTTTGACCTTAAATATTTTTTATTGTATTATATAATACTTGGCGAAAGTTATACCCAATGAAAACACATCTAAACCTATATCTATTCATATAACTTTCATCAAGTGTTATGCAATACAAATAAAAATATTTTTGGTCAAAGTTGTAAAGAAAAGACTTTGAAAATTAAAAAGTGGACACTATTAGTGGGACGGAGGGAGTATTTCTTAACCAATGAAAACATCTTTCTTCTACTTTTATTCTTTCTTCTAACCATTTTATCCTTTGATCACAATATTTTATAAAAAATACTTAATGATTTCTTCTTACTTGTACTTTAGAATCAGACATTTAATTTTTCATAATTTTCCATATCAGATTTAGTTGGATTATAAGTATTGGTTTCACTTAAATTTTCTTCATATAAAGGTCTAGGAATATTATTTGAAAAATCTATACCTTTAATTTTCATAGATTGACATCTTCTTAATAAACTATCTTCTAGAGTATTTCTAGAAGTGCTAGTTCCAATAGAATGTCTAGGTAATTCTTGATTATTAAAAGAAATATCTATTGAACCATCTGAATGTTCTATAATTGTAGATGTTTGATTTTCTATTTCAATTGGTTTTGGTGGATTAATATCTTGAAGATTCCATGTTAATGATTGAGTTATTTCATTCCATCTTAATCTCTTAGGTGTTTTTACTTTTGTATGCATAGTATTAGCTTCAAATATAATAGTTTCATCTCTTGGAGATACTATTTTGTCTTAGGTTCTATGGTTGTAGTCATAGTCTTATAATATATTCTATATATTACTACAACAGCATTTGTTCTTTCTTTAAATTCTAAATTTTTTGTCTTAATAGTTAAAGTTAGAGTATCTAATATATTTGGATCAAATAAACCAATTGTAAAATTAGGATAACAATTAAAATAAATAGGACCATTTGATATATTTGATTCAGCCATAGCTAATAAAGAATTATTAAAATTCGTATGTCTAGCATCTCTTAAAATTAATAATACTGGAGCATCTATTCCTAATCTAAACATAGGTTTTACTGCTACTTGAATTAATCCTATATGTAAAAACTTATAAAGTTTTCTATGTCTTTTTATAGCTTCTACTGATAATAATTGCATGTTTTGATACTCTTTATTTATAGGTATAGTTTGTTCATGAGTTTTAATAGAATAATCTTGTAAAAAATCAAAAGTACCAATTTTGTAAATAGTATTTATATTTTGTTTTGGAATACTCCAATCTAATAAATTATTTTCAATTTGAGAAATGTTTAATTCAACTGAATTCATATGTAAAGAGTTCATGTCTATATCTTCTTCCTGCTCTATAGCATTTGAACTATGATTCCGTCTATTTAAGATTCTAGATAATTGATTCATTATGAAAAGTTTTTAATACAAAAGATTTTGATGAAAAAATCTAGTTTAATTTTAAAGTAATAGGTTTATATTCCGGGAACACCCCCATACCGTCGTAGTCCGGCCACCCTTTTCAAATCAAATAACGGGCTTTACGCTAATCCAACCGTCGGTCGACAGGGCTTACCAACGCAATACTTACCACACCTTAAAATTAGACTTTATTTTTTCATTAAAATTTTTCATTAAAAAGTATTTCATTATGATTCAATTATAAAGATTCTTAGATAGGCTACACATCTTACCACTTAAGGTACAAATACTTTCTGTTTTTATTGATAAATTATTTGCAAAGTTTATGTGTTGCATCAACATATTTATAGAATCAAAATGTATAGAGATGTTGTATCATAGAAGGCCCATTGTATTGATTTTTTTAAGTTATTTATTGATTATTGTATAATTTACATAAAGAATCCGACAGTAGAAATGGAAAACAACAAGGATTCCCCTGTAGTAGTGTTTCCATCACTAATCAATTCTGCAGATTTCACCCAAGTTTTTTGGTATTAAGCAATATGGTTCCAATATTCAGTCTATGGTATTATTTGATGTTTAGTTTAGATAATTTTAATGTATATACATATGTACTTTTTAAGGATGAAAAAGCTGTAGTGTAATATGCACCCTATATTAATCACAGAAGGAGACATTTTGTCAAATAAAGGGCTGAAATTGCATCTTTACAGATCAATATGAGAAAATATAAAATGCCTGGCTTTCATGTATCTTATGGTTTCCAAAAGTTCTGTTTAATTTTGCCAGGAGAACAGTGGAAAGGGCATTGGAAGCCATGCTCGGAGTGACAAAGGCCTGGAAGAAAATGTGGGCTCTCCTAGGACGCGGTGAAAAAGAAAGTGTGATAAATAGCAAATTTTGCATTGAATCCTATACCATAATCTTTGGAGATACTATAACGTATGTAAAGTTTTATCAGCGGGCTCTTTTTAACTTCAGTTTTAGACCAACCAATTTCTGTTTTCTATCGTGATAAATACGTAACAATGATTGTATTGTTCTATATCTTTGGTTATGAATTCAGATTAAAAAATATCATGGGGTGACATGGATTGCTTAAGTGTAACAACCGTGCATTTTGACTTTTGACTATGGGTACGTTTCCTAAGTTTTTGATTAATTAATATATGTTCAAGTGCAATGTGTTTTATATGGGTCAATTTATTGTGCAACTAGAGACTTATGTGCAAGTTGAGATCATTAGTTGGTGCTAATCGAATTTCATTAGATGATCTTTATGGTAACTAGTAAATGGTTATGGATCCTATCCATGGGTTATGCCCAAACCCATGACCCACCCAAGTAAAACAAACCCTATCCTCCCTCATTTCCCTCATCCATTCATTCATAATACTTGCATATTCTCTCACATCTCACATCTCACTAAATACTCATACTCTCAATCTCTCTCTAAATTCTTGGTTCATTTATGTTAGTTTCAACTAGATTAATAACAAAACCCTCATCCTTAGTATCATTCTAGCATCATATCAAAATCCAAGTTTTCAAGTGCAAGAAAAAGCTTCATTTAGGTCAAAATCGGGTTTGATTGCTTGTGGAAGTTTTGGTAAGTGTTTTCTAGCTCAACTTCATCATTTCTAGTTATTAACTTGTATTACACCTAAATCTAAGCACTCTTGGTCCTTATAGCTTCAAAAATCCGAAATTAGGGTTTCTAGTTATCTAAATTAGGTCAAAAATCGATTTGGGTCAAAAGCCATGTTTTGGAATGGAACTTGTTGAGTCAAGGATTCGCTGACCAGACTTGGTCGCTGACGTGGGTCGTCAGCGAGTCATCAGCGAGTCATTGACTCTCGTCAGCGGGTGGTTTGCTTTCCAAATTGTTTGTCAAGGCGGGAAGATTTCAAACCAACAAGAAGACAAGAAGTCACATGGTGGTTCTCCTAACTGAATGTTACCTTATATGGCAAAGGTACAGTTGGGACCAAAGCAAGGGTTTCTCTCTTTCATACCCATTTTGGTAAAGAAGACAAAGGCTCCTGGATCCAAGTACTTAGAGCCAATGGAATGTCGACAACCACCATCACATCACTATCATTGTAAGGCTGTGTTGCCCTAATTCCTCTTCTATATAAAGGAACACAGCCGCATCTTTTATTTGTGTTTTGTCACCACAAAGTGTTTCACTTTATTTGTAATTGTTTAAGTTTCCTTCTTTCTAGACTTAGCAATTACATAGTTCATTTGTATTCTTGTAAGACAAGTTGTATTATCGACCATGTATTCATCGTTTAAATCAATGATACATATGATTAGACTTGCATAGTTTTCTAACAATTGAACTTGTTCTTGTTTGTGTTCTTTACTTCTGTTCTTTACTTTCTTGTTTAGTTTAAACAAATATAAGTGTGCAAATTAGTGGACTGTCAAGTGGTATCAGAGCCAAGTTTCTAAATTATTGAAACAAAGATCCATTTGCATACTTATTTACTTAAAATTTCTTTCTTTATCTTTTCTTAAACAAGAACATGACTGCTGTTCCCACCCTTGTTAACACACGTGACTTCGGTTACGTATCCGTCCCTCCAAGATTCGAGCCCAATGACTTTGGGTCTTGGAAGGAGAGGATGTTACTTAATA
>CM067168.1:155355141-155402753 GCA_034093135.1 Erigeron breviscapus
CTCTTTGTTAATAATATAGTCCAAGAGGTTTAAGCACTAAGATACATTTAATACGCCTTTTTAACCCCAGATGAGCTCCTTCCTTTCAAGGTATTTCTTCTACTTTACCATTTGACCCAATAGAGGTAAAACAGACGAATTTGACAAATTCCTTTTCTCAAATTAGCAGATTGCTTATCTGTCATGTAAGAGAATGAATATATACGTTGTAGGAATGCCAAACTTTATGTCCATCAAATTGGCAGATGACTATAGACTAAAGTGAGTGTGTTGCACCATCAAAAACTAGAGTCTGGCATGTAATAATTTTTATATTTTGTAGAAAACGGTTAATCTGCTTTATACTTTTGGTGATCTTGTTTTTATCGTGTATTTTTTCAGTATGGTCACATGAAGACTAATAAACACTGTCCCATGTATAGAGAAAACTCCAATATCCAAATTGAAGTTGTAGATCCTAAAAAGGGCCAACTAAATCTATCAATATAGATTCTGTTCCTAAACCTCAACAGAAAGATACTGTAAAAGAGCTAATACAGAAGGGGACAAAGCTAGCCGTGGTAAAAAGATCCCCTGACATGAGAGCATGTTATTCCTTTTGACATTTAATCAATAAAGTGTCACATAGTTTTGTCACACCCCGTTGTAGCGGAAATACAGGGTTAACAAAGAATTGCATACTAATCAGAAGGTTAATAGAAATTACATCCATTTATACCAATACAAGTCAAAACAAGTACAATCGTTCCAAGTGTTGACCCCAAAATACGGATACAAGCCATCCACATTTGGAACTGGGCCCACAGAAATACAAGTTATATAAATTGGACAGTCAAATACAATTAAAGCCAAAAGCATGAGAGTCCTCAATGTCTGATGCTAATTGTACGTCCAAAGTCAAAAGATTTGGCCCTATAATGCCAAAGACGATTCCAAGACTTACTGATGGTCACCTGAAAAGCATGAAATTTGAGAGGATCAACTATCGAAATAGTTGGTGAGTTTACAGTGTGTTTGACTAAAAGATCAGTCGTCGTTTGTTGTAGTTATTTAATGCATGACGGTTCAGACCGAAGTCTAACCTAAATATATATAGCCAAGACGGTTCAGACCGAAGTCTAACCTAAATCATATGACAAGACGGTTCAGACCGAAGTCTAACCTAAATATATGACAAGACGGTTCAGACCGAAGTCTAACCTAAATCATATGACAAGACGGTTCAGACCGAAGTCTAACCTAAATAATATGACAAGACGGTTCAGACCGAAGTCTAACCTAAATATATGACAAGACGGTTCAGACCGAAGTCTAACCTAAATAATATAGTCAAGACGGTTCAGACCGAAGTCTAACCTAAATATATATAGCCAAGACGGTTCAGACCGAAGTCTAACCTAAATCATATGACAAGACGGTTCAGACCGAAGTCTAACCTAAATATATGACAAGACGGTTCAGACCGAAGTCTAACCTAAATCATATGACAAGACGGTTCAGACCGAAGTCTAACCTAAATATATGACAAGACGGTTCAGACCGAAGTCTAACCTAAATCATATGACAAGACGGTTCAGACCGAAGTCTAACCTAAATCATATGACAAGACGGTTCAGACCGAAGTCTAACCTAAATCATATGACAAGACGGTTCAGACCGAAGTCTAACCTAAATCATATGACAAGACGGTTCAGACCGAAGTCTAACCTAAATCATATGACAAGACGGTTCAGACCGAAGTCTAACCTAAATAATATGACAAGACGGTTCAGACCGAAGTCTAACCTAAATCATATGACAAGACGGTTCAGACCGAAGTCTAACCTAAATCATATGACAAGACGGTTCAGACCGAAGTCTAACCTAAATCATATGACAAGACGGTTCAGACCGAAGTCTAACCTAAATCATATGACAAGACGGTTCAGACCGAAGTCTAACCTAAATCATATGACAAGACGGTTCAGACCGAAGTCTAACCTAAATCATATGACAAGACGGTTCAGACCGAAGTCTAACCTAAATCATATGACAAGACGGTTCAGACCGAAGTCTAACCTAAATCATATGACAAGACGGTTCAGACCGAAGTCTAACCTAAATCATATGACAAGACGGTTCAGACCGAAGTCTAACCTAAATCATATGACAAGACGGTTCAGACCGAAGTCTAACCTAAATCATATGACAAGACGGTTCAGACCGAAGTCTAACCTAAATCATATGACAAGACGGTTCAGACCGAAGTCTAACCTAAATCATATGACAAGACGGTTCAGACCGAAGTCTAACCTAAATCATATGACAAGACGGTTCAGACCGAAGTCTAACCTAAATCATATGACAAGACGGTTCAGACCGAAGTCTAACCTAAATCATATGACAAGACGGTTCAGACCGAAGTCTAACCTAAATCATATGACAAGACGGTTCAGACCGAAGTCTAACCTAAATCATATGACAAGACGGTTCAGACCGAAGTCTAACCTAAATCATATGACAAGACGGTTCAGACCGAAGTCTAACCTAAATCATATGACAAGACGGTTCAGACCGAAGTCTAACCTAAATATATGACAAGACGGTTCAGACCGAAGTCTAACCTAAATCATATGACAAGACGGTTCAGACCGAAGTCTAACCTAAATCATATGACAAGACGGTTCAGACCGAAGTCTAACCTAAATATATGACAAGACGGTTCAGACCGAAGTCTAACCTAAATCATATGACAAGACGGTTCAGACCGAAGTCTAACCTAAATCATATGACAAGACGGTTCAGACCGAAGTCTAACCTAAATCATATGACAAGACGGTTCAGACCGAAGTCTAACCTAAATCATATGACAAGACGGTTCAGACCGAAGTCTAACCTAAATCATATGACAAGACGGTTCAGACCGAAGTCTAACCTAAATCATATGACAAGACGGTTCAGACCGAAGTCTAACCTAAATATATGACAAGACGGTTCAGACCGAAGTCTAACCTAAATCATATGACAAGACGGTTCAGACCGAAGTCTAACCTAAATCATATGACAAGACGGTTCAGACCGAAGTCTAACCTAAATCATATGACAAGACGGTTCAGACCGAAGTCTAACCTAAATCATATGACAAGACGGTTCAGACCGAAGTCTAACCTAAATATATAGACAAGACGGTTCAGACCGAAGTCTAACCTAAATCATATGACAAGACGGTTCAGACCGAAGTCTAACCTAAATCATATGACAAGACGGTTCAGACCGAAGTCTAACCTAAATCATATGACAAGACGGTTCAGACCGAAGTCTAACCTAAATCATATGACAAGACGGTTCAGACCGAAGTCTAACCTAAATCATATGACAAGACGGTTCAGACCGAAGTCTAACCTAAATCATATGACAAGACGGTTCAGACCGAAGTCTAACCTAAATCATATGACAAGACGGTTCAGACCGAAGTCTAACCTAAATCATATGACAAGACGGTTCAGACCGAAGTCTAACCTAAATCATATGACAAGACGGTTCAGACCGAAGTCTAACCTAAATCATATGACAAGACGGTTCAGACCGAAGTCTAACCTAAATCATATGACAAGACGGTTCAGACCGAAGTCTAACCTAAATCATATGACAAGACGGTTCAGACCGAAGTCTAACCTAAATATATGACAAGACGGTTCAGACCGAAGTCTAACCTAAATCATATGACAAGACGGTTCAGACCGAAGTCTAACCTAAATCATATGACAAGACGGTTCAGACCGAAGTCTAACCTAAATCATATGACAAGACGGTTCAGACCGAAGTCTAACCTAAATCATATGACAAGACGGTTCAGACCGAAGTCTAACCTAAATCATATGACAAGACGGTTCAGACCGAAGTCTAACCTAAATCATATGACAAGACGGTTCAGACCGAATTCTAAGCCAAAATATCCATTTTATCATCCAAAACCCTAATTTCATATCAAATTTAAAGGCTTCCAATTCCATAATCAAAACTGAAAACAACCCTTAATTGAATTTAAACCAAATCAAAAGATTGAATAAAAGTTAACTTACCAAAAATGGTGTTCTTGAGAAATTTGATGAAGATGATGAAGATGATAATAAACCTTTAAAATTTCTAAATAATTCCTTCTCTTGTAAAACTAATTTAGAAGGGAAGATAGAAGAGATTGAGAGAATTTGGAAAATATTTTGGTGAGTTTTGTGAGGGTTCTGTGTGTGTTTGTGTTTTGTCTGACAGAAGAAGAAAAGAGGTGATGGGGGGGACTTGGTGTTTCCCTCCCAGCCTTTAAATTTCATTTCGGCCCATGTGGCTTCTTTCTGATATTTTTAATACCCTTAATTTGGTAAAATGCTTACGATTAATTACCGTTTGACCTAAAAGTCAAAATATAAGGTAAAGGTATTTTCTTCCCCGTCTTATTTTAGTTAAGACAAGAAATTAAAATTAAATAAACTAAACTTTTAGAAATATTAGGTTTGACAGTCTAACAACTGTGTTCAATTATAACATTTAAATCTTTATTTAACATTATTTTCAGACTCGGCATTCGTCTAAATAGCTAATAGTCTACGTCATCAAGATACGTCTAATTTGACTAAGTCAAAAGTCCAAAAGTCTAACAAGTTCCACGTCAAATGACTGTCTAATTGAGATTAGGACTAACCCGATGTTAATTAATTACGAGTTGTCACAGCATCCCCGACTTTTAAGGATTTCGTCCCGAAATCAAGTCTTGCTCAGTAAAAAGATGAGGATAGTTATTCCTCATAAAGTCTTCACGTTCCCAAGTCAAGTCGGGACCATGTTTTGAGTTCCAACGAACTTTGACCAATTTGATACGACTGCGTCTAAGTTGTTTGAGCTGTTGGTCTAAAATTTCAACAGGTTCTTCAACGAATTGAAGAGAGTCAGTCACTTGCAGCTCTTCGACAGGTACGACTAAAGTCTCATCAGTCAGACATTTCTTAAGATTCGAAATGTGAAATGTGTGATGAACATGTTCTAGCTCCTTAGGTAAATCGAGCTTGTAAGCCACGGAACCAATTCTTTGAACAATTTCGAATGGTCCGATATAACGAGGACTAAGTTTCCCTCGTACGCCAAAACGTGCAGTGCCCTTCCATGGTGACACTTTCAACATGACTTTGTCTCCCACTTGAAACTCAAGTGGTTTCCTTCTACGGTCGGCATAGCTCTTTTGACGATCTTGAGCCGCCTTCAGCCGTGCCCTAATTTCAACAATTTGATCAGTAGTCTTCTGAACTAGTCCATATTTAAACAAACGACGTTCTCCAGCATCAAGCCAACAGACAGGAGATCTACACTTTCGTCCATATAAAGCCTCATAAGGCGCGCATTTGATGCTAGTGTGATAGCTGTTGTTATATGAAAATTCAGCTAACGGCAAAAAGGTATCCCAACTACCTTTGAAGTCAATGACACATGCCCGAAGCATGTCCTCTAAAGTCTGGATGGTACGCTCACTTTGTCCGTCCGTCTGTGGATGGTAAGCCGTACTCAGGTGCAATTGAGTGCCTAGGGCGTCTTGAAAATATCGCCATGATTGTGAAGTGAAACGACCATCACGGTCAGAGATAATAGACAAAGGAACGCCATGAAGAGATACAATCCTTTCAATGTATATTTGAGACAATTTCCTTATCTTCCAGTTCTCCCGAATTGGAATGAAATGAGCAGACTTCGTCAATCGATCGACAATGACCCAAATAGTATCGTATCCTTTCAGGGTTCGTGGTAACTTCGTAATGAAGTCCATAGTAATCTGTTCCCATTTCCAGTCAGGAATTTGGGTTGTTGGAGCAGCCCAGAAGGCTTTTGGTGCTCCGCCTTGACCATGAACAATTTAGACACTTCGAGACATAAGTGGCGATATCTCTTTTCATACCAGGCCACCAATAAAAGTCCTTCCGTCCATGGTACATTTTGTCAGCGCCAGGATGGATTGAATACCTAGATCGATGACTTTCGTTCATTAAAAGTTCTCTAAGTCCATTATACTTGGGAATCCACACTCTGCCCTTAACATGTCGAATTCCATCGCCATCCAATTCAAACAAACGTTCAGCATTCCACAATGCTTCCTCCTCGATACGCCCTGGCCGTAGGGCTTCGTTTTGATCGTCTAAAACTCTATCCCTTAATGACGAGCCAAGATAAGAACTTGCTCTTGTTATGACAGATAGTGAAATTCTATCTTTTCGACTTAACGCGTCAGCAACAACATTTGCTTTACCGGGATGATATTTGAGTTCACAGTCGTAGTCACTGAGTAATTCTACCCATCGTCGTTGTCGCATATTTCAGCATTTTCTGATCGAAGATATGCTGAAGGCTTTTGTGATCCGTGAATATAGTACACTTGGTACCATACAGATAATGTCTCCAAATTTTTAATGCAAAAACAACCGCTCCGAGTTCTAGATCGTGGGTTGTATAGTTCTTTTCGTGGATTTTGAGCTGTCTAGAAGCGTAAGCAATGACCTTACCTTCCTGCATAAGTACACATCCCATGCCCTGATGTGAGGCGTCACAGTATACCACGAAATTTTCAATGCCATTTGGTAATGCTAGAATAGGAGCATTACACAGCCTGTCCTTTAATGTCTGAAATGCCTTCTCTTGGGCATCCTGCCAAATAAATTCCTTAGTCTTCTGAGTTAATAAGGTCAAGGTTGAGCAACCTTAGAGAAATTCTCAATGAATCTCCTGTAATAGCCAGCCAGTCCAAGAAATTGACGGATTTCTGTCGGAGTCTTAGGGGCTTCCCACTTCTTTATTGCCTCTATCTTAGATGGATCTACGTGGATCCCATCCCTGTTCACTACATGACCCAAGAAGTACTTCCCTAATCCAGAATTCACATTTTGAGAATTTCGCGTACAACTTCTGATCCTTGAGCAGTTGCAGAATGGTTCTCAGATGACCTTCATGTTCGTCTTTATTCCTTGAGTATATCAGTATGTCGTCAATGAATACAATGACAAACTTGTCCAGATACGGTCGACATACTCGATTCATTAAGTCCATAAACACAGCAGGTGCATTGGTTAAGCCAAATGGCATAACCAAAAACTCATAATGTCCGTAACGAGTTCTGAAAGCTGTTTTAGAAATGTCTGTCTCTCTGACTCTGAGTTGATGATACCCAGACCTGAGATCGATCTTGGAAAAGTGTGATGCACCTTCCAGTTGGTCAAATAAGTCGTCAATACGAGGCAAAGGGTACCTGTTCTTGACAGTCAACTTGTTCAATTCCCTATAATCTATACACATGCGCATAGAGCCGTCCTTCTTTTTGACAAATAGAATCGGAGCTCCCCAAGGTGATGAACTTGGGCGAATTAGTCCTTTAGCTAACAACTCTTGAAGTTGTTCGGATAATTCTTGCATTTCTGACGGCGCAAGACGATAGGGTGCCTTGGCCACGGGTGCAGCTCCAGGGACTAATCTATTCCAAACTCAACTGGTCTGTGAGGTGGAAGTCCCGTCAAATCTTCAGGAAATACTTCTGGAAAATCTTTAACTACTGGGATATCTTGAATGTCTTTACCCTTCGGCTTCCTTTCAACAACTAGTGCCAAGAAGGCAGGGTATTCTTTTTGTAAATATTTATTCGCCTTTATCGCCGATACTAAAATCAATTCCTTCCCTGACTTGTCTCCTTGCACTACTAGGGTTTCGTCATTCTGAAGGGGATATCCTAACAATCTTCTCGTAACACATTATTTCAGCTCTAACCTTAGATAACCAGTCCATTCCAACAATTACATCAAAACTACTTAGTTCTATGGGAATAAGATTTATTTTAAAGGTTTCGCCAGATAGTGTCAAATTGCAATCTACTAAATGATCTCTAGCGATATACTTTTGACCGTTTGCATATTCAACAATATAAGTGTCTTTCATGGGGATAGCCACTATACCGAATCGGGACTTAAATTCTAAGGAGACAAAGCTTTTATCAGCACCAGAGTCGAATAACACAAAAACATAATGATTATTAAGTATGAATGTACCTATCACAACGTTGGGATCACGTCGTGCATCAGCAGCATCCAAAGCAAAAACTCGGCCTCTACCTCGTCCATCTTGATTTCTTGCTTGATTATTCCCCGCATGGTTCCTTACTGGAACTATTGCATTGTTGTTCGGGTTCAGATTAAGTCTTGGACATGCAGGTCGCAGATGGGTTTCGCTCCCACATTCGTAGCATTGAGCTGGTGTCTTGCCCTTACAAAACTTCTCCAGATGTCCCGCCCTTTTACAACGGCGACAAATAGGACAATTTCCTCTGTGATGGAGATTACACCTATTACACTTAGGATCTGTGCCAGTGTACCTCGTGACGTCCTGAGTAACTACCGCAAAGTTTCTGGCAGTCTTAAACCTCTTGCCATTTCCACCGCCACCATATCCACTACCGGAGGCATGATCACTCCTTCTCTTGACCACTTCAGTTCCAACAGAAGAACCAGTGGTTCTTTTCAAGTCTATCACCATCCGGTTGGTTGCACTAACTGCCGCTTGAAGAGTCATAGGATTAAAGGCGGCTACCAATCTTCGGACATCAGGTGACAAGCCATAACAGTACCTCTCGATCAATTTCTCCTCCGTATCTACCATACGAGGGACTAGTCTTGTCAGCTCATGAAAACGAGTAGTGTATTTCTCGTTGTCTAGCCCGACCATAGTGTGATTCCAAAATTCGCCTTCCATTCTCTGTACTTCCTCCCTAGGACAGTATTTCTCCATCAACATCCTTTTAAAATCAAACCAAGGTATCCGATTAGCTTGGTCTCGACCTCGGGTCCTAACCTGTTCGTTCCACCATGATAGAGCGTGCTTTGAAGTTGAGTGGAAGCATATTCCACTTTGTGCTCTTCGGCACAACGACTAATATGAAGCACCGCCTCTATGCTTTCTAGCCAGTTGATTAGACCTACCGGACCCTCTGTACCATGAAATTCTTTTGGTTTACAATAGGTAAAGGTCTTGTAGTCACCCACTCGAAGTTGAGCTCGAGGAACAACTTGCTCAGCAGTAGGTTCAACATTGTTACTATTATCAGTATGATGATTATTATTTGCGTTCATGCTTGCCGTGATCTGAGCAACTAAAGTAGGCATGGCGGCCAACAGTTGCTGCGTCACAAATGCTGCCATATTATTATCCCCGTCAGTAATTGGGGTAGGTCCAGGACCAGTGTTCACCTGGACAGGAGCAGTTTCTGGTTCTTGCTGGATTACAGGTTCTTCCTGTTCAGCTTCATTATTTAAAGGAGTGGATCGGGTAACTCTCTTTGGTGCAGTTTTCTTGACTGGAGCCTTTTTCTGAACCTTGCTTTTCGTCTTAGGAGCCATAAGTCTAAGATATGAACAAAATGTCATTTAGAGATTTCCTTGATAGGTTAAATAGAAAGTAGCTTTGCAAGACAGATGACAGTACAATGCAAGTCACAAATTGCTGACTTGTATGAACTCATGTACTAGACAAGACAAGAAAATATGAAAAATCATATTTCTAGAGCTAAGAATAAGCAGTTGACATAGTCTGAACAAGTAAGTAAGCCAAAAGACAATCGTATTTCATTGATGTTCAAAATTTACATAGTCAGGTATGTACAGTCCAAAAACATGTGGGAAACTTCATCCACAACGATAGACTACTTAGTCGAAGCAATACGATTTATAGACACGTGGGAAATACATCCACCAAAAGATTACAACTCAAAGTACAGAAGTACGAGTTGTTATAAGTTCTAGGCTTACAATACAGAAAGACCTATTACAAAAATTACATCTTGCAAATAACCACTACTAGCAAAGCTACCACCAAAACCACCACAACCGACAGTATCCAGATCAACCTCCCAATAGTTTCCTTCCCTTCTCTAGCAACAGTCAATGCCTCCTCCGCCTGATGATAAGCTCCAGACAACGCCTGAGCTTGATTCTCTAATTTCTCCCTTGTACAGATGAGGGAATTGTTCATCCTTGACAGTTGTCGGCGATAATAATCCGACCTATCAGCTGCAGATGCAACTGGCATAACAACACTTGGGTTGTAGACAGGCACTCTGGAGGGACCCGCAGCATACGGATCTCCCTGAAGGAAAGAAAGTCCAAGTCCACCGTTGCCCTGAACTGGTGCAGAAGGACCAGGAGCATAGGGGTCTCTAGGAGCATAAGACAAATGAGCTCCCTCGGTAGTACTCCTCTGATAAGGAGATACCGGTGTCACCGATGATTGAACATGGATAGACACATGTTCGCCTCCAGATTCACTGGAAGATGAATCAAGGTTGATAGGGCGTGATTCATTGCCCGATTCCTCCATTGGTTCCTCTTCATAGGAGTCAGGAACATAAGGAATGGAGTTTGATATGACAGGAACTGGAGGTGTACAAGGTACAACAGCATTTGAGCTAACTCCGTCCGACATGACTAATCTGAAAAGATAGTCAAAGAATCCATAAGTCAAATGGATAAGGCAGTACGTCTCAAATGGATGATACAGTACGCAAAATGAGTTTTAAAGAAATCTTCGTCTAGATTACACACATTTGGTTTGGGTTTCTATTACCAATCATATTTAAAATGCTTATATATAGGGTCACCCGCAGCCTTCCCACCACATTTTAAATATGCTGTTAATATAATCCAAACTATCACGTATATAAACTTTATGCATACACATACGATTTAAGTTTCTATTCCTAACATACCTTCAATGTTTATATATAGGGTCACCCGCAGCCTTCCCACCACATCTACAGTATGTTGTGAATATAGCTCAAACTATAACGTATATACAAAATCTAAGATATTTATTTCGAGCCTTATATTATTTTACATAATCGGGACGTAGTTGATCAAGTTAGGTCTAATTATAGACAAATAATATAACTCCTGAAATAAGTATCCTAAACCTAAATAATATGACAAGACGGTTCAGACCGAAGTCTAACCTAAATCATATGACAAGACGGTTCAGACCGAAGTCTAACCTAAATCATATGACAAGACGGTTCAGACCGAAGTCTAACCTAAATAATATAGTCAAGACGGTTCAGACCGAAGTCTAACCTAAATCATATGACAAGACGGTTCAGACCGAAGTCTAACCTAAATAATATGACAAGACGGTTCAGACCGAAGTCTAACCTAAATAATATAGTCAAGACGGTTCAGACCGAAGTCTAACCTAAATCATATGACAAGACGGTTCAGACCGAAGTCTAACCTAAATAATATAGTCAAGACGGTTCAGACCGAAGTCTAACCTAAATAATATAGTCAAGACGGTTCAGACCGAAGTCTAACCTAAATCATATGACAAGACGGTTCAGACCGAAGTCTAACCTAAATAATATAGTCAAGACGGTTCAGACCGAAGTCTAACCTAAATCATATGACAAGACGGTTCAGACCGAAGTCTAACCTAAATAATATAGTCAAGACGGTTCAGACCGAAGTCTAACCTAAATCATATGACAAGACGGTTCAGACCGAAGTCTAACCTAAATAATATGACAAGACGGTTCAGACCGAAGTCTAACCTAAATCATATGACAAGACGGTTCAGACCGAAGTCTAACCTAAATATATGACAAGACGGTTCAGACCGAAGTCTAACCTAAATATATGACAAGACGGTTCAGACCGAAGTCTAACCTAAATCATATGACAAGACGGTTCAGACCGAAGTCTAACCTAAATAATATGACAAGACGGTTCAGACCGAAGTCTAACCTAAATATATATAGCCAAGACGGTTCAGACCGAAGTCTAACCTAAATCATATGACAAGACGGTTCAGACCGAAGTCTAACCTAAATCATATGACAAGACGGTTCAGACCGAAGTCTAACCTAAATAATATAGTCAAGACGGTTCAGACCGAAGTCTAACCTAAATCATATGACAAGACGGTTCAGACCGAAGTCTAACCTAAATAATATGACAAGACGGTTCAGACCGAAGTCTAACCTAAATAATATGACAAGACGGTTCAGACCGAAGTCTAACCTAAATCATATGACAAGACGGTTCAGACCGAAGTCTAACCTAAATATATAGTCAAGACGGTTCAGACCGAAGTCTAACCTAAATATATAGTCAAGACGGTTCAGACCGAAGTCTAACCTAAATCATATGACAAGACGGTTCAGACCGAAGTCTAACCTAAATAATATAGTCAAGACGGTTCAGACCGAAGTCTAACCTAAATAATATAGTCAAGACGGTTCAGACCGAAGTCTAACCTAAATAATATAGTCAAGACGGTTCAGACCGAAGTCTAACCTAAATCATATGACAAGACGGTTCAGACCGAAGTCTAACCTAAATCATATGACAAGACGGTTCAGACCGAAGTCTAACCTAAATAATATGACAAGACGGTTCAGACCGAAGTCTAACCTAAATATATAGACAAGACGGTTCAGACCGAAGTCTAACCTAAATATATAGTCAAGACGGTTCAGACCGAAGTCTAACCTAAATCATATGACAAGACGGTTCAGACCGAAGTCTAACCTAAATAATATAGTCAAGACGGTTCAGACCGAAGTCTAACCTAAATAATATAGTCAAGACGGTTCAGACCGAAGTCTAACCTAAATAATATAGTCAAGACGGTTCAGACCGAAGTCTAACCTAAATCATATGACAAGACGGTTCAGACCGAAGTCTAACCTAAATAATATGACAAGACGGTTCAGACCGAAGTCTAACCTAAATATATGACAATGATTTCATTTACCATATCTCATGGCGTAGACAAAGACAAATCATTTACAAAGTATTTGTGTATACAGTACATGCTTTCAGGCCCAAAGTAAAGGAAAAAGGGCGCCATAAACTCACCTTAGCAGTCTATGAGCTAAAGTATGAGCAGTCCGAGAATATGAGCAGTCTAGTCTCCACGTCTATCCAAAACCTAGGATAAGAGCACCAATGGTGAGGATCAAATCTCACGACGACAAGTATCCTACGTACCACTACTTAGCTATCAATCCTAGAATGCCGTTACCGAGAATGTGATTCAATGTTCAATATTATTTGACTCAAGTTCGTCTTTTATTACTAAATTTGAATAAAAAGTCAAAGGTTCCAGCTAGTTACCACTGCGCCGCAGTGGGAAAAGTTTCACCCCACTGCGCCGCAGTCAGCCAAAAATAATATTTTTCCGAGGATTTACACTGCGCCGCAGTGAGCCAGAACTTGCTCACTGCGCCGCAGTGGCTTAAGTCGACACCAGACCAGTTACCACTGCGCCGCAGTGAGCCAGAACTATGCTCACTGCGCCGCAGTGGGCTAAATGAACAAAAGGGCCGAGAATAGTCACTGCGCCGCAGGGGCTAACCCATGCCACTGCGCCGCAGTGGCCAGGTTCTGCAGCCAGCACCAGCAGCACCCAGTGCAGAACCCCAAACCAAAACACTTCAATTTCGACCCAAAACGTTTTCGACACAAATTCTTTCATTATAACAAGTTTCCACAAGTGCAATAGACCTGGAAACATTACATTTCGCCAACCATTTCGCCAATTCAATCATTTTGACATTAAAACCAAATTCTAAGCCAAAATATCCATTTTATCATCCAAAACCCTAATTTCATATCAAATTTAAAGGCTTCCAATTCCATAATCAAAACTGAAAACAACCCTTAATTGAATTTAAACCAAATCAAAAGATTGAATAAAAGTTAACTTACCAAAAATGGTGTTCTTGAGAAATTTGATGAAGATGATGAAGATGATAATAAACCTTTAAAATTTCTAAATAATTCCTTCTCTTGTAAAACTAATTTAGAAGGGAAGATAGAAGAGATTGAGAGAATTTGGAAAATATTTTGGTGAGTTTGTGAGGGTTCTGTGTGTGTTTGTGTTTTGTCTGACAGAAGAAGAAAAGAGGTGATGGGGGGGACTTGGTGTTTCCCTCCCAGCCTTTAAATTTCATTTCGGCCCATGTGGCTTCTTTCTGATATTTTTAATACCCTTAATTTGGTAAAATGCTTACGATTAATTACCGTTTGACCTAAAAGTCAAAATATAAGGTAAAGGTATTTTCCCCCCGTCTTATTTTAGTTAAGACAAGAAATTAAAATTAAATAAACTAAACTTTTAGAAATATTAGGTTTTGACAGTCTAACAACTGTGTTCAATTATAACATTTAAATCTTTATTTAACATTATTTTCAGACTCGGCATTCGTCTAAATAGCTAATAGTCTACGTCATCAAGATACGTCTAATTTGACTAAGTCAAAAGTCCAAAAGTCTAACAATTTCCACGTCAAATGACTGTCTAATTGAGATTAGGACTAACCCGATGTTAATTAATTACGAGTTGTCACAGCATCCCCGACTTCTAAGGATTTTAATAGACTTCAATTAAAATTAATTTCTCCAACAAGATGAAAACTGACAATGTGCAAGTTGAATCACATAAACTCCCCTCCCTCATGATTCGACCACCTGTTGAGAGTAATAGCAACGAAAAACAATTGTTATTAGACGACCCAAGGAAGTCGTTGACCTTAACCATGTCAGTCAAGAATTAATCCCAGGAATCGAGCCTAGAAAGACAGAAAGAATGACCGAATTATTGGGTTTTCAAAAGCATAGAGATAATGAAAGTGATCATTTTGTGGAAAGAGGTTGGGCCAATAGAGCTAAAGACAGTGATCGGTATTGGGAAGAAGAACAATCATTGAGAATGGAAAGACAAAGAGAAGAACAGGCCCGGTTGTTATTTGGGGAGCAGCAAGCGAAAAAGTTAGAAGAGCAGGAACGACAAATTAGATGCTTTGAGGAGGATATAAAAAGAGAGCTGGAAGAAGAAAGTCGCCAACGAGAAAGAAAGAAGAAAAAGAATGATAGAACTTTTGAGATGACAGATGACTATTATGAGGATCCTCACCCTAGAAGAAATGACAGGCAGGCCCTAGAAAGAGAGTGGTCTGCAAAGAGGAAACCAGTTCAAGATTTTGGCGGGAGGTTTAGTGGCGACTACACCACGGCAGTGAAGCGTCGCAGAGGGGGAGAGGTAATTCACTGAAATATGTTTCCTTTTTTACTTGCAAATTATTCTATTTTGAACTGGTCATTTTGTTTCAAATAATAGTGGTTTATATGACTTTTATTTAGATGTGGCAAGATTGATGGGTTGATTAATGGGTGAAAACATGTCATTTTGGTACTGATTGCATTATTGCAATACCTGTGTTGGTTTACACGCAATCTCATAAATTCTATTTTATATATATATCTACAGCACCTACTATGTTACGAACTTAGAAATATAATCTTGGAAATTCTCTTTATTATATATATTAATAGACTTTAAAAGACTTTCACCTTGTTCGAATGGTTTAAGTTCTAGCTATCTTTTCTCCTTGACCCATTTGTCGTATTGAAATAAAACAGATCCCAATTTCACCACTTATGTGTAATAAATCGGAATTGTCGCCTCTAGCTAAAGAATTAACTACTTGTCAAAAGTAACTTTCTGAAGATGACAAAGCAGGGTAACTAACCAACCAGAACAATATGGCGTGTGACTGAACACTGTTATTTTTAGAAGATAGATTCGTAGAAAAGGTTTTGTGGTTTTGATGAGATGTTACTCTGTTGCAAATTTTTTGGGACAAGTATAGTCTAATATTTGCATGAAAGGCATCTATTGGGTGAAACTGAAATTGAATGAGTTAATTACCGCCTGAACGATTAAACTTAACTATCTTTCATGTGAATCAAATGGGAAGTAAATGAGTTATTTAGTGTGGTTCTTTTATTAGTTGATATGTCCAATGTGATTACAAAATTGGTATAATACGTTTCATTAATAAGTATCAGTGGCTTATATGCATTCAAGTTACAGTGTTACACCATGGACCTTCGACCCTTTTCCTATTAAGGTAGTTATTTTTACCCGTTTAAAATCTTCTAGGTAAAACCGTCCCCATTCGACCTATTTATACATAAGTCGGTGTAATGATTACATGGGTGTGATCTTTTGCTTGACAACAGGTTGGTTTGGCAAATATTTTGGAGAAGATTATCGATACTTTGAAGACAAATGAGGTATCATATCTTTTCTTGAAACCCGTGACTAGAAAAGAAGCTCCAGACTATCTGAGGATCATAGAACGGCCAATGGACCTGGCAACAATGAGGGAAAAGATTAGAAGGTTCGAGTATAAAAGCAAAGACGCATTCAGGCATGATATGTGGCAAATTAACGATGGAAGGAATCCCGGCATTCCTCCTCTTGCTGACGAGCTTTTGAAGATTTGTGATTTTTTGTTGTCTAAGTATGATCAAACCTTGACCCAATATGAAGCTGATATAGAGGACTATGTGGAATTGCACACTTACCCTCTCCTTTAGTCAAGGGTGGTAAGAGAATTTTCCTCTATCTAGTGAATCGCAGAATATAGTAGTTACATGTTTTGTAAACCATCTGGTGCCGTCTGTGTCATGTCCTGTTTCACTTGTCTTTCAAAAATTTATGAGCTACTTACAATGCTAGTCAGTTGTATCTAAACTTATTCAAACTGTGCATGATTGATTTTTCAATAATAGAGCAATACTAATAAAAGCATCAATGTAAGTCACCAGGAAATTGAAAAGAAATTGTATCTGACATTTAAAAGAACACTTGTGTTATACGTAAAACTGCGGGCAGAAACAAAATTTATGGTCAATGGATGTACATGTTGGGTTGCCACTTGCTAGCACGCGGAAGAAATTTCTTCATTTTTATTTTTGGTAATTCCTTTGTATAAACAGTTATTATCAAGTTTTCTAGTGTCTTGTTGTTTTATATGATGCATTTGTTTTTAGAAAGACATTCTAATCTAATTACTTTAATTTAATTTTACTCTTAAATTAAATTACCTAACAAGTGTTAATTTTTCTCCGTCAAGCCCCTCATGTGCATTGCACATGAGGGTATTTTAGGCAACCCTGAACTTTGTCAGTTATCATCTTCACCAACCAAACTTCTCTGATCTTTATATACATCATCAAGTAAAATCAATCTACATCATCTTATTTACTCAAATAAGTAACTACTCTCTCTAACACTCTCTCTGAAAAATTGGTATTAACAAATTTATATTCGATGTATTGAAGGAGAATACACCTAAATAGTGCAGTTATCAAATTAAATATATTATATATATCCTAAAAACCATGAATCGTTTTGCGTGCCAACTTTTTTTCTTTTCTTCCTTCAACTATTATGAACAGAACTATAATCGGATGATCCGGCCCGGAGGGTTCTCTTTTTTTCTCAACATATTTAATTCACTTTTGAAAAATGACATACAATATTATAGGTGAATCCGACTAATGCATTTTATTTGCATTCATAGTGTTTATTTTTATTTTTATAACACATTACATATTAAAAGGAATTTTATATGTGCTACTTTACAATAATTGTTATGGTATAATTTGAATTAAAAAATAAAAGATATTTATATACCTGTTACTTTTATTATCAATTGTCATACAATTTCTGTATGATTGCTAATGTTATGTTCTTAATAGATTGTGCATGTTATTGTTATCGATATAAAGTTTTTGAGAATATTATATAATTTCACATATTATCGTACACAATAAAAAGGGATTTCAATGGATGTAGGTTTTTTTTAATAGAACGGCAAGTGTTAGATGTTAACGATTCGAACCCTAGCAGTGACATCCAAGGTGGGAGTATGCTGGAAGTTGAAATCCGCGCACTCATGCAGAACATGTTTGATAACACGTGTGCCCACATGCTCATGTGATAAATAAGAGTGACAAGTAGACGTGGGCAAAAAAACCGGTTCCAAAAAACCGGTTCTGGATTATCCAAGAACCGGAACCGATTGGAACCGGTTCCTCAAGAACCGCCGGTTCGGGACCGGTTCCACTTTTGGATCCAAAAATCGGTTCCTTACCGGTTCCAATCGGTTCCGAACCGAAAAAAACCGGAAAAAAAAAAAACATGGTCAAACGTTGACCAAGAACCGGTTCCGGTTCTTGAAGAACCGGTTCCAGTCAACGTTGACTGGAACCGGTTCCGGTTCCGATCCAATGCCCACCTCTAATAAATGTATAACGTTAATACGTTAGCGTTTTCGTTTTTCTCCCTGTTTTGTCACGCTTTCATTTTTTTAATTTTACATGTTACTGCATATTAAACGTAATGTCTCTCGAGGCAACGCCCGGGTGACATATCTCGTTTCTTAAAACCAGCAAATGTTCTTTTTTTTATCTAACGAGGTTTGAACCCGGGCGTTGCCCGGGAGATACTAACGATATTTTGATAACAATGGTATAATGTGTTACGTACAAAAATAACGTTTACTACCAACGTTTTTGGGCCCCAATAATCATGATTGCGTCAGTTTGCTTGTATATGTGTTTTAACATACAATATTACAAATACAACATGTATATTACAAACATAACATCGTATATGTGTTTAATCTCAGAAATAACATTTAATATTTTCATGAGCAATACTCCAACGACGTTCGGGCGTTCCTGAAGGACGTTACGTTTAAAGTTGGCATATGACGCCGGCGACGGGTTTCTACAGCAGAAAGTGTGATGAGTTATTTGTGTTGTGGTGCTAGGCTGCTAGCTATGTATATGGACATAAATGTAATGTTAATTAATAATTTGACATGTTGAATGGAAAAGAAAAGCGTACAACATAAACCCAAAAAAAGAAAAGAATAAAAAGCTGATATTGGAGTGGGCCGGGAGGGGCTACTCCGCTTAGTCTAAGCAACGAAGTAATAAAATAATTAAAAAAAATTGGCTTTAGTGAGATGCACGTAAAAAGAGACTTCCGTTTTTATGATAGTATATAGAGTTATCGACATAAATCGTTCCTGTGGTTTACTCAAAAAATCACGTTTCATCCATGTGAGAATTCACATATTAGAGTCAAGTGTGAGTGTATACGGTTCAACTTAAAAGGATCAAGATCCGATTACTAATACATACTTCAAAATCTGCAACTCGTGTGGATGTGGGCTTCGTGTAATATTAGAACACAATCTGGTGGTGGGTTTGCCAGATTGAATCAACGGTAACCGACGAAACCAATGATTGTACGACCGTATGTATAATCAATAATTATACATATACAATCTGGTGGTGGGCATCATTATACGAGGGTGAGTTTGACGATTTCACTATCAACTGATTAAGCATAGAAGTGTGTATTGATTTAATGTTGTAGGCATCAACGGTGGTCGGTGGTGTTGTTGATGTCTTGCGATGGCTGAAGAGGAAGGAAATCGGATTGCTGCGAGTTAGATCATTAGGAGGTAGGGGTTGTTTACTAGTGAGAAAAGGATGATGTGATGAAGTGCATGAAATCAGAAGATCAATCTGATCTATCCTTTCCCCATGATTTTTGTTTTTAGAGTTTAGGATGATGATGATGATGATGTTTGGTTCATGAATGAATGGTCATAAGTTTAAGCCAATTGTATAAGTATTGTTGATAAATATTGGGATTTATTTAGATATAGACGATAGAGATATATATCTGTTTAAAAGAAAAATATTAGGCCCTCCTTATAGAACCCACTTCTTCCCTATTCTTCACTATTCATCACTTTTTCTCTCCTAGAACACCCCAAGAACACCCTCCTTATAACCCCCTATACTTTCCTTCACAAAACACGTGTCTAAAGTTAGAAGAAACCCCTAGACGCCACCGAAGACGCACCCCGTGCTACTAGCGTCTTCGGCCATGTTGGCCGGTCGGACGGAGGCCAGAAGCCTTATAAGGATAGGCCTTATAAAGTGTATATAAATGGACGATTATACCCTCACGTGATATGCACGTGAGGGGTTTAACGGAGCAAAAGTGACGGCTGTTAGTGATAGGGACGGCTGTCAATGAAATGGAAAAGTACAGGGACACTTAGTGATAAA
Organism: Erigeron breviscapus; assembly: GCA_034093135.1. Taxonomy (NCBI): domain Eukaryota; kingdom Viridiplantae; phylum Streptophyta; class Magnoliopsida; order Asterales; family Asteraceae; genus Erigeron; species Erigeron breviscapus. Next base: position 155,375,130 of record CM067168.1, read on the forward strand.
AAAAAGTACAGGGACGAAAATGCGAATCGAGCAATAAAAAGGAGTAATACGTAGGCTTAATTAACTTATGTACGTTTCTCTATACCTAATTTATTTTCCAAACCATATTAAGAACCGACCCATCACACTTGAGTACCCGATTAAACCAACATATAAATAAATCTATTTTATAACTAAAAGAGGAGGTTGAGGGTATATTTGAAAACCCGTCACATATCAATTTTTAAACATGGAAAAGAATTCAGTTCTGTCAGGATGCTAACAATTTCATGATCCACAACCAAAGTAAGTTTGGGACAACCATAAAGAATCAGAAAGCCTTAGCAATAAGTGGAGGGATTTGCTTCCACCACCCGTTGTTTATGCTATGATATTGCAAAAGGATAATAAGGGCAAGTATGTCACTTATGACTGAGAAGATCGTGTCTCACTTTTAAGATTTGTTAGAAATGGCCTCGCTCACCATCAAAATCTTGTCAAACGACTGAGGACCTGGACATATATAAGGGTTATGTCCTTTTTTGGCAAAAGTACTGGCCACTTAGAAGGCTCCTTTCGTGCGGTATTTTCCTCATCTACTATTACAGTTTTACAATTTTCTAGAAACAATAAGTGAGGATGATCGTCTAAGTCTTATCTGTTACTACGAGTAATGTTTATACCAGTTATCTTTTAAACTAGAATTGACCTTCAGAGAGAATTACTTGCATTATTTTTCGTAGAAAAAAGTATCCAAAATGTTATTATTATGACGACAAGTGCATTAAATCAGAAGATCAATCTGATCTATCCTTTCCCCATGATTTTTGTTTTTAGAGTTTAGGATGATGATGATGATGATGTTTGGTTCATGAATGAATGGTCATAAGTTTAAGCCAATTGTATAAGTATTGTTGATAAATATTGGGATTTATTTAGATATAGACGATAGAGATATATATCTGTTTAAAAGAAAAAACAAAGACCTCTCCTTATAGGAACCCACTTTTTCCCCTATTCTTCCCCTATTCATCAGTTTTTCTCTCTCTTAGAACACCCCAAGAACACCCCTTCCTTATAACCCCCTATTCTTCCCCTCACAAACACTTCAGACGCGCGTCTAAAGTTAGAAGGAAGCCATACAAATAGTGTCATAGTGTAAATGGACGATTATACCCTCACGTGATATGCACGTGAGGGGTTTAACGGAGCAAAAGTGACGTTGTTAGTGGTAGGGACGTAGCAATGAAAATGAATAGCCCAGGATACCTAATGATAAAAAAAGCACAAGGATGAAAATGCAAATCCAGCAAACCACAGGGACAATTTGTGACAATTTCTCAAAAATTAATGATGGGTGTGACTTTATTAAATTGTAATCCTGTGGGTACTTCATGAAATTTGTTTTTAGGTGTTTTAGGATAAAAAATTAATCTTTGTTGATCTTTTTACCTTATTGTGTTAATCCGTGTGGTGCGCAACTCCACATGCTCACAAGTTAATGGGTTAAAATTACCACGTCTAACATGAGTTGTTAATGTTTTTACCCTCATTTACGTAGAGCTGGATGAAGATGTTTCTACAAAATTACATCATTAAACTAAATATATAAATTTTAAAACGACCGCGCATCACACGGGTTAAATACCCTAGTACTTTATATTTTAAAACAGTAGTTAACCGGATGATTCTAGCATCTTCAACTCAAAACTAGCTTATAACATTGCCACATAGGATTAATCCTATGTGCACCTTCATGCTTTTCTTTTATTATATTTATCCTTGTATTAAAATTATGAATAAAAAAAAGAATGGTTACTATGTATAACACTCAAAATATGAGTAAATGAATATTAAGAAATAAAAAGGAGTAATACGTAGGCTTAATTAACTTATGTACGTTTCTCTATACCTAATTTATTTTCCAAACCATATTAAGAACCGACCCATCACACTTGAGTACCCGATTAAACCAACATATAAATAAATCTATTTTATAACTAAAAGAGGAGGTTGAGGGTATACATTTGGACCCGTCACATATCAATTTTTAAACGTCGGAAAAGAATTCAGTTCTGTCAGGATGCTAACAATTTCATGATCCACAACCAAAGTAAGTTTGGGACAACCATAAAGAATCAGAAAGCCTTGGCAATAAGTGGAGGGATTTGCTTCCACCACCCGTTGTTTATGCTATGATATTGCAAAAGGATAATAAGGGCAAGTATGTCACTTATGACTGAGAAGATCGTGTCTCACTTTTAAGATTTGTTAGAAATGGCCTCGCTCACCATCAAAATCTTGTCAAACGAGTGAGGACCTGGACATATATAAGGGTTATGTACTTTTTTGGCAAAAGTACTGGCCACTTAGAAGGCTCCTTTCGTGCGGTATTTTCCTCATCTACTATTACAGTTTTACAATTTTCTAGAAACAATAAGTGAGGATGATCGTCTAAGTCTTATCTGTTACTACGAGTAATGTTTATACCAGTTATCTTTTAAACTAGAATTGACCTTCAGAGAGAATTACTTGCATTATTTTTCGTAGAAAAAAGTATCCAAAATTTTCTCTGATTAGTGACGACTGGTGTTCATTATTGGTAGACCCGAAAAACCCCCAAGCCAAATAAATTTGGGTTAAATGGTTTTGGGTTATTTGGATTCGGATTGGGTTTTTGTTGAAACCGAATTATTTCAATTCTTTGGTGTTAAGGCCTGTGCTTATAGGAAGCAACTTCTTGGAACTTCTTCACTGCCACATCTGAATCACATAACCCAGGACTCTCACTGTCTATAAGGACAGCTTCTTCAGAACTTCTTCGCCACATCATCATTTCTTTTATTTAAAAAACACCATTCAAATAAAATACTTTTATTACTAAATAACACATTACAACATTTATTTAAAAAACACCATTCAAATAAAATACTTTTATTACTAAATAACACATTACAACATTTATTTAAAAAACACCATTCAAATAAAATACTTTTATTACTAAATAACACATTACAACATTTATTTAAAAAACACCATTCAAATAAAAAAAACACATTACAACATTTATTTAAAAAGTTATGATCCTAGACATAATAAAAACATTAATAAAACATCATCAACGTTGACGGTAATTTTCCGGGAGGTTCCAAACATGTTCCACTAGGGCATTGCGAAGTCGATGGTGCGTCCTTCTATCACGTAACTCCGCGAAGACCCGCATTTGCGTTGCAACCCTTTCATCCCACGTACGTGTTGGCACATTAGTTGGATCGGACAAATAATCTTCCTCAAAGTCGGATATTGCGCTACCGTTGTCTTGAACAATCATGTTGTGTAGAATGACACAAGCATACATAATACGTTTTATTTTGTTCACCGAAAACGGGCGGGCATTATGTTTAAGGATTGCCCAACGACCTTGAAGCACCCCGAAAGCTCGTTCGACATCCTTTCTTGCAGCCTCTTGATAGCGCTTGAACTTACCAGTCTTTGGATCCATCGGGCATTTAAAAGACTTGACTAGTGTCGCCCATTCAGGATAAATACCGTCAGCTAGATAATATCCCTTGGTAAACTCTTGACCGTTAATAGTATATTGGAGTGCAGGAGCCCTATCTTGGAGCAAATCTTTGAACAAATCTGATTCATTAAGGACGTTGATGTCGTTGTTCGAACCTGCGGGGCCAAAGTAAGCATGCCAAATCCACAAATCATACGAAGCTACTGCTTCAAGCATGATCGTTGGATGTCCTTTGTCGCCTCGTGTGTACTGCCCTTGCCAAGCCACCGGACAGTTTCTCCAACCCCAATGCATACAATCAATACTACCAAGCATACCAGGAAAACCATGTATCTGTTCATGCTTACTTACCAAACGTTGGACATCTTCACTTGTCGGCTTTCTCAAGTACTCAGTGTGATATAAATAATAAACACACTTACAAAAGTTATTTAAACATTCCATTGAAGTCGCACGACCCATATGTAAGTACTCATCTAGTTGGTCGGGATTAGCACCATACGCCAGTTGACGGCTGGGTACAAACGGACGTTTGAGGCAGGGGTATGTAATGACACAAAAATTCACCATATGGGTATCTAATGATAAGAAAAAACAAGAGGGGTGAAACTTGATAATATGACAAACCACAGGGGTATGTAATGAAATTTTCTCAATAAATAAACTGAAGTAAATTTACATATAAATGTCTGCGTAAATATGTATGTGTATGTTTGTATTAATATATTAATTTATTATTAGTTCATGTTAAAGACGTGGCAGTCAACTGGTCAAAATACACACACAAAACCAGTTAGCAAAAACCGGATAGTGGTTTTAGATCCCACAATATTACGTGTTTGACCCCTTAGACCCTTAGCCCTTAGAATAACAAAAACGTGACACTTCACGACCTTTTCGTGCAATTAGCCTTTTTATGTAAAGCAAATGAGGTTTTCCAGCATAGCATACATGGTTGTTGTCCATGTAATAATTTGTTTCACTCTCTATTTATGTAACCTGGCCCATTTCTCGAGTCTAATGAAACTAAATGATCGGTTTCACGTTTTTTAATTCGTGAAAAACTTTAAATAACTTAATCCACAAATAGTATAGAAGCCTTTGTGGGTTTGGAAAGATACCTTGATTCTACGGGCCTTCGTTTCTCTATGAACACCTTAAAAATGAGATTCGTAAGGCCCAGCTGAAGTTCTGATGAAAATAAGTTATTAGAACGAGCATAATATGTGCGCGTGGCGGCAGAATTTTTTTTTAGGAGTGACAATTTATTATAAGGGTAGATATGGTAATTTAGTGTTGTAGTATGTGGAGGGGCATTTTGGGAACCATAAATATGGTGAAAAGAGGATTTTGGGGGAAAAAATATTTAATTTTTTAAGAGAGACCATAAATAAAAACCGAAAATGTTTTATAAAGGAGTGAAAATATTTTCTAGAAGCATGCTCTTGGGCCACCGATGTCAAATCTGTATGTCAACCTGAAGGTCAGGATACCTACCAATAACAATTGAATTATAAACAGATATCAAACAATACCCATACTCGTCTAGCATAGGCGGATCCCGACATTCTTCATAAGCATCCATAATGCATAAATCTGTTGTATACATTACCCACCCATGCATCCAACTCTAAGGTTTCCAACTTTATTTTGTCAACTTACTAATAGATATATTAGAGTTGACCCAGCATCAATTTGCGGATAGAAGAATTCAATCTCTTGTTTCCAGTAGGTGTGTTGGACCAAACATCGTGCTTGATACACTTGAGAATATCATCTTCATTGTAGAACTTGATAACAAAAGCTCTACCATTCTCTATAAGAAAAGTGTTTGTTATTGAATTTGTACTTCAAAATCAAAGCAATAAGAATTATAAAAAGGACAAAGAAGAAGAAGAAGTGGAGATATCATGAATTTATCATTACGTATAAATAAACTGAAGTAAATTTACATATAAATGTCTGCGTAAATATGTATGTGTATGTTTGTATTAATATATTAATTTATTATTAGTTCATGTTAAAGACGTGGCAGTCAACTGGTCAAAATACACACACAAAACCAGTTAGCAAAAACCGGATAGTGGTTTTAGATCCCACAATATTACGTGTTTGACCCCTTAGACCCTTAGCCCTTAGAATAACAAAAACGTGACACTTCACGACCTTTTCGTGCAATTAGCCTTTTTATGTAAAGCAAATGAGGTTTTCCAGCATAGCATACATGGTTGTTGTCCATGTAATAATTTGTTTCACTCTCTATTTATGTAACCTGGCCCATTTCTCGAGTCTAATGAAACTAAATGATCGGTTTCACGTTTTTTAATTCGTGAAAAACTTTAAATAACTTAATCCACAAATAGTATAGAAGCCTTTGTGGGTTTGGAAAGATACCTTGATTCTACGGGCCTTCGTTTCTCTATGAACACCTTAAAAATGAGATTCGTAAGGCCCAGCTGAAGTTCTGATGAAAATAAGTTATTAGAACGAGCATAATATGTGCGCGTGGCGGCAGAATTTTGTTTTAGGAGTGACAATTTATTATAAGGGTAGATATGGTAATTTAGTGTTGTAGTATGTGGAGGGGCATTTTGGGAACCATAAATATGGTGAAAAGAGGATTTTGGGGGAAAAAATATTTAATTTTTTAAGAGAGACCATAAATAAAAACCGAAAATGTTTTATAAAGGAGTGAAAATATTTTCTAGAAGCATGCTCTTGGGCCACCGATGTCAAATCTGTATGTCAACCTGAAGGTCAGGATACCTACCAATAACAATTGAATTATAAACAGATATCAAACAATACCCATACTCGTCTAGCATAGGCGGATCCCGACATTCTTCATAAGCATCCATAATGCATAAATCTGTTGTATACATTACCCACCCATGCATCCAACTCTAAGGTTTCCAACTTTATTTTGTCAACTTACTAATAGATATATTAGAGTTGACCCAGCATCAATTTGCGGATAGAAGAATTCAATCTCTTGTTTCCAGTAGGTGTGTTGGACCAAACATCGTGCTTGATACACTTGAGAATATCATCTTCATTGTAGAACTTGATAACAAAAGCTCTACCATTCTCTATAAGAAAAGTGTTTGTTATTGAATTTGTACTTCAAAATCAAAGCAATAAGAATTATAAAAAGGACAAAGAAGAAGAAGAAGTGGAGATATCATGAATTTATCATTACGTATTCAGAGCCAAATAAGCACGCATGAAGTAAACCGATATATTGCAGGAAAAAACCCCCAATATTTGCATCTAGATCCAGCACCAACCCATCAGGTAAACCCCTGCACATTCGAGCAATCACACTTTCATTAGCACTAATTTGTAAATAAAATAGTAGAGGTCGCAAGTCAGTCAAGAAACAGATCAATGACAAGTCATGGTCAAATGGTAAGTTTGCAAAAGTTTGATGGGGCCGAATTTCCAGATCACTTTTTGCACAGATATAATTCATAGTTTAACCACCCGGCTTTATTTCAATGAGGATAAATATTGGGTTACAAAATGTAGCTCTTCAGTAAAATTGTGAGCACAGACTTTGGTAGCTTCCCCATATCTCTATTTGTCTATTTCTATCCCATTTGATATGAATTACAGCCAAATCAACTCTAACTCATACTTTTAATATGATTTTGAATACCTTTTGAAATGGGGCTTTTTCAGCAACTTAACACAAGTCAGAAAGCGGATAAATAGTAGTCAATAAGCTGCCCAACAACACAAACACAAAGAAAACTTAAACTTTACACTCATAACCACAATCAAACATACAAAATAAAATTAATTCATAGCTTAACCTCCCACCTTATTTAGAGCATTATCTCTTGCATAATACTAAGATTCTCAGGTGCAGCTACACATCTACCAAGTACCTAAACTTTATTCGAATTCACAAGCGGAATTAAACACTTTGACCATTCCATTGGCAGCCTACCAATATGCAAAGACCCGAAACATAGAATATATATTGAAAAACAGTTGGGATCCGCGGGACTACCAGTGCTCCAGGTTCTTAGCACTATCAATGCAAATACATCACCAACAACTCCCGCTAATTGATATATTTAAGAATGAGATATTACATTCAAATAAATGTGATATTGTGAAATTAATGCTTAGCCAGACTGTTGTAATTTACCATGGACATTAGCGCCTATAATTGTGGACCTCTCCCTATATGTACAGAATGTAATCAGTTGAATAAAACATACATTTCCATTGTCATTATATGGTAATCAGAGCCTGAAAAACTCTCACGAGTAATCCTTTCTTTTTCTTTTAATCAATTCTGATTTCATCAATGGCGTCCTCCAACAGTATCATCACCATCACTGCTTCTACTCACTTCAACATCACCCTCACCCCTCAAAACTTTTCCGTCTGGCGACGCCATGTACAATCAACCCTCATCGGTCTTGACCTCGAAAACTTCATCACTGGAGATACTAACCCTCCTCCAACAGTATCATCACCATCACTGCTTCTACTCACTTCAACATCACCCTCACCCCTCAAAACTTTTCCGTCTGGCGACGCCATGTACAATCAACCCTCATCGGTCTTGACCTCGAAAACTTCATCACTGGAGATACTAACCCTCCTCCAAAAACCATCACCATCACTGCTTCTACTCACTTCAACATCACCCTCACCCCTCAAAACTTTTCCGTCTGGCGACGCCATGTACAATCAACCCTCATCGGTCTTGACCTCGAAAACTTCATCACTGGAGATACTAACCCTCCTCCAAAAACCATCACCATCACTGCTTCTACTCACTTCAACATCACCCTCACCCCTCAAAACTTTTCCGTCTGGCGACGCCATGTACAATCAACCCTCATCGGTCTTGACCTCGAAAACTTCATCACTGGAGATACTAACCCTCCTCCAAAAACCATCACCATCACCGACAAAGAAAAAGATACCGTCAAACCCAACCCCGATTATGTCCCTTGGTTTCGACAGGACCAGGTCATCTTTAGTGCCCTTCTCGGATCTTGCTCTAATGAGATCCAATCACTTATTTCCTCAGCCTCTACTGCCAAGGAGGCCTGGGACAGATTAACATCTTCCTTTGCGAGCAAATCACGCTCTCGCATCATTTCCTTAAAATCTAAACTTGCAAAGAACCCCAAGGGTACCAGATCTGTTGCTGAATTCCTCAATGAGATGCGCTCCATTGCTGATGAATTGGCTCTTGTTCAAAGCCCTGTCACCGAGGAGGACCTTATGGTTCATATTCTCACCCAACTGGGTGACGAATACACCCCCATTGCCGCTGCTTTTAAAGTACGCGAAACTCCAGTTTCTTATCCCGAACTTTTTGACAAACTTGTGGACTTTGAAAGATCGTTGAAACCGGTTGAGCCTGCTACTTCCATCATTGCCACTGCAAATGCAACCCAAAGACAGCAAGTTCGAAACCAGTCACGCTTCTCTGACCCACAAAACAGGTATCCACGGACTCAATATAACACGTCATCCCAGCCCGATCCAATAGGTTTCAACCAAGTCCATCTAGTAATCGTCAAAATCAGTTCTGCAACTTTTGTGAAATCTCAGGTCATGACACGCGTGACTGCCGAAAGCTAATCCGATTCTTGAAAGACAATCACATTTCCTTCAACAATCAGTCGTCCAACCCGGTTGCCAATGCTGTCACCTCTACTTCGGGGTCTCAAATGTGGATGATGGAAGGGTGTCGCACCTGTAATATCCATACAAAAAAAATTCACAAAATTAATACTTTAATGGAGTAGGAACTCAAAGTTGAGCAGGTGATCGCGTTTCGTTGGGGGATCTTGCATTTTGAATTCGTTATGATCGGCAATAAGGTACGGATATTCTAGAGGTTATTAAGTTTAGTTGTTATATATATAATTATATTAAAACTGTCATTTGAATTCCTTAGATTCTTTCCGCATTCCTTAGTATAATTTTATTCGAAATATTTGTTCGTATTCTGCTAAAAATCTTTCTTCACAAAATTTTGTTTATTAATTATGTCAATATCTATATAATCTTTGAAATATTATTTGTTTGTCAGCCTTTGTATAAAATTATTTATAATTGTGTCAAAACCATCTCTTGAAACTCAATTTGATAATAGTCCCGAAAGAGTTACGTTTTGGTGTTACATTTGATGCGGTGATTCGTACAAGTGTTTCTCAAATTTGTACACTCATATATGTCCCTCGATTATTGGCTCCGAAAAAGTAATACAGTCGCATATTACGAGTCATGATGGCTACATTATATATTTGTGAGAATTAGGTGATGGAGATGTGGTTTTAAGTTTACATTTAAGATATCTCAAAATATATATAATTATTGTTTAATTGTCCGAAAACTAATTTTGTCATATGGAAACATATTTGATATATTTAAGTATATAAGTTGGTCAAAACGGTTTCTTAAGATATGCATATAAGAGAGTACCTATCCATGGAGGTCCCATGGGCGCGTTATTGTGACACGGATGACGTGGCACTGCCCGTAGCAGTGTATTTGATTAATCTACGGCGTCTCCTTTTATGACCACCGAGTGGTTATATTATATTTTGATAGGGGGCGAATGGATCGATCCTAGGCATTAGTTGGTAAGTTTGACGGTGGACGTTTATCGTAGTGTCATACGAGACGTTTGGCACCATTAGTGAATGATTAGTGGAGTAGCTACCCTATGAACTCACTAGGACCCTTCAGATAAGTTATAAGTTTTGGCTCTTGTGTGCATTATTTTATGGAATTGGATTTGTTAAGTATAAGATTTGTTAAGTATAAGATATTTGTTAAGTATAAGATTTGTTAAGTATAAGATTTGTTAAGTATAAGATTATATCTATTTGTATTTTGATTCGAAAATAAGTTTGTTTTGAAATAAGTTTGTCTTTGAAATACGTCGCTGCTTATCATATAATATTTCTGCTTTTGTCATATCCGTCACTGAGCTTTTTGCTCAGCCGTATTCCTTTTTCTTTCTTATACGTTTTGTAAGTTAGGGGCGTTACAGAATGGTATCAGAGCATAGGCTCCTTCCTGTAGAAATTTAAACCTAAGTTATGGCCTGTGAGATTTGGGTAGACTCTGGGTTAGGAGGCATAAGTGTTGTGAATTGTAAAGTATAAGGAGTATACGAATAGATTTGAGGAGGTACAATCAATAATATACAAGTGGTGTAACGTACATGCATGTGAAAAGATACATTTACAATTATGGTCCGGAACATAATTGAAAATGTATCTGGACACGAGTGTGTTTGTGGCTATACTTGTATTGACTGTTGTGGAAAGTGATTGTGTTGGTGATAATCAAAATAAGTATTATATTCTTAAGCATTGAAAGTAATCAGTGTGATATGACGTAAGCAATGACGTCGAATGGCTAATTTCAAAGGGCCGACAAAGAATAACTCATCAACAATAAAGTAAAAACATAAGTGACAAATAAGACTAGAAATAGTTGAAGTCTGAAAACAACAAATAAATGTATGATAAAATTTTATTACATAGCATAGCAGTAAATAGGTAAATTTTGAAATTTACATACTTATCTATTTATCGCATACTTGTTAGTTCCAAGTTTAACCCAATGATCCTTCAAGTCAATCGGATAATCAAGATTGTAACCTGACAACAACAATTTTTCTACGACCTTTGTAAATGTGGTACGACCCATTCTTCTTCCCGGCAACCTTACAATACGACTTGGCCCGACATATGTTGGCAATGGATACCTGGAAAGAAAAGCGGTACAACAAGTGGAGGTCCATCCTTCTTTGCTCCACCCACGACATGTCCTAGGTGTCCCTGTGCATGTGCATATCGGTGTTGGCATCTCTGATATGTCCATTTCTTCTCCAAATACTTTCAAAGTAGTATTAGGTTTCCTAAACTGGTAAGACCTTTTCGACCTTACATTTCTTTGGGCTGTCGAGGACGATGCTTCTGCGGACTTATTCTTACGGCTATAAAGTTTGCTAATATAAGCCCACGATTCTTCTACATGCTTCTCAAACTCTGAGCCGCTATCTGTTTTTGTCATATCTGTCACTGAGCTTTTTGCTCAGCCGTATTCCTTTTTCTTTCTTGTACGTTTTGTAAGTTAGGGGCGTTACAGAATGGTATCAGAGCATAGGCTCCTTCCTGTAGAAATTTAAACCTAAGTTATGGCCTGTGAGATTTGGGTAGACTCTGGGTTAGGAGGCATAAGTGTTGTGAATTGTAAAGTATAAGGAGTATACGAATAGATTTGAGGAGGTACAATCAATAATATACAAGTGGTGTAACGTACATGCATGTGAAAAGATACATTTACAATTATGGTCCGGAACATAATTGAAAATGTATCTGGACACGAGTGTGTTTGTGGCTATACTTGTATTGACTGTTGTGGAAAGTGATTGTGTTGGTGATAATCAAAATAAGTATTATATTCTTAAGCATTGAAAGTAATCAGTGTGATATGACGTAAGCAATGACGTCGAATGGCTAATTTCAAAGGGCCGACAAAGAATAACTCATCAACAATAAAGTAAAGAAGATATGCGAAAAATAAGATCTGGATACACAAGTCAATAAAGTAAAAACATAAGTGACAAATAAGACTAGAAATAGTTGAAGTCTGAAAACAACAAATAAATGTATGATAAAATTTTATTACATAGCATAGCAGTAAATAGGTAAATTTTGAAATTTACATACTTATCTATTTATCGCATACTTGTTAGTTCCAAGTTTAACCCAATGATCCTTCAAGTCAATCGGATAATCAAGATTGTAACCTGACAACAACAATTTTTCTACGACCTTTGTAAATGTGGTACGACCCATTCTTCTTCCCGGCAACCTTACAATACGACTTGGCCCGACATATGTTGGCAATGGATACCTGGAAAGAAAAGCGGTACAACAAGTGGAGGTCCATCCTTCTTTGCTCCACCCACGACATGTCCTAGGTGTCCCTGTGCATGTGCATATCGGTGTTGGCATCTCTGATATGTCCATTTCTTCTCCAAATACTTTCAAAGTAGTATTAGGTTTCCTAAACTGGTAAGACCTTTTCGACCTTACATTTCTTTGGGCTGTCGAGGACGATGCTTCTGCGGACTTATTCTTACGGCTATAAAGTTTGCTAATATAAGCCCATGATTCTTCTACATGCTTCTCAAACTCTGGGCCGCTATCTGTTTTTGTATCAATCAACTCCACTACTTTCGAAGTAGAGGCCCAATGATATTCTTCGCTGACAGGATTTTCGAATTGTATATTAGGGTCTGACATTGGTTGTTTACCTTTATCTTTGTTACCTTCCTCAAAGGGTTTTGATTGGAACGATGGTTCTGGTTGGAATGTTGATTCTAACTGGAATGTTGGTTCTGGTGTATTCAGAAATAAGTTTTGATTAAAAGGTTCTGTTAAGTTAGAAGTTGAGGCCCCATGATGAATGACATCAATAGGATTTGAAAACGATGCACTGACATTTTCATGAAGAAAATTTTGTTGTGATGACGGAGTTGTGTTATGAAGAAGCCATTCTTGGCAAAAGTCATCAAACGATCTATCCCATTCGTTGGTTTCGATCATTGGATTTTGAAATGCGTCCATAATTGCCTTGAATATCTTTTACCTGGAATAAAGATTAGTCAGATAACTTAAATGTCAAATACTAAAGGAACAATGCAAATATGATATTTTAAATTAAAGAGACATTCTAAACAACTCGAGAATTTTATTGAAGAAAAACATAATTATTTGTGACCCTGACAGATCCAGAATAACTTATACAAAATATCTTTTGTTTTCACGAGTTGGAAGTTTCGTCAGAGCTCGATTCCGGCATGTTGCTCCCTCCGGCAGCATCTCTCTTTCTTTTCCTAAGAGGTTGAACATTGAGATCTTCATCTTCATCTTCAGATGACATAGCAAAAATGGATTTCTCCCTTTTTGGTGGCTCATCTTGTTCTTGCTGAGCTACAAATTTTGCGAACGCTTCATCATCTTTTATTTGACGATTAACAATGTTGGATTGTTCTTCTTCTAAGATTTGAGATAAAACTTTGGCCAACATTTCATCTTCAGTTTCTTGCTTCGCTTGTTTCTCAACAAGTTCAGCTTCCTCTAGGTCTACGATTACTTTACAGTTTTCATAAGAGACACCTCTAAGCTCGGCCTCCAGTTTGATTCTTTTGACCCTATTATTTTCTATAGCCAATTTTTCAAGGTTTTCGAGTTCGTCTTGTGTCATTGGTCTTTTGCCTTTTGGGTCGCTAGATGAGGCGCCAGAATTTTTCATTTTCTTGTGATAAATTAACAATATTAATTTTGGTGTAACAATATCGTTAATTAAGCGAACATGAATTAAAAGATAAATGTTTTATATAAACATATAAATAGACAAAGCTTCCGTAAGAACTGGAAGACTCTTGTATGTACGGTAACCTTATCTTCCGCTACTGGTGGACTGTTGCACATAAAGGCCGACATATAAATTAAGATGAGTAAAAGAACAAAAGATAGCTTACCAGAGAAGATCGGAGAACTAGCGAGTTGTGAGCGGAATAGCTTACAATAAAATTACTAAGAGAAGAACTAAGCAAATAAAAGAGATAGAGAAAGAAGATTTGGTGTGCATTCTCCTTAACAAAACGCGTTATTATATAGAGGATAAAAAGCAAGCGTGACCTGGAAGAACGGACAGGTGTCCATAAAATACAGTAGATTGAAATTATTGTTACGATGACCGGTTAAAAGTACACGTGTCCAGAAACTAAATCTGTAATTATTGTTACAGTGTTAAGATATTTTAAATTTTGTATTTAACCCTAAATTTCGTTAAAAATCAAGAAAAGTTGTATTTCATTATTGGTACAATACGAGTAAAACTCGTTACATTATTTGAAACGGAAATACAACAATTAGAACTACAACATAATTAAAAACCATACAAAGAAACCCAGGTGGCCACAAACAGTAGAGGAACCACACCGAGGGCAAATAAGATCAACCATGGATAAGCTTCTTCCCATGGAAGTTGAGCCACCAGAAACAACCAGGCAAAGATGATTATGTAAATCATAGTCATAAATGGGTTCAACATTTTGGATAAGCGTTTGATTAGATTTTAAGACTAAGAGAGAATGATAAGTTGAAATTGTGTGAAGAGTTATGTGTTGTGATGTTATTTATATAGCCTATAAGAGCCGTTTTAACAGTCGAAATGGAAAGAGGGGGAAAGGTGAATTCGAAATTTGAAATTTGAAAATTTGAAAATCTAATCTTTAAATAGATGGATTAAATGCGATATCTATTTAATTGTCACCTTACTTGGGGTTCAATGTGGATGATGGAAGTGGTGCCTCGCATCATGTAATATCCAACAAAAAAAATTCACAAAATTAATACTTTAATGGAGTAGGAACTCAAAGTTGAGCAGGTGATCGCGTTTCGTTGGGGGATCTTGCATTTTGAATTCGTTATGATCGGCAATAAGGTACGGATATTCTAGAGGTTATTAAGTTTAGTTGTTATATATATAATTATATTAAAACTGTCATTTGAATTCCTTAGATTCTTTCCGCATTCCTTGTGTTTTGATCAGTTGGTTGGTCAGCTTGGGTCTGGTCAGGTTGGGTCAGCTTGGGTCAGGTTGGGTTAGCTTGGTTGGGTCAGCTTGGGGTCTGGTCAGGTTGGGTCAGCTTGGGGTCTGGTCAGGGTTGGGTCAGCTTGGGGTCTGGTCAGGTTGGGTCAGCTTGGTTGGGTCAGCTTGGGGTCTGGGTTGTGTGGTGTCTATGTAATTGTAAATTGTCAAGTCTTGTGAACTAAGATGCACCTAAAAAATAACTAAGATGTACTTAATATTCTGGGTGATATACCAAGTTTCTAACAACTCAGAGCAAGATGCACCTAAAAAATAACTAAGATGCACTTAATATTCTGGGTGTGTCTGCTGGATTTGGGTTGGGTCAGGTTGGGTCAGCTTGGGTTCTGGGTTGGGTCAGCTTGGGTCAGGTTGGGTCAGCTTGGGGTCTGGTCAGGTTGGGTCAGCTTGGGGTCTGGGTCAGGTTGGGTCACTTGGTTAGCTTGGGTTGGGTACACAATCTACACAAATGTAGATTAATCTACACAAATGTAGATTATGGGTTTTGGGTCAGCTTGGGTTCTGGGTTGGGTCAGCTTGGGGTTGGTCAGGTTGGGTCAGCTTGGTTAGCTTGGGTTGGGTACACAATCTACACAAATGTAGATTAATCTACACAAATGTAGATTATGGGTTTTGGGTCAGCTTGGGGTCTGGTCAGGTTGGGTCAGCTTGGGGTTGGGTTAGCTTGACACAATTTACACATAATCTACACAAATGTAGATTATGGGTTTTGGGTCAGCTTGGGTTCTGGGTTGGGTCAGCTTGGGTCAGGTTGGGTCAGCTTGGGGTCTGGTCAGGTTGGGTCAGCTTGGGGTCTGGGTCAGGTTGGGTTAGCTTGACACAATTTACACATAATCTACACAAATGTAGATTAATCTACACAAATGTAGATTAATCTACACAAATGTAGATTAATTGTTAAAATTTAAGGTATATCGCAAATGTAGATTAATCTACACAAATGTAGATTAATCTACACAAATGTAGAAATCTACACAATTTACACATAATCTACAAAAATGTAGATTAATCTACACAAATTAATTAATCTACACAAATGTAGATTAATCTACACAAATGTAGATTAATCTACACAAATGTAGATTAATCTACACAAATGTAGATTAATCTACACAAATGTAGATTAATCTACACAAATGTAGATTAATCTACACAAATGTAGATTAATCTACACAAATGTAGATTAATCTACACAAATGTAGATTAATCTCACTGTCAGCTTGGGTGGGTCAGCTTGACACAATCTACATATAATCTACACAAATGTAGATTAATCTGCACAAATGTAGATTAATCTACACAAATGTACATATAATCTACACAAATGTAGTAATCTACACAAATTAGATTAATCTACACAAATGTAGATTAATCTACACAAATGTAGATTAATCTACACAAATGTAGATTATGGGTTTTGGGTCAGCTTGGTTAGCTTGGGTTGGGTACACAATCTACACAAATTAGATTAATCTACACAAATGTAGATTAATCTACACAAATGTAGATTAATCTACACAAATGTAGATTAATCTACACAAATGTAGATTAATCTACACAAATGTAGATTAATCTACACAAATGTAGATTAATCTACACAAATGTAGATTATGGGTTTTGGGTCAGCTTGGTTAGCTTGGGTTGGGTACACAATCTACACAAATGTAGATTAATCTACACAAATGTAGATTAATCTACACAAATGTAGATTAATCTACACAAATGTAGATTAATCTACACAAATGTAGATTAATCTACACAAATGTAGATTAATCTACACAAATGTAGATTAATCTACACAAATGTAGATTAATCTACACAAATGTAGATTAATCTACACAAATGTAGATTAATCTACACAAATGTAGATTAATCTACACAAATGTAGATTAATCTACACAAATGTAGATTAATCTACACAAATGTAGATTAATCTACACAAATGTAGATTAATCTACACAAATGTAGTAATCTACACAATGTCAGATAATCTACACAAATGTAGATTAATCTACACAAATGTAGATTAATCTACACAAATGTAGATTAATCTACACAAATGAAGATGATGTCCGGTTAAGGTTTTTGTTATCTCTCCCGATGAACAATTGTTAGTTAATTTTATTTGATGAACTTTACTTTCAGTCTCGTAAACATTGTTCTTTTTGGATTATAATTCATATGACTGATTGAGTATTTATTCACTATTATTTGATCTGAATTTTCGTAAAAAATTTTATTGTGAGTTAATGATTTGTATCGAGTCCACTGATCGACGTTGAAGTATCAATCAAAAATAAATCTAAATACCTTTATGGATTATAATTCATATGACTGATTGAGTATTTATTCACTATTATTTGATCTGAATTTTCGTAAAAAATTTTATTGTGAGTTAATGATTTGTATCGAGTCCACTGATCGACGTTGAAGTATCAATCAAAAATAAATCTAAATACCTTTATGGATTATAATTCATATGACTGATTGAGTATTTATTCACTATTATTTGATCTGAATTTTCGTAAAAAATTTTATTGTGAGTTAATGATTTGTATCGAGTCCACTGATCGACGTTGAAGTATCAATCAAAAATAAATCTAAATACCTTTATGGATTATAATTCATATGACTGATTGAGT
Source organism: Erigeron breviscapus (assembly GCA_034093135.1). Taxonomy (NCBI): domain Eukaryota; kingdom Viridiplantae; phylum Streptophyta; class Magnoliopsida; order Asterales; family Asteraceae; genus Erigeron; species Erigeron breviscapus. Next base: position 155,392,953 of record CM067168.1, read on the forward strand.
ATTTATTCACTATTATTTGATCTGAATTTTCGTAAAAAAATTTATTGTGAGTTAATGATTTGTATCGAGTCCACTGATCGACGTTGAAGTATCAATCAAAAATAAATCTAAATACCTTTATGGATTATAATTCATATGACTGATTGAGTATTTATTCACTATTATTTGATCTGAATTTTCGTAAAAAATTTTATTGTGAGTTAATGATTTGTATCGAGTCCACTGATCGACGTCGAAGTATCAATCAAAAATAAATCTAAATACCTTATACTAGATAGAGTAAGTGGATATCGTTCCCACGAGGAGCGTCTGTGGTTATAGTCAAGTTTTAACAATTTTCGATTGGTTTTAAAAATAAAAAGAAAAACTAATTTTAAATTAACTAAATAGCTAGACTTAAATTAATTAAACAAGACTTAATTATAAATAGAACTTGTAAACAATGATAAAAAGTGCATCCCTCCCGAATCCAAAAAGCAGTATAATTTACTTAATAAACGTATAATTTACTTAATAAACTTTACCTAATAAACGTATAATTTACTTAATAAACGTATAATTTACTTAATAAACGTATAATTTACTTAATAAACGTATAATTTACTTAATAAACGTATAATTTACTTAATAAACGTATAATTTACTTAATAAACGTATAATTTACTTAATAAACGTATAATTTACTTAATAAACGTATAATTTACTTAATAAACGTATAATTTACTTAATAAACGTATAATTTACTTAATAAACGTATAATTTACTTAATAAACGTATAATTTACTTAATAAACGTATAATTTACTTAATAAACGTATAATTTACTTAATAAACGTATAATTTACTTAATAAACGTATAATTTACTTAATAAACGTATAATTTACTTAATAAACGTATAATTTACTTAATAAACGTATAATTTACTTAATAAACGTATAATTTACTTAATAAACGTATAATTTACTTAATAAACGTATAATTTACTTAATAAACGTATAATTTACTTAATAAACGTATAATTTACTTAATAAACGTATAATTTACTTAATAAACGTATAATTTACTTAATAAACGTATAATTTACTTAATAAACGTATAATTTACTTAATAAACGTATAATTTACTTAATAAACGTATAATTTACTTAATAAACGTATAATTTACTTAATAAACGTATAATTTACTTAATAAACGTATAATTTACTTAATAAACGTATAATTTACTTAATAAACGTATAATTTACTTAATAAACGTATAATTTACTTAATAAACGTATAATTTACTTAATAAACGTATAATTTACTTAATAAACGTATAATTTACTTAATAAACGTATAATTTACTTAATAAACGTATAATTTACTTAATAAACGTATAATTTACTTAATAAACGTATAATTTACTTAATAAACGTATAATTTACTTAATAAACGTATAATTTACTTAATAAACGTATAATTTACTTAATAAACGTATAATTTACTTAATAAACGTATAATTTACTTAATAAACGTATAATTTACTTAATAAACGTATAATTTACTTAATAAACGTATAATTTACTTAATAAACGTATAATTTACTTAATAAACGTATAATTTACTTAATAAACGTATAATTTACTTAATAAACGTATAATTTACTTAATAAACGTATAATTTACTTAATAAACGTATAATTTACTTAATAAACGTATAATTTACTTAATAAACGTATAATTTACTTAATAAACGTATAATTTACTTAATAAACGTATAATTTACTTAATAAACGTATAATTTACTTAATAAACGTATAATTTACTTAATAAACGTATAATTTACTTAATAAACGTATAATTTACTTAATAAACGTATAATTTACTTAATAAACGTATAATTTACTTAATAAACGTATAATTTACTTAATAAACGTATAATTTACTTAATAAACGTATAATTTACTTAATAAACGTATAATTTACTTAATAAACGTATAATTTACTTAATAAACGTATAATTTACTTAATAAACGTATAATTTACTTAATAAACGTATAATTTACTTAATAAACGTATAATTTACTTAATAAACGTATAATTTACTTAATAAACGTATAATTTACTTAATAAACGTATAATTTACTTAATAAACGTATAATTTACTTAATAAACGTATAATTTACTTAATAAACGTATAATTTACTTAATAAACGTATAATTTACTTAATAAACGTATAATTTACTTAATAAACGTATAATTTACTTAATAAACGTATAATTTACTTAATAAACGTATAATTTACTTAATAAACGTATAATTTACTTAATAAACGTATAATTTACTTAATAAACGTATAATTTACTTAATAAACGTATAATTTACTTAATAAACGTATAATTTACTTAATAAACGTATAATTTACTTAATAAACGTATAATTTACTTAATAAACGTATAATTTACTTAATAAACGTTAATTTATTATCGTTAATTACTTTAAGTCTAGTAATTTAGTTAATTAAAATTAGTTTTACTTTTTATTTTCAAAACCAAACGATAATAGTTAAAACTAGACTATAACCACAGACGCTCCTCGTGGGAACGATATCCACTTACCCTATCTAGTATAAGGTATTTAGATTTATTTATTATTGATACGTCGACGTCGATCAAATTTCGATCGGTACTGCCTAATGAACTTTTTCATGAAGTTTTTGAACGTTTTAAGGAATTGTTAAGGTCATGTCTTCACCATGAAGTGCCAACGTGGGAGCTTGTCAAAAATTTTTATGATGGTCTTGATTCAGCAAACAGACAACTCCTACTCGCTGCCAGTGGTGGCGTATTTTTAACTCGCACTAGTGAGGAGGAATGGACATTTTTCGAGAAACTAAGTAAGGGTTCCAAAACCCAAGCTTCAGTTGATCGACGATCATCTAGTACTGCCCCTGTACATGCTGTGTCAAATTCAGGGAATTGTGATAATAGTATTCGAGCTGATATTAATTCTATTAATAAGAGACTTGATCTTTTACTCCAGAATTTCGGGAGTGGTACTGTGGTAGTGCTAATGTTTTGCATGTACATGATGTGTGTGCATCATGTGGAGATTCGGATCACTTTGCTAACTCATGTCCCATATCGATGCCACCTATTACAGAAGAGCAGGTCAATGAAGTGCAGGGTGGGAGATATGATCCATATTCCAACACTTACAATCCAGGTTGGAGGGATCATCCAAATTTTAGATGGAATGGTGATAATGCACAGAACTTCCGAAATCCCAACCAAACAAATCAACAATTCAACCAACCACCAAAATCCCTTCAACCAAAGCCTCAACAAACTTATCAGAATCAGGGCAACTTTCAGAGGCAATCTCAGAATTATGGACAACAACAGTACCCAAACCAACAGCGCCCATTTCAAAACCAAGGTTAAGGGTCATTTTCAGGGCAAATGAACCAATTCGATAACCGATTTTCTAGCTTAGAATCGAAAATGGATTTTTTCATAGAAGAGATGAGACAGCCAATGATGGAAAATGAGACGTTTTTAAGCAACATGGATGAATTTGGCTACCAACAAGACCCGTATCAGTGTCAGTATGAGGAGCAAAGTCAAGGATCATTTCAATGGCGAAATCAGAATCAAAATGCTAATCAATCATCTAGCTTTGAGTCAAAGCTGGATAGGATTCTGGAAGAGTTGAGAGAGTCAAATAAGGAACATACCGAGCGATTAAGGAGGGAAGATGAGGCGTTTCCAAGCCACTTAGATGAGAATGAATCGACAAGGAACATGACAGTGAACGACATATTCATGGATTCAGGTGAGTCATCTGACTTAGTTTATGATTTCCCATTTAATACTGAAAAATATGTGCAGATACAGGAGGTCGAACATGGGGAAATTGAAATTGAGAAAGAAAGCTTGGAATATGATCTACCAGCTGAGTGTGCTACAGCTGACAATCTTCTATATTATTTTTATTTCAAAATTGACATTGTCATTGTAAGTGTAAGCAACATATAACAATAATAATATAAGCAACAATAAGTTAGTGTTGAGATCAAAAGCTATATTAATTAAAAAGGTATATTAATTAAGTTAGAAAAACATATATATATATATATATATATATATATATATATATATATATATATATATATATATATATATATATATATATATATATATATATATATATATATATATATATATATATATATATATATATATATATATATATATATATATATATATATATATATATATATATATATATATATATATATATATATATATATATATATATATATATATATATATATATATATATATATATATATATATATATATATATATATATATATATATATATATATATATATATATATATATATATATATATATATATATATATATATATATATATATATATATATATATATATATATATATATATATATATATATATATATATATATATATATATATATATATATATATATATATATATATATATATATATATATATATATATATATATATATATATATATATATATATATATATATATATATATATATATATATATATATATATATATATATATATATATATATATATATATATATATATATATATATATATATATATATATATATATATATATATATATATATATATATATATATATATATATATATATATATATATATATATATATATATATATATATATATATATATATATATATATATATATATATATATATATATATATATATATATATATATATATATATATATATATATATATATATATATATATATATATATATATATATATATATATATATATATATATATATATATATATATATATATATATATATATATATATATATATATATATATATATATATATATATATATATATATATATATATATATATATATATATATATATATATATATATATATATATATATATATATATATATATATATATATATATATATATATATATATATATATATATATATATATATATATATATATATATATATATATATATATATATATATATATATATATATATATATATATATATATATATATATATATATATATATATATATATATATATATATATATATATATATATATATATATATATATATATATATATATATATATATATATATATATATATATATATATATATATATATATATATATATATATATATATATATATATATATATATATATATATATATATATATATATATATATATATATATATATATATATATATATATATATATATATATATATATATATATATATATATATATATATATATATATATATATATATATATATATATATATATATATATATATATATATATATATATATATATATATATATATATATATATATATATATATATATATATATATATATATATATATATATATATATATATATATATATATATATATATATATATATATATATATATATATATATATATATATATATATATATATATATATATATATATATATATATATATATATATATATATATATATATATATATATATATATATATATATATATATATATATATATATATATATATATATATATATATATATATATATATATATATATATATATATATATATATATATATATATATATATATATATATATATATATATATATATATATATATATATATATATATATATATATATATATATATTATATATATATATATATATATATATATATAGAGTGATATTATAACATACATAATCCTATGTGTATATATTGAATTCGATGCTAATATCTGTATTTTACAAAAGAGTTTCTTTTTGTTTTTATCTTCAACTTGAATACTTTATAGCCTGTTAAATGTTTTCTTTTCATTTTGCAACATTGCTAACTTGCTACCAAAATAGAGTTATTTTTATACTACCGTCACTTTTATGATTCACTAATAATAATGGATATGACCATCTTCATCTAATTGAAGTTTTGATATGCAATATAAAAACTTATTCATATGGCTACACAATCTTACGCGGTTGATCCGTTGATATCTTGAATTCAAATCGAGACACACATTAAACCTTCTTAGTAGTGTAATAACGATATGAGACAACGCGATTTACAATTCCATAGGCTGAAATTGAAGATTTAGAGGCCTACTCTTTAGGACCAAATATCAATTAGAGAGACTAATTAACTACGAGCAAAACTTCTTTGATATTCTATCGTTTTAGTACATCATATCAAGTACTGCTCATGACCATAACTCTCATGTTTTATATTTTCATGTTGATGTTTTTTTCAAGTGTTTTAGTTTTTACATTATTGTTTGGCTATTGTTTCAGTTTCCATTGTGTTGATGAATATTCAAGTCGCACATAAAACTATTGTATCTTCATTACATTTGAGTTGAATAAATGTTGTAGTTGGTTGAATAAACACAGTTACAATTTTAAAGTTGGGTAATGATTTTAGTGGGAGTAACTATTTATTACTGGATGGACCAATCCGAGTATGAAAATAAATGTTGTACGAGTAATTGGTTTAAGAGTATTCAAATAGAGAATTTTTATTTATATTTTGCTACTTATATCCGGGTAGTCACCCGGGTTGATTAGCTAGTATAAATATAAACTAAGAGGGTAAAGGACTAAAGGTATGTATGTAAGTAATTTACACAAGGACTATTCATATAAATAAATTTTCATCTTTAAGATAAGTTATTAAGTTGGGTGGAATATTCATGAAACATGTATTATATACTCATGTATTACTGTATTAGTCGACATCAACATTACTTAATCAATTGGAAAAATAAAACAAAAAAGGACGTTGCTTTTAAACACAAATAAAAATAACTAAAAAAAAGATAATTTATTTTCATAGTACATCATTTTATATCAAAATAGTTTTAGTTATCAATGTTAATTTACATGTAAGAAATCATATACGTCATTTTGATGGACCTTTGACCATTCATTAATTAAAAAGGTTAAAATAAAACACTTTATTAAAAAGCTTTTATAACACTAATGATGGTAATACCAAGCGTAGAGGTTCTTATAAGATGACCCAAACATAATTTGATGGGCCTTTAACCATGTATCCGTTAGAAAGGTAAAAGAAAAAAACACTATTTAAAGAGCTTTTATAATACTAGAGATGGTATTACCAAGCGTATAAGTTGTTATGAGATGACAATCCTCACCAAACATCATCACCTACCAATAACATTTTGTCATGTCATTTCAATCCTTAACCTTAAAATATGATGATGGTGTTAGCAATTGCGGTCGTGTTCTCGAAAGGTTTGTGAAACATGTGGCAACCAAACCGTTTGGAAACCAAACGGCCAGATGACACCCCACAATCCCACCACATTGACATACCGATTCTCAGGGCCGGCTTAACCTTTTTAGTGGCTATAGCCTATAGGCGGAACCAAATTTGGGGGCTTTTTTATAAAGTCTCAAACAAAACTCTACTCTTTTATTTGGGGTTAGACCAGCAAAAATAAACTAAAAAACTTAGACAGCGGAGTTATAAAAATGACCAAATTCATCACTGATTTGGGTCGACATTGATAATCAAATAGTTAAACTTAGAGACAAAAAATAACTTAATAATCAAACGATGAAACAAAAATGAGAAAAAAAATACTTAGAGGAAACACTCGTTAAATGACGTTAAAGTAGTTGAATTACTTTTTAATAGATATAAATTAGAATTATCTATGTTGGAGAATGTTTACTATTAATGATTTAACCTAGGTTCAAGGAAAGTCAACTTGCCTTTTGGTTTTCTTGAATCTACAATCGTCCATCTATAATTTGATAGTACGTGTCTAATTGACAGTAATGAAAGTTGCATGTGCTTTAATTTATTATAAGACTAATTTTAATTTGTTAGTTCATAAGTCCGATTGCCTTTTGGGGCCTTTACTATTAGTTGGGGGCTCTAGGCCCACGCCTAGTGGACTTCTCCTTTGAGCCGGCTCTGCCGATTCTTGTGATCGTTGGCCTTGTCGACCTCGGATTGAGCCATTCCACCTGTTCACATCTATATCGTTACGCATTCTCTAAAACAGAAAAAAAAAAAATTAAGAAAAGCATGGCTGGCTAAAAGGGTGGACGAGGTGGTCGACCGGCCGAGGCCCGATTTTTCAGGGGTCCGATTTTTTATTTTTTAATGTTATACATGTTAAAAGTTATATATTCGTATATGTAATTAACAAAGCCATTAAAAATTCTAACACTCATTTACAAATTAAACAATATAATTTAACCACATAAAAAAAACCATTTACACATCTTTTGTGGATAAAAGAAAAAAAGGTTATTCAGAGTGTCATCTTGGAACTGCTAGTCAAGCCGTTGAGACCTGTCACTTCACTATTTATCACTTTTCTTTTTGCAAGGTAAAGAATCACTTTCCTCTTTATTGTAATCAATATATATGTATATATAATCATTAGATAATATATATGATATTATCATTAAAAGAAAATAATAGCATAGCAGTTGTTGCTTGTCGTTTTTCAAAGACTTTTTTCTTGTTGTTTACGTTTTGTATTTTTTTTATACAAATTTAGTTTTTGATTTTAAATTTTAGGACTTAGAATTGATCTCAAGTTACTAATTGCTTCATAATTTAATCTTTGATTGTTAGTTTATTTACTATAATTCGTTGCACCTAGCCTATGAGTTTTTTTTTTCTCGGCCTAGGTCCATAATTCCTCAGAGACGGCAACTTTTAAAGCTGGTAATAAAATTTATCAAAAAAAAAAAAATCATAATAAATATAAATAGCTTTTATTAAGGTGTTATACTTGTCCAGAACAACATTAACTCATGTAAGAACATTAACTTATGTAAGAAATGATACATCACTTTGATGTATACAAGTACCTAGCTATAAGGCTATAACAATGAAAGTAATAAGTTTGAGATTCTTAAAGTAAATGCAAGATATCGGAGTACTTGTCATTTTAATGATGAATCTGGAGGTATCAACTACCATTTTCAATGCAGAATATGAAATGTAACATATACAAGTACATCGTATACGTATTTTATACAAAAATCTTTATTTATATTACTCCGTAATTAATGTATAGTTTTAGTTAAAAGTTAGTATTAGACATTTCTTAATTAGACTTTACATGAGTTGTATATCTTATAGTTTGTACATGCATCTAAGTAATGTTGTAAAAATCAGTGTTACTTGGTGAATATTCAGGGAATACTCCTCACTCGGGGTTCTGAGGAGTCGAGTCAAGCCGACTTGTGTATTTGTTTTATACAAATTTAGTTTTTGATTTTAAATTTTAGGACTTAGAATTGATCTCAAGTTACTAATTGCTTCATAATTTAATCTTTGATTGTTAGTTTATTTACTATAATTCGTTGCACCTAGCCTATGAGTTTTTTTTTCCTCGGCCTAGGTCCATAATTCCTCAGAGACGGCAGCTTTGAAAGCTGGTAATAAAATTTATCAAAAAAAAAAAAATCATAATAAATATAAATAGCTTTTATTAAGGTGTTATACTTGTCCAGAACAACATTAACTCATGTAAGAACATTAACTTATGTAAGAAATGATACATCACTTTGATGTATACAAGTACCTAGCTATAAGGCTATAACAATGAAAGTAATAAGTTTGAGATTCTTAAAGTAAATGCAAGATATCGGAGTACTTGTCATTTTAATGATGAATCTGGAGGTATCAACTACCATTTTCAATGCAG
>CM067168.1:155403753-155431253 GCA_034093135.1 Erigeron breviscapus
TATAATCTAGATTACAATTTATCACTATTTTTGGATTTCTAACATTCTCCCCCTTTGTGATACATTGTAATGAAGTACGTGTTATATTGTCTTGTAGGAATGAATTTGATGAGCCCGGTGGTGAAGACAATTGGTGTGTTGAAACAAGTCTTCAAAGCGTTCTCTTTTGTCTTTGGAGAACTTGATTCAGTCTTGGTTTTGGTCTTGGACTTCTTGAAGTTAAATCATGTGAGGATTCTCAATGTTCTTTTAGAACAGAGAATGATGAATGCGTATGAGTCTTGAATAAAGAGAATAATGAAGTCGAACAAATGTGTGTGACTTGAATCTTAGAGAATTGTTGAATCATGAATCAGAGTTGTCTTTTGAAATGCGGAAGGTATGAATCTTGGTTTTGAATGTTTCAATCTTCGATTCTTGAGTGAAATTCAACTTTTCGATTCTTCAGTTTTAATTCTTGAATGAATTTCATCTTCTTGGAATGAAGTATCATGAATATGAACTCTCCCCCCTTATGTATGCATTGGAGTTTCTTGAACAAAATGTTGTTGTATGACTTGAAGATCTTGAATGAAGTGTGTTTGATGAAGACTCTGTTAAAGTTTTTACTTCTTTGACTTGAATCTTCTAACCAATCTCTGATCCTTTTTGAAGCTTTGATCTTTGTCATATCAATTCGAACACTTTGGAGAGTAAGCAATTGAATGAAGTTTGAATGAAATTCTTATGAAGTAATTATGCTCCCCCTTAATCCATGAGTATAAATATTTTTGGAGCATCTTTGGACTTTTGAAGCATCTTGAGTGAAAATCTTTTCATCTTTGGTTTCATTCTTATCTTTGACGTCAATTCAGATTCCCCCTTTTTAGAATCAAAATCTCAATCACTTAAAGTCTAGTGAAAATCTGAAACTATTGTCACATCATGAATAATTTTCTCCCCCTATACACAAGCTTTGATAAGCCTAAAAACTTTGATAAGCCTAAAAACCGATTGAAAACAACCAACTACAAACTATTCTCCTTGTTTCCTTATCAATCAGTAAATCAATCATAATATTTTCTCCCCCTCATAATGACAAACTTGGGAACCAATGTCATTATGTACACATTTGATTGATTAAATGTCAAAAAGAAAATCTTATGAAGAAATGTCAACCATCAAAACATCAACCCAAACCATTAGCCCAACCCAAGAAATCCTAGGGGTGACTAAAACGTAAGATTGAAGTTGTTGGGACAAACGTTATATTATGGTGTTGGTGTTTTCTGTGTTTGTGTGAAGAGAAATGATACCGGATAAGAATGATCCGTTAGCATGTTCAAAAATCGAAAGGATTAATGAAATGACCGATTGAGATGTATAACATTAGTCGGATTTCCTATGTATCATCGAGATATGCACTAAACAAGTCTCTAACATAGTTCGATCTGCGGCTTTGCAACCACGAGATTGCTTCAAAGAATATAAATCATGGTTAACACTACCGAAGCATTTGATAACCACAATTTTATCCTTAAAGACTTTTAGGAAAACCGAGGTCACTTAGACTTCTTGTTAACTCAATAATCACATAAATGTAATTATGAGACCTACGTTCAACGTTGGAAAAGATGTTAGCATTGGTAGGATTTCCATTCGATCATCGTGGAATATCAATTAAGATATCACTACGAATGTTCCGGCTATATCACAAAGATATGACTCGAATGTGTTCTAAGAAGAATGAATGATAATCAAATTAATGACCAATCAAAATAGCTCTAGACACATTGTGATCAAATGAAGTCGGGGACTGGAGCAGAATGTCGCCCTTTTTCAATATCAACATCTTCCAAATGAAGAGTCAATAGAAATGTGAAAATCTCCGTGAGAAATGAAACAAGCATTTGTTAAGAAATACTTGAGTGGTTAGGAATGATGTGCATTGCTTCACTGGGTCCATGAAGACTTCTTCAATATCGAGATATTAACAAATGACATCCGATAGAAACGTGTTTTACCCGGCTTTTTGAGAATTTGGGGAGGGCTTTTGTTTCTTTTAGCCCTTTCTCACATCATCATTTCACCGTAACCTCTCACTTTTCGACTTTACTCCCTCCATCCTAGTTGCACGAAAACAACATCACTCAAAATACCCTCACTATCTAATGAAAGAAGTGAATACTCCGGGGTTAGAACTCATTGGCGATGATGAAATTCATGGAGTGAATTTTGAGAAAAACTTATCTCTCATGTGCACACTAATCACCGAACTTCTATCAATTGAAAATAATTGGAAAAACATCAAATGTGTGAAATGGAAAAAAAAATTTGAAACACATTTGAAGTTTTGAAAGTTTTTGAAATCACAAACTCCTCCTTAATCTATGCAAGAATAGATCAAAATGTTTTTCATAGAAAGGTGGAGCAAAAATTGTTTTTTGTGAGATCAAAAGTCATTTGAAAAACACAAAGTTTTGCTTCAACAACAATGTTCATAGTAAGACAGCTAGGGAGTACACAAAGGCGTTCAATCCGTCGCATCTTACATCAACAAGTTGGAGGCAATTAAAACATTTAAGCAAAATGAAAATCCAATCAATCGTTCAAGATGAGACAGCAAAGAAGTACACAAAGGCGTTCGATCCTTTGCTTCTCATATCAACAATTGAGAGTTTGAAAACTTTATTTGAAAAACTTGATTGCTATTACACATACATATTCATATAAGAACACTTGGAAGTACACAAAGGCGTTCGATTCCTTGTAATCTTATATCAATCTATATGTATAATAACAATATCTTAGAATGTATACACACCCTAATATAAATAAATCATTGAAGAACGGGTTGCATACATAGTATATGCAAGCCACTGAAAATAAAAATCTTTTTGTTTATTTTGAAAATTTGTAATTTTGTATTTGATTTTTTCTTTTCAAATTTTGTATTTTGATTTTCTGGAATGTGTCAAGAATTCCTTCAAATGGAAAAAGAGTTTAAGGTTTAAGATTTAACATACCAAGCTTGGAGATGAGAAAGTTAAACCTCTTTTCATCCAATGGTTTTGTAAACAAATCTGCAAGTTGAAAGTCAGTACCCACAAAATAGAGCTCGATGTCACCTTTCTCAATATGATCTTTGAGAAAATGATATCTAACATCAATATGCTTTGAGCGAAAGTGGTTTACTGAGTTGACTGCAATGGCAATGGCACTCTGAGAATCACAATAGATAGGGATATGATCATATTTCAGACCATAATCAGTTAGTTGTGTCTTCATCCATAAAACTTGAGCACAAAAACTAGCCGCAGCCACATATTCTGCTTCAGCCGTTGATAGTGAAACACAGTTCTGTTTCTTGGAAGACCAACTCACAATTTTATCTCCTAAAAATTGTAAAGTATCGGAAGTGCTCTTGCGATCAAGTTTACAACCAGCATGATCTGCATCTGAATAAGCAGTTAGATTGAATCCAGTATCCCTTGGATACCAGAGACCTAAATCGGGTGTACCCTTCAGATAACGAAGGATTCGTTTCACAGCTTGATAATGTAAATCAGTTGGAGCAGCTTGATATCTAGCACACATACATGTTGCAAACATTATATCTGGGCGAGATGTTGTTAGGTACAACAACGAACCAATCATACTTCGATATCTCTTTTGGTCAAATGGTTTCCCATTTGTATCAGTATTAATGTTTGTTCGAGCAGCCATTGGGGTAGAAATTGAAGAACATGTAGTCATATCAAACTTTTTCAACATGTCATTTATGTATTTACCTTGTGATATAAAAGTACCAGTTGGTAATTGTTTGATTTGAAGACCCAAAAAGTAATTCATTTCCCCAATCATGCTCATTTAAAAATGATTAACCATTAGAGATGAAAAGTTTCGGCAAAATGTTTGACTGGTCGACCCAAATATAATGTCATCAACATATATTTGAACAAGTAGAACATGTTTACCTTGTTTGCGAATGAACAAGGTAGGATCAATTGTGCCTTTGGTAAAACCACCTCTTAGTAAGAAAGTAGTTAAAGAATCATACCATGCTCGGGGTGCTTGCTTAAGACCGTAGAGAGTCTTGTCTAACCTGTAGACATGGTTTGGCCTTTGAGGATCAACAAAACCTTCTGGTTGATCAACGTAAACTTCTTCTTTGAGGTCACCATTCAAGAAAGCAGTCTTCACATCCATTTGAAACACAGTAAAGTTTCGAAATGCGGCATAAGCTAAGAATATTCGAATGGCCTCCATTCTTGCTACTGGAGCAAAAGTTTCGTCGAAGTCAACACCAGGTTGTTGGCAATAACCCTTTGCAACAAGTCGAGCTTTATTCCTTACTACCACTCCATTCTCATCCTTTTTGTTTTTGAATATCCACTTTGTTCCTATTGGATCATCTTTTCTAGGATTTGGAACTAATCTCCATACCTTCAGTCTTTCAAATTGCGCGAGTTCATCTTGCATTGCCTTAACCCACTCTGGATCACGAAGAGCTTCAGATACGGTTTTGGGTTCGATGTTGCTAAGAGAAAGTGCAACAAGACACTCATTTACTGAAGTACGAGTAGTTACTCCTGCTTGTGGATCTCCAATTATTTGAACAGTAGGATGGTATTTTTGCATACGTGTCCACTTGTGAGCATGAGGAAGAGGATCTTGTTGTTGAAGATCAACATCACCATCATTAAAGCTTGAGTTTTGTTGAGAGATGGAATTATAACTTGGTATAACTCTTTCCTCATAAGCTGGATGATCAAAGTCAAGTGGTACATACACATTTGGAGTGTTCAATGGATTTGTTGTCTGAGTTAATCGAGAAGGTTGTTCTTGAACATTCACTTGAGAAAATGGTGGACAAGAATCTTTTGTAGAGATTCCTTGCTCTGAAGAACTTGATGATGATTCATGAATGTTGTCAGGAACTGGATCGTTGTTATGAAGAGGTTCATTGGTTTGAATTGGTTCAACGATGACTTGAGGTTCTTGGTTATGAATCGGTTTTGAATTATAGAATTCTTCAAAAAGAATATCTAATTCATCACTTGTTGGAGTTGGAAACTTCTTGAATTTAGAAGCTAAGGTAGAGTTCCTTGTAGAAGTATTTGAAGCACTTGGATCATTGCTTGTTGGCAGCAAACTTTCTTGCTCAAAAATCATGCCTGACATCTCATCAAACCAAACATTCATCGTCTCTTGAATTGTGTTTGTTCGACGATTAAAGATTCGGTAGGCAATTGATGTTTTGGAATAACCAACAAAATATCCTTCATCACCTTTCTTCTCGAACTTTCCAAGATTCTCCCGATCATTCAAAGTGTAACAAACACACCCAAATATATGAAAGTAGTTGATGTTGGGTTTGCGTTTGTTAACAACCTCATAAGGAGTCTTTTCGAAACGCTGATTGATAATGGACCGATTCTGAGTGTGACAAGCAGTGTCAACAGCTTCAGCCCACATATTGGACGGCAATTTGGAATAAGCAAGCATTGTCCTTGCTGCTTCCACTAGCGATCGATTTCTCCTTTCAACAACACCATTTTGTTGTGGGGTGCGAACTGCTGAGAATTGATGAGTAATACCTTTGGATTTGCAGAATTCATCAAAAACAGCATTCTTGAATTCAGTACCGTTATCCGAACGGATGTAACGAACTGGAAGTTGAAGATTTACTTGAGTATTGGTGATGAAATCTATCAACATCTGAGTTGTTTCATCTTTGGATGCAATGAACTTGACCCAAGTATATCTTGAATAATCATCAACAATAACCAAAATGTATTTCTTCCCATTTCGGCTTTGTACTTTCATCGGCCCACAAAGATCCATGTGAAGCAAATGAAGAGGTGCTAAAGAATTTGGAGATTTCTTCGGTTTATGAGAAACTCTCTTAATCTTCCCAACAGCACAAGAAGGACAAACATGCTCACTTTCATACTTATAGTCAGGTAAGCCTTCAACAAGATGCTTATTGACCAAAGTATTGATAGTTTGGAAATTCAGATGAGAAAGCCTTCTATGCCATAACCAAGAATTCTTTGAAGTAGCCTTTGAAATGAGACAAATATTATCAGTTGGTTGGTTATCATCGAGATTGACGGTAAAAAGGTTATCGTCACGATCACCACAAAGAATATCAACTCCATCTAAGGTTTGGACTTTGCAAAGAGATTTTCGAAAAAGAACTTGAAGATTGTTATCACAGAATTGTCCAACACTGAACAAGTTGTGACTTAATCCTTCAACATAGTGAACTTTCTTGATGATTATTCCATTTCGTTCAATGTCTCCATATCCTAAGATAGGAGCGAAATTGTTGTTTCCAAAGCGAACTGTTCCCATGAATCGTTCAACAAAATTCTTCAGCAAAGATTTATTTCCAGTCATGTGCTTCGAACACCCGGAATCGAGTATCCAAACACAGATGGTTATTTCCTGCAATCAAGGAAATTTAACCGTTTTTAGGTACCCACTTGAAGACGGGTCCTTTATGGTTAGTTAAAACAGGCAGGGTATATAACTTAGGAATCGCATTCAAACATGTTTTTGAATCAACATAAGCATTGACAAGCACATTATCAACAAACACATTTGAATAAAAAGTACGAACATTCACATGAGAATTAAAAGTAACATGTCTACGAGCATCAACATCAGTCACACAAGTACGGAAATTAAGATTGTTTACAAGCTCACAAGGCCTTGCCTTGGCATTTTCAACATTATTTAACAAAGAAAAATTGTTTTTACTAACATGAACACCCTTCCTCCTATTACATGCTTTCTCCTCTTTGTTTTCTTCTTTTTCTCAACATCCTTTTGATTACTAGTGATCTTAGGTACTAATGTCTTAGCAACCCATTTAGCACCACTAGTTATACTCTTTCCACCTGTTGAATTGAAATTAAGAAAATTAGAACTAGGAGTTTTAAACACTTTCATCTTTTTGGAATCTTTTGGAGGTGAGGAAACTTCTTGCTTCTTTGGTTTATCATGAGAAAACCATCCATATCTATCCCTATATCTAGTTGTACCATTTGATGCATCCTTAGTTAGCGAAACTG
Source organism: Erigeron breviscapus (assembly GCA_034093135.1). Lineage (NCBI taxonomy): Eukaryota > Viridiplantae > Streptophyta > Magnoliopsida > Asterales > Asteraceae > Erigeron > Erigeron breviscapus. Next base: position 155,410,815 of record CM067168.1, read on the forward strand.
TGCTAGACTTAGACATCTTAGGTATAGAACTGGATTGAGAGCTAGATTGAGAAGCATTAGGATAGTCTTTCGGAAGTATCACTTTGGTGTACTTTGTCCTGTGTGGAGTCTCAGCTTGTTCCTTTTTGACATGTTTCACAGGGGTAGCAACAAAGGTTTCTACCTTAATGGTCTTTGGTTCAGTCTTGACGAGTTTGGTCTTAACTCGTTTCTTTGAGTAATATGAAGTTGGAGCTTTGGACAATGGTTTTTGAGATTCCACTTTTGTTTTCACTTTGATTTTGGTAGATTCAATCTTTTTCTCAGTTTCTGAATCAAAAAACATATTCTCCCTCCATGAATTTATCAAAATCATCTTTCGTGAAATCTTTTGAAAAAGAAAATTTCAATGGAGATTGATTAATTTCAGATTTAGTTGAAAATTTTGAAAAATCAGGAATCTTGGTGTCCAACTTCACATCATGGTTAGTCTCAGAAATTAGGTCAACTTGAACTGACACATCTTTGGTTTCACAAAAAAATTGAATAGAAGTATCAACTCCTATACTAGCACTAGGCTTAGGGTGAACAACTAACTCATCAACATTGTTGCATGTGAAAAACCTATAGAAGTACCATATCAAAACTAAACTATGTGCAAGTTCTTCATTAGAAAAATCAGATTGCACATAATCCTCAGCTATAAATGTAGCAGTATTTTGACAAGTACATTCAAGAGAATCAGTCAAGGTCTGAGTAGAGGTATTGGTAGATGAATCACAAGTAGTTTGTGTAGAATTGTCTACTAAAGCACTTGGTCAGTTTGAGTAGAAGCAATCTCACAAACTTTCTTAGTATCAACAACAATACATTTATCCTCTGAATTCGGACTTTGAGACTTGAGATGATCAATAACTTTTTGTTGAGATTTCACCTTTTGTTGTAAACCTTCTATTTGCTTTTCCAAAAATGTGGTTGGAAAATACATTTTAGTTGGTTTAGGTGGAGTACCGACAGATTCTTGGTTTTGAAAATTTGATTCAATTTCTTCCAATTTGAAAATTGAAGATTCTCTAGTTTTGTATGAATCATTTATTGCATCATAATTAACCAAAAATTCTTGATTTGGTATTCTCTCAACTTCATCAGTCTCAAATTCGTCATCCAATGGACGAATAAATTGTTGTATCATACCAAGTCGTAGAAATTTTTCATCATACAGGGGTTCAATTTCCTCTTTGGCTTTTTGTAATGGTGTGATATTCTCAAATCCCAACCCGAGAAGAAGATCTATTTTGTCAATTTTTGACTTGTTGAAATAGGCAGTGAAATTCAAGAGAGGATTTTGTTCAACTTTATATAACTTTTCTTGATAGAAAAGTATATTCTTTTAAATTCCTCAATTTGTTTTTCAAGATTCTCAATCTCAATGCCTTTTAGAAAACAATTATGATTTAAATCAGAAATCTTCCTTTCGAATTCAACATTGTTTGGTTTAGCTTCTTGGAGCTTCTTATTAAGAATATCAACATCCATTTGTCTTGCATTTGCCCGAAGCCATTCATTGGTCTTTTGAATTTCAAGATCTTGATTGGCCTTTTCAAGATCATGAATGGTCTTTTCAAGATTTTGACATTTTTGTAATAACTTAGAATCAGGAGAGACATTCAACTCACATTCTTTAACCAACATCTTGTCTTTGTATGCTTGAAAATCTTGTTTAATAGTATCATGTTCAAAAAGTAATTTTGAGTGTTCTTCAAGAAGTTTTGAAAATTCACTTTTGGAAAATGAAATACTATTTTTCAACTTTTTGTTTTTGTTGGCTAAAGAATTGATATGAGTTGTCAAATTTGATAAAGCTAATCTACATGACTCTTTATCCTTAATCAAAGAAAAAGTAGAGTCAGGAGTTACCTCATCATCTGGGTATTCATCATCAGTGCTTTCTGCTTCAAAGACTTTGTCCTTGGCCAACCTTGCCATAAAGCAAACATTAGCGGAGAGATCTTGATCTTCATCATCTGTGAGTAATAGCCATTTATCATCTTCAGCGAGCAATGCATGTCCTGCTTCAACTTGTTTGGCTAACAGCATCTTCTGCTTGTAATACTCATAATTCCGCTTTCGAGGTTGTCTGCAATCAACGGCAAAGTGTCCAGGAATTCCACAATTGTAGCACTTTTTGTCAGATGCCTTACCCTTCTCAACAACTTGTTTCTCATAAGCTTCCTTCTTTTCACCATGTTTGAATCCATTAGCTTCTCCTTGCTCATTACTCTTAGGATGATAGTGTTCCTTCTTGGGAAATGCACTTGTAGAAGAAGTGCGGAGATTGTTGTTTGTTGGCCTCGCTTTGTAAAATTTTCTTTTGAAATGCTTTGTTACCGCGGCAAGAGCTTGATATAGTTCATCTGAAACATCATCTCTTGTAGCCATCAGATCATCTCCCTCCTCATCAGATGAAGAAACAACTACCATTTGCCTCTTAAGAGCCTCAGAAATCTTTTTCTCAACAATCAATGCCAAAGGATCAGTAAATACAACTTCTGGCATTTTGCTTTATGAAGCTTTGTTTAGGACTTGGTTTTCATTGAGTTTGAAGGATTCATAAAGAGTATGAATGGTGAACTTGGTCAGATTTTGATGTTGCTTGATCTGGGTTCCAAAATCTTCCCATTCTGGACCAAGAGCTTTGATGAATTTGATGTTTAACTCAATTTCGGTTTTCTTGACATTGTTCTTCCTCAGTTCATTTATGACATTGCAGAATCTGTAGTAGACAGCCTCAAGAGATTCACTTGGCATTTTGGCGAAGTTGTCAAACTCAGTCAAAATATTGGTCAATCTTATCGTCGAAGTCACGTCAGCTCCTTCCATCTGTCTAGCCACCTCATCCCATATCTCCTTGGCTGTATAATAAGAATCAACAGAACCATAGATTTCATCCGGTAGAGCTCTGTATAAACATGACCTAGCTCTGTTATCTGCAGCTGTTCGATCTTTTTGTTCAGCATTCAAAAGATCATGAGTTAGAATAATTGCATCAGTAGTGGGATGGCGATGAACGGCAAGTCCATTAAGGATGGAATCTTTCATCATATGACCATTTGTTTGACTTTCCACATAGTCCATAAATCTTTTCTTCCATAGTCCATATGAACCACGGTAGAGAACTAGAGGTCTTGTATCTGAACCCAATGCCAATGCTTCACGAGAAGCCATTTGAAATTGATTTGAGTTGAAAAGATTGAAATGAATTAAGAATTGAAGAAACAGAAAATGAAACGATCTTGAGAAGATCGTCTTGGGTGAGATCGTTCTAGGCAAAATCGTCCTAGGCAAGATCGTCCTAGGTGAGATCGTTCTGGGATTTTTGGTGAAATTTGGTTAAGTATGAAAATGAAACGGTCTTGAAATGAAACGGTCTTGAAATGAAAATTATTTTGGAATAAAACGATTCAAAGAAATGGGACGATCTTGAATGAAGATCGTCTTAAGTTCAGAAGAAATGGGACGATCTTGGTGAAGATCGTCTTAACTTCAGAATGATGAGACGATCTTGGTGAAGATCGTCTTGTTCTTCTTTCCAAGAATTTGAATTGACCAAACCAATCCTTTTGGATTAGTTAGCCACAATCAAACACTTCACAACACAACCACTTGTCAAGACGATCTTGAGGAGATCGTCCTACAAGCCACTAAGCACTGGTATGAAAATTAAAATTTCAAAGACTAAGACGATCTTAGGAAGATCGTCCTAGTGAAGATCGTTTTGAAGTCATCTTCTTCATCTCATCAGTTTTCCATAAAAACTCCATTAATAACTTTAAAAGCTTCGGTTTCTTTTGAATTACTGGGAGTTAGATCACAAAATCACTTGCAAACTGATTGTAATTACGTCCGCAACAAATTTACGAACAAAATTCAACACAAAACACAACAGATTCAAATCCCTCAAATTCGCGCCAAAACACAAAATTCAATCTCGAGAATTAGATTGAATTGGAACATGAAACTTGACAGGGTTATGTTTTCAACAACCACGAATCTATTGGTGAACAAATAACTGTGATTTTATGTGATTTGAAGTGTGAATTTTGATGAACCAGAAGGTGAAAAAGACGAACAAAAATTGTGAATAATTTTGATTTTTGATGAATTTGTGACTGAATTCAGTTATGGATCTTCATCAGAATGATGTTTTGCTCTGATACCACTTGTTATACTACGATTTCTATCACCGAATTTAATTCATCAATGGCGGTTTGGATAGTGTGTGTTCTTAGTGTTTGTGTGTGTTTTGAGAGAGAATCGTATGTGAAAATGTGTGTGTGTTTCTGGTATTAAAAGTTATGAAAAGTTATACAAAGGTTATGTGTTAGTTATGATCTCTAAGGTATGAGAGGGCTATTTATAGTCTAATTATACAATTATGCTAATTGTCACAATTAGCCCCTCAACCTTAGTAATCATTTATCTATGAATTAATAACAAGAAATTCCTCTAATCTAGATTACAATTTATCACTATTTTTGGATTTCTAACATGAAGGATTGGTTGTGGAAGTGACAGATGTCATCAAGCATGTGAGATCTTCAGAATCAGCATCAATATCTCCAAATAGCCATGGTTTCATCTTTTGTTGTTTGGCTAAGAAATTCTTTCTGATCTCAAGCTCTGAATTCTTCATTGTTGTTATTGAAATAAATCAATGATTTGTAACCTGTTTTTGTTGTTTTTGATTTTCTGAAAAAAAACAATACGATCTTGATGAGATCGTCTTAAAAAAATTGGTTTGGAATTTTGGAACTAGAACGATCTTGAAGAAGATCGTCCTTAGAATTGGTTGGAAAATTTTCTAAGTATGAAAAAGGAAAGGTAGGACGGTCTTGAAAGAAGATCGTCTTAAGAAATTTGTTGTTGAAAGGTAAAACGGTCTTGGATGAGATCGTTTTGGAAACTTGTTGGTAGGACGATCTTAGTGAAGATCGTATAAAAAAAAACTTTGATGAAATTTTTTCTAAGTATAGAAAATTTAGGAAATTTGGACAGAGTGATGTTTTGATTTTAGAATTGTTGAGCAAAACCAATCTCAAAGAGATTAGTTACCCAAGGAAGAGTGTGATTCCCAATCACAACAACTTCAAATGATTTAAACCACAACACACAGTTCACACAGAACCAGAAAGTTAGGACGATCTTGGGAAGATCGTCTTAGCACCTATGCTAGAAAATCACTAGGACGATCTTGAAGGAGATCGTCTTAACACCAGTACAAGATAAGCACTAGGACGATCTTGAAGGAGATCGTCTTAGAGTCCTTATGAAGATCGTCTCAAGAGAAATCTGCAAGAACACCAGAAAAGACAAAATAGTCGGGTAAATCACTATTTTGCTTGTATCTCACTCAATTTTGAGAGTTAGAACTCGATCCAAACACAGAAATGCTCAGAAATTGATCGCGCACAACCCTAGCAATAAATTCATTGATCAAATCAACTCAAACTGAAAATTCAAAATTTCATCAACTTTCCAAAAATTTTGGATTTTGATCAATACTATGAATTAGATCCTGAAACTTGACAGGATGTTTTTTGAGATGATTTAGAATGTATCTGTAAACAAAATCAGGAAAATTGAGTGAAAATTGATGTTGAATTGGTGAAGAACAGTGACAGTTAAAAAAAATTATAGATATGAACACGAATTCTCAATTTTGAACAAAAATAGCACCAATCTGCATGAAATTTGTTCTGGATTGTCAACAGATTGTTGTTTTGCTCTGATTAATACTGCATGCTCAAGAATCATGAGTTTTCATTGGGATGATGAGTTGAGACTTCTCATTATCAGGAGAACAGACGGAGTGCAGTATTTGGACTATAACGAAGAAGCCATCAACTCACTTACTGATGTTGATTTTTGGTGCTTAGCTAGGCTAGAACTAATCAATCCTAGTGGATCTGAGTTTGGAAATTATATTGCTAGGTCTATAGCGAAAGACATGAAGATCAAGGATCCATCTCAAAGAAAGTATCGTCCACAGGAAGGCAAGATGGTCAAGGATAAATCAAAGATAGATCCGAAGACAAAGAAGTCTGTCGTTACTTTGAAGTATGAGCCGACCAAGTTTGCCAAAGAAGTGCCTTTGAAGAAATTCAAGAAGGACTTATTGGATAATATGATAGGCTGGTACTTTGATAGTAAGACGTATGAAGTTGTGATGTATGGTGATCATTACTATGAGATTGTGAGGATTTATGAGCCTTTGCATCTAGTGAACTTCTGTAGGAAAGATCTGCTGAAGCTGAACAGTGTTAATATTTGGTTTCCACCAGATTTTCAGGGTCCAGCGTTGCGATATAGAAATACAGTGAGTTTGTGCTTGAAGATCAGCTTACATTCAGACTGTGATTTCTATAAGGCTGCAGATGATTCGGAGGAGGTTCAGAAGAAGAAGAAGGCTGATAAGAAGAAGCAGAGGAAGTAGATTAATGACAAAGACAAGACGAAGACATAGGTATGTTAACGTCTAGAAGCTATTGCCAAGGGGGAGTCTGTAAGTGCACGTCTATGTCAATAGCAGTCTAGATTGTTTGGGCTTATATTGTTATATGTCTTTGTAATGTGATTGTCATTAATGAACTTAGTATTATGCATAGAATACTAGATTAAGTTTAAGTATTGAATGTATAGTAAATCTGCTAAGTGTGAATTGCGAGTTCGCAATTCACAAAAGGATATGCGACCCCGTATTTACAGGGTTAAATACGAGGTTAGTCATATAGGTAATACGACCCCGTATTTGCAGGGTCAAATACGAGGCCAATCACAGAATGCGACCTCGTATTAGTGACGGGCTGGGCTGGGTTTACGAGGCCGATGTGCTGAAGCCCATGTCGGGTGTTACCTATATAAACCGAACCCTAACAGAGTTTAGGGTTGAACATTTGTCGAAATATCAAACAGGTATTGCAGGTTATAGTCGTCAAAGGTTGTTCCGCTAGCCCGAAGAAGATCTGCAAGGCCGCAGATGATCTAGGGGCTTTTTGTTGATCACCAAGTTATTGTGAGGGATTCCGCACCTCAAGATAACTGGATCAAGCTATTGACGATCCGTACCAGGGGACTTACATTTCTTCTGGAAATCCGTTTCTAAGATCTTCCGCTGCATTGTTTGGTTATTTACCCTAAGTTTATTTCTTGACTAAGTGAATCAAGAGTAAATTAGGGTTCCTCTACCTTCGGCACTAAAGCACTGTTTGTATTCTTCTCTCTTATATTCCTTTTATTTGTTTGTTTTTCAACTTTTATTTTCTTCTCAAATTAAATTTTTACATATATATCTATATATTTTTTTTATCTTATTTCTCATAAAAACAATTGTGTTAATACTTGACCTACCTTCATATGAGAGGTTAGGAATCCTGTCACTGACACCTTTGCTAGAATAAGATTTATTTTCTGAAAAAAAATTTTGGTTTGAGAAGAAAGTACTTGTTGATTGTTTGATTATTTGTGTTATTATATTGTCTGGTTATTTGTTGATATTTTTTTATTCTGTTTTGTCTGTTTATTTTGAATAAGTGTGTTTCTGTATGATTATCTGCTTCTTATCTGTTTATTGGTTAATTAGTTTGTGGTAATAGTTATTGCTTGTGATTCATATCTGGTTATTGGTTAATTAGTTTGTGTTAACTGTTCTTGCTTGTGTTTTTTGTTTGTTTAATCATGGATGATCTTAATAATAATAATGATAATAATAATAACAATAACAATAACAACAATAATAACAATAATAATGAAGATTCTCATTCTGAACATTCTGATTTTTTTAATGAACCTGAAACAAAAATAAGTAAGCTAGATTTTAGTGATCCTTTGTAGTTGCATGCTAGTGACACTCTAAGCACTCCTTTAATTGGTTTTAAATTGCTTGGTACTGATAACTATAAGGTTTGGTCTTGTGCTATGGAATTGGCTTTGCAAACCAAGAACAAAATTGGTTTTATTACTGGTTCTTGTGTTAAGTCTTTTGATAATCTGTTCTTGCTAATCAATGGGATAGATGTAATGCAGTGGTGCTTAATTGGATTTTAGGTTGTGTGTCACAAGAATTGTATGTTGGTCAAATTTTTTCAAAGAATGCATGTTCTGTTTGGCAAGAATTAAAGGATACCTATGATAAAATTGATGGTTCTGTAATTTTTAATCTTCATCATAAAATCAATTCCTTGACTCAAAGTGGTACTTCTTTGTCTGAATATTATCATAAACTTACTTCTTTGTGGAAACAATATGATGCTATGATAACATTGCCTGCTTGTACTTGTCCTGCTTCTGCTGAAATTAAGAGTCATAATGATCTTATAAAACTGATGCAATTTTTAATGGGATTGGATGATGTGTATATGTCTGTTAGATCAAATTTGTTAACTAGAGAGCCTTTACCTTCTGTTAAATCTGCATATGCTATTATTTCTAGAGAAGAATCACATAGAGGGAGGATAAATAATAAACCATCTACTAATGCTTTTGTTGCAAAGTTCAATAAAAATAAAAATTCTGGACAAACTTTTGATGCAAAAAAGACTTTTGATAACAATTTTCAGTCCAGGAGGACTTTTGATAACAATCAAAGAGTTTTTAGACCTCCAAATCCTAATTTTCATTGTACTCATTGTAACAAACCTGGACACACTGTGGATAGATGTTTTCAACTTGCTAATAAAAGATCAACTGGAACTTTTAATAACAAGTTTAATAGTAACAATTCTCATGCCTCTTCTTCTGTTTCTTCTCATGTGACTGCTAATGATTCTTCTGGTTCTGCTACTGCTTCTTTGTCTCAACATCAAATTAATCAACTTTTGAGTTTACTTGAAACCAAATCCTCTCCTTCATCTTCTGGTCTGCAAGTTAATATGGCAGGTAGTTTGAATTGGAAACATTCATGGTTTAATTTTAATTCATATATTTTGAAATCAATTATTCAATGGATTATTGATTCTGGAGCAAATCAACATATGACATATTCTGCAAAACAACTTACTAATGTTGTTGATATTTCTGACTTAAATTTAAGAATTGGGCATCCAAATGGTACTAGTGCTTTAGTGCAGAAGATTGGTAATATGCATCTTAAAAATGGGCTAATTCTATTTGATGTTCTTGTGGTTCCAGATTATTGTGTAAATTTGATGTCTGTTTATAAAATAGCTAGGGATAATAAAGTTTTTGTAGGCTTTGATGAAAGTAAGTGTTATTTACAGGATTTGATTCAAAAGAAGTTGTTGGGGACTGGTAATGAACAGGGTGGTCTATATGTGTATGATGATGTGCCTATGTGTTCTAATGTGGTATGCAATTCTGTTAATTCTCCATTTGAGTCTAAGTTGTTATGGCATATGAGACTTGGTCATCCTGCTGACCAAGCTTTATCTGTTTTTCATAAAAAATATAATCTTTTCACTGATAAATCTTTGAGTCCTTGTGATATTTGTCATAAAGCTAAACAAACCAGAAATCCTTTTCCTCTTAGTGAACATAAATCAAAATGTTTTGGTGATCTTATACATTTAGATGTTTGGGGACCTTATAGGGTACCAAGTAAAGAGGGTTTTAAATATTTTTTAACCATAGTTGATGATTATACTAGGGCTGTTTGGACTTATCTTATGAAAACCAAAACTGAAGTGTTTGATAATATATATCATTTTATTCAACTTGTTAAAACTCAATTTAATTCTAAAGTTAAAATTCTTAGAAGTGATAATGGAAGTGAGTTTGTTAATAATAAAACAAGTTCTTTGTTCACTAATGAGGGAATATTACATCAGACTTCTATGGCCTATACCCCTCAACAAAATGGGATTGCTGAAAGGAAACATAGACACCTTCTTAATGTTGCTAGGTCTCTTATGTTTCAGGGGGGAATTCCTTTATCTATGTGGAGTGAATGCATCTTGACTGCTACTTATCTTATAAATAGAACTCCTTCTTCTGTGTTACATGGCTTAACTCCTTATGAAAAATTGTTTAAATTTGAACCTTCTTTAAAACACTTAAAAGTTTTTGGATGTTTAAGTTTTGCAACTATTTTAAATAATAATGATAAGTTTAGTTCAAAAGCTGAAAAGTGTGTGTTTATTGGTTATTCTAATGCAAAGAAAGGATATAAACTTTATAGTCTTGAAAGAAAGACTGTTATTTACTCAAGAGATGTCAAATTTTATGAAAATATTTTTCCTTTCAAAATGATTTCTGATAGTTGTGATAAGAATGTTACTGGTTTAAATCAACTAGATTTCTTTAATGTTTTTGATAATGAGGATAATGCCATGTATCAAAGTCCCAATGATGATGAAGGAGGCAAGAAACATTTTTTTACAAATGAAGGTAACCCTTCTGGTACTGGCAGCCCAACTATTTCTACCACAGATACTTCTTCTAGTGGCAGTCCAAATGTGGCTACCAGACCAGAGGAGGCTGCAACTTTTGATAGAAATATTAATGATAATATCAATTCTGAGGGCACTTCTGATACTAATAATGATGGTTTAAGAAGGTCTACTAGACACACTACTCTTTCAAAAAGACTTCATGATTATCAATTAGAAGGGAAGGTTAAATATCCTCTTAATAAAGTTGTTAATTATGCTCATCTTAAACCTGAGTTGTTTTGTTTTGCTACTAATTTAAACAAAAGCATTGAACCTAAAACTTTTTATGAAGCTGTTAAAGATGTAAACTGGGTAAATGCAATGAATGAAGAGATGGAATCTTTAAATAGAAATAATACATGGACTTTAACTAATTTACCTCATGATAGAGAACCAATAGGTTGTAAATGGATTTTTAAGATTAAGTATAAGGCAAATGGGGAAATAGAAAGATACAAGGCAAGATTGGTTGCCAAAGGGTTTAATCAAAGGGCAGGTATAGATTTTGATGAGACTTTTTCACCTGTGGTAAAAATGGTGACTGTTAGATGTTTACTAACTGTTGCAGTGAATAATAATTGGCATTGTATCAGTTGGATGTGAACAATGCTTTCTTATATGGTGATTTTTGTGAAGATGTTTATATGGATATTCCTCAAGGATATTCAAATGGAAATAATACTTTGGTGTGTAAGTTGAATAAGTCTTTATATGGTCTTAAGCAAGCACCTAGACAGTGGAACTTTAAACTGTCTAGTGCTTTACTTGAATGTGGTTTTAATCAGAGTAAATCTGATTACTCTTTGTTTACTAGAAATATTGATGGAAAATTTGTTGCTCTTTTAGTCTATGTGGATGATATAGTTATCACTGGAAATTGTGTAAAGGAAATTGAACAAGTGAAATCTTTTTTGAGTTCCAAATTTAAAATTAAGGATCTTGGTAAATTGAAATCTTTTTTGAGTTCCAAATTTAAAATTAAGGATCTTGGTAAATTGAAATATTTTTTGGGCATTGAAGTTTTAGAAAATAACAGTGGTTTGTGTCTATCTCAAAGAAAGTATTGTTTGGAACTATTAAATGATTTTGGGATGCTTGGTTGTAAACCAATGCATACACCTCTTGAAATAAACAAAACTGTGAAACATTTCACTAAAGATGGTAAAATGCTTGACAATATCACTGTGTATCAAAAGTTAATTGGGAAATTGATTTATTTAACTCTGACCAGACCAGATATTAGCTATTCTGTTCAGTGTCTTTCTCAGTTCATGCATTCACCTTCACAAGAACATTTTGATCTTGGTTTAAGGATTCTTAGATATCTAAAGAAGGCTCCAGGTAAGGGTCTGCACATACAGAAAGGTAATAACAGTATACTTACTGCATTTGTTGATTCAGACTGGGCAAGGTGTGTTACTACAAGAAAGTCTATTACAGGATTTTCTGTTTACTTTGGAAATACTCTTGTGTCTTGGAAAAGCAAAAAACAATCCACTGTGGCCAAGTCCTCAGCAGAAGCTGAATATAGGGCTTTGGCAGCAGTGACTTGTGAGATTATTTGGCTTAAAATTTGTTACTTGATTTTGGTATTACTTGTTCTATTCCTGTTGATGTGCACTGTGATAGTAAGGCAGCTATACAAATAGCAGCAAACCCAGTGTTTCATGAAAAAACCAAGCATTTTGAGATTGATTTGCATTTTGTAAGAGAAAAAATTTCTGCAGGATTTTTGAATACTGTTAAGATACAGTCTGAATTGAATGTGGCTGATATCTTTACAAAAAGTTTAGGCATAAATCAACATAATTTTTTATGTGAAAAATTAGGATTGATTGATATGTCTAAGGATAAATTTGAGGGGGGATGTTAAATTATCAAATTTATACTTAAACACAAACTTATTGCATGATTAGTATTTGTGCAGGTTATGACAAGTTACAACTGTGTACTTGGAAAGATGAAAGTTCAGGGTAGATTCTGTCAATGTCAAAAGATGAGGGTAAAAGCTGCACTTATGGATTCATATATAAAGAAGATGATGGGAGAGATTTAGGGTTACGATTCATTATTCTTCACACACAAAATATCAGTTTCTTTCTCTCATATATTTGATCTATATATATTTCTGTATATATTGTATATCATATTGATATACAATATTTGAGTATTCTGTTTATCTAATCATCTTTGAATGATTAGATTGTTGTTCATTTAATCATTCGATTGGGTTGTAATAGATTTTAAGTAATAATTCATAATAATAATTCTACTTTCTGGTAATATTTGATTGATTTCTGGTAATCTTTCAGTATGATAACAGTCCCGAATTAATATTTGTTAGTGACTTTATCATGTTTGTATCCAAAACTATGTCGTTTACAAAACATATTCCACAGTAACGTGTAGGTAAAATGACTAGTTTATACAAATTTACAAGCCATTTATGATTAATTCTCTTATATATGTCCTAAAACATAATTCTAATCGTTGTTAATTATTGAATAATTGATAGACTTCTTATCGATTTTCCATTAACCCGTTGGATCCAGAAATTTCAAATGCTGGGGCCTAAAAAAATTTCAAAAAAAAAGGCATAGAACATGAAAGCTACTAACAAACAACAATCTTCATACATTAGCAGAACAATTTCTTAGGAGCACCATATATAACATGTAATTAAACTACACTAAAAGGCAGCTTTAAAAACCAAAAAAATAGTCTGTTAATAGCAACAAAAAAACCCAAATATAATCTCTACGGACAAAGACTTTATTCACTTAACGCTCAGAGCCTTCTCCAAAGATATAAAAGTTTTGAGACCCCGAAAATGAAAAATATACCCCTAACGAAAGACAAATACTCAGAGTTCAAAAATTACTATAAAGAAACACCAAGTACGAATTTTGCTGGTTATTTCAAGACCACTCAAATGTCTATTTTTCCTTGTAAAAATCCATAAGTAAACAGCTTGTAACCTTATTTTTGAGAATATAAAACCTTATTTCTTTAGATTCTATTTATAACTCTATGGACATGCATATACGTGTCACCATCTTCCAAACCTAATTTCCCCTGTCCATTGCCATCCATGTAATGTTCTACTACCATATTTTTCAGATCCAATCATTGTGCTTTAATATTCACAAAAGTATATTTTCTGTATTATAATCTCCATATTCTTATCGTTTGACAAATTCTAATACTGGAGGTCTGGAACAAGCACCACGTAAATTACCTAAACATCATGGTTAAAAGACTTAATTGAGTTAGGACCACAAAAAATAGTTTATTTCTTTTCCCGGGTATATTCTAGTAATGTTGTATGTAAAATAAATTAATAGTGTTTTTTTATAGGTAATAACATAATAATGCTAACATTTATTTATTAAAACTAAAAACGAGTGGATGATTGTGACGCTTGGTTATGACGTCCATATGCTATACGAGTTGTTTATTCATTATATTCTATCTATTTATTTATAGTTTAAATTTGAGTTTATAAGTTTGGCAAAATTTTCCTAAACATATAAACGTTAATTTAAGAACCATGCATGTTTCAAACTAGTTAGTTAGACATTGCTACACCATCCAACCTTGATATGATGTATTATTCAGTATTTACTTTTGAATATCTCAATTTTTTTAAAGTATATTTTTACATTTAACGTATAAGTATTTTTTTGTTTCATAAACTAAGTTTTATATTAATAATGTTGTAAAACTCGTGTATATGACACGGGTCTAAAATCTAGTTACTAACTAAAATTAAGATGCGATACTATGAAGTGCGAGTAATGGCGAGACGTGATCAATGTGTTTGGTTAGGAGGGCAAATATGTTTAAGGACCAATTTTATGTAATATGTACAATGAAGTTTTTGTATCTATATAAACATTTATATAATTCATATTCTAGATAAAACATATATAAACACATTTATGTCAATGTCTAACTTCACTCTTGTCGCACAACGTTATGATCTCACTTACTTTTTAATTTAATTTAATTTTTATGTAATAATTTATGGTTAATTAGGGTTTAATCTCACTTACTTTTTAATTTAATTTAATTTTTATGTACAAAAAGTTTAAAATAAAACATAAACATTACATATAAAGTTGTTTTAGAAAGTTGACAAATACATATACGTGGTCCACAAAAGCAACTCGAATATTGGTAAAAATACCAATAATACATAGGAAGAAGCAAAAAGGCGTATTTCATATACTCCGACAAAATATTGTTGCTCAATAATTGATTAAAGAAATTATTGTTCCTTAATCCTTAGCATTACTTTTTCTTTTTATTGCATATTTCTTCTACTACAAAGTTACAATCATTAATGCAATATGTCACATGTATTTTTTTTTTATTATATTGAACGGCAATGATTCATGTATACATCTATATCTATCTGTATTATAACTAAAAAAAAATGCGGAGTATATTTAGCACCCCTCAAAGCTCTTTTTAGGCCTAAAACTCTCTCTTAATTACTCTAGAAGATATTTGTACCATTTCTTTTGATGAATATACCATGACTGTGCATTACCGGCTTGTACAGTCAGCTATACAATTTATACATTGTGGTATATTAATCAAAAATGATGGTACGAATATCACTTCCCTTACTCTAAAGCTCTCTCCCTTTTTCTAGATTTTTTTATTTTTTATTTGCTTATTAAATAAATAATTATATTTAAAACTCTATCATAAATTTTTTTTATCAAAAAAATCTTTTTAAATTTTAAAGATATATAATATCCTTAAAACTCTCCAATAAATTATTATATATACAACCTAAACTTTTATTAATCATTCTCATTCATATTATTCCTCTCCTTTCTATCTTTAATAAACAAATCAAGTTAAGTAAATTTCTCAACAAAAAAAACATACGATTTTTTTATATCACTTTAATTTTATTTTTGGTATTTTCTTCGTATTTGTTTATTATTTGATATTAAATTGTTATGTTATTGTTATTTTTCATCTCTTATAATTTAGTTTGTTGTCAATTTTATTTTGATTATGGCTTCTTCTTCTACTACAAAAGGGTTTATTCTTTTAAATTTGTTTTGTTCATGTTTTGTTATTTTTCACATGTTTTGTTATTTATTATTTTGATATTTACCTTTGATATATATATTTTGAGACTATCCGTTCATCGGACAAGCCTGAAAAGTAATTCCACTATATGCTTTATCATTGTAATGTAGTCGGCATTAATTTTGTAGTTTTCAAACTAATTTCGAGGACACGTATTCACTCCACATCCTTTCTTTCCTTTTCTTTTATCAATTTGACGTCCTAAAAATGTATTTCAACACATTAAACCGGAGCTTCGCCTATCTAGAGGTCGAGTTCAAATCCTGAAAAAAAACTAACTATTAACAACTACATAAAAAACATTAAAAATATATATATAAATCCAATGCTCTCACAATCGTGCTTTTGCGTGAGAACAAATCGTAGGACTGGTACTATGCACGACCAGAATATTGGAGATACTAAAAACTATTCTAAACAACTATACACTCAAAATCTTTGTCGTCAAGACATGACTTTTCGGGTATATGTATATCAGTGTATGTCTTCCCAATTCTGATAGCCTATACATAAATAATATTCCGACATATTCATCAGAGTAGATTTTAAAACATGTGTCTATCGAGTAATAGATAGCCTAAGCCATTGACCAATACGGGTATGAATGTCTACATAACACTTTCGAAAAACAATATTTAGTTCTCATACAACAATGAAAAAACTGAATAGTAACGTACCAAACCAACGCACATAATACATTTTTTTTTGGTTCGGTTTGATTTTAAACTTGGATGGTTCGAATCTTGAGTTTAGAAACGAGAAACTAAATGCATTCACTTAATTAATTTGGTCGAATTAAACTAATCCATCCAAGTAAACACTCTTACTTGTGAAGATTTATTTAGTCGGCAGCACATGTAATCAAATTTACTTTTTGTTAACATAACTTTGTTTAGTGTTAAACATGCATGCCCCATTAACTATTTAACTTACATCAGCAAAATGGGTTCCCTAGTTATCGACACAACAAAAAGTATTACTGTACCTTTAAAAGCAGAATCTGCAGAATATAAAATTTCATAAAATGCGTTCCATCGCGATATAATTTGCCCTTAAAAAGTTGTGTTGCACATGTATTTTGACTTCGTCGGAAATTTATATTATCCCCTATGTTTCGATAGTGATAGATGAGCTCCAGTGTTAGGCATTAACTGCTCTGATAGTGTTGTTTTCAACATCTTGCTTCTTTGACTTTAGCTATGATAGCAACTAATTAATCATGAAACCTCATAATTCAAGTTATATACCGATAAAACAGAGTTGCGGAAATAAGAAGAAACATAAGACTAGACTGCTAAAACTGTTGTTTTGAGTCACAAACAGTCTATTACCAGAGTATACGCAAAAAAGAAAAAAAAAAGTTATGCACAGACGCAAGAAAAGACTGTACGTGTGGTTGCTTGAATGGTTCCATCGTCTAACATGATGCAAATATATGCCACTTTCTCACCAAAATTTCTTTGAAAGTTGAAACCCAATAATGATGTTAAGGTGATCAACAATATTTTTTGAAGCCAAGAATTAGACGCGAAAATATGGCTAGCAATGTGGTAACGTTACTTTCTAAGTTTCTATGAATTAAAGTATCGACAAATTGTTATGTAAAAACTTACTCCACCTTCAAGACGATTTTCATGAACTCATAAACAAAGTAGCTTATTGCAGCTGAAGGTAACACCTGAAAATTTTTAATGTAAACGTTGGTCAACTTCTTGAACTAATATGACAATACGAAATCAGTACTGTAGAATACGATGACAAAGTATGTTTTCATGTGATATCGTCAGATTGTTTCAAATGTACAAACATTAATGCAACACAAGCAAATAATAAACTTTGAAACAATCCTGTAAACTTTCAATACTAGATGCAACAATCGAATGGTAAGAGTATAAATATACATACCAATATGTTACTCTTATTTATACCGTTACTTCTATAAATAGTCAGGATTTGCCAGCAAGCAAACACCATCAAAATTGATTATTACAACTTCATGCAGCACAAATAAATAAAATACATGGTGTTCATCTAGTTAATTATTACTCCTCCGTCCCATATTAAATGTCCAAGTTTGACTTTTTAAGTCTTTTTCTTTCAACTTTGACCGTAAATATTTTTGTTTGTGTTATATAACACTTGATATAACATATATGATTTGATTGAGTTTTAAATGTACTTTTCATTGATATAACTTTCATCAACTAATATATAATACAAACAAAGATATTTACGATCAAAGTCGGAAGAAAAAAACTTGACCAGTCAAAATATGACACTTCAAATGGGACGATGGGAGTATTAAATAATGGTTGACATTTAACTAATAGGTAAAAATTTCTTGTGAGCTCGTGAAGGGAACTTTAAAGCATTGTAATATCAGATCAGTCATATAAACATTCATAGTTGTCAAAAGCGAAGGCACTCAAAGCGCAATGACCCCAAATGTGGCCTAGGCGAGAGGCGCAAAAGAAGCGCGTGCCCGAAAAGAAAAAAGCGCAGTTAACTAAAAAACAAACCAAATATAAAAACAACTACTAAAGAACGAAAACATTTATATAACCCATTATGCCATTCAAATTACTAAATACCATTTATATAACCCATTATGCATTCAATCAACATAAATTGAAAACAAAAAACTTGAAACCAAATTATTCATAATTATGTTGAAATAATCTGTAGTAGAATATAAAAAATTATAAAAACAACTACTACTAAAGAACGAAAACATACACTACTTAAGTATGGAAGCTGGTTTCTATAGCCCTAAAAAAGAATAGAAACCCTATGAAACAACAATAGAAACCCCTTATAGAAACCGGTTTTCACACATGGTAAAAACAGGTTTCTAAAAAGAATGGAAACGAACCTTTTTTATATAGCAAGGCGAATATCAACACCACATATAATTGTTCACATATTTGTTCACAACAGGACTTGAACCCACAACCTTTTGGTTGATGAGCCAACACACATACCGCTAGGCTATAAGCCTGTTGGAGTAGGAAGGCATGTATAGCTAAAACAGACTCAGAAAAATCATTATTCGCAGACTCGCAAACCTCGACAAGGTTACTTTTTTTTGTTATAACTTAATGACATTTGAACATTAGATACAGTTAAAACATATCCCATAAATCCTTGTTAAGGATGCAATATTCAGACAATTGACAAATAGTCAAAACACTTTCCATCAACCACGTGCTTATTTATGGAGCTCGAGATCAGCACATACGTATAAACATTCATCCATAACTAGAAGCATCTTATTCTGGTTTATATATAAATGTTTATGTTACGATCCCACATCGGCCAAGTATGGGATTGGACGATTGGTTGGTGGTTTATAAGCCTAGGTGTCCCCTCCTCCTTTGAGCTAGCTTTTGGGAGTGAGTTCTACACCTAGCTTATGGCATGATGCGAGCCTATTATGGGATGGGTTCGTATCAATTGCTATCAGAGCCGGCCTACCTTTCTAAGTTCCAACACTCAAAGTGGTGGCCTATGGAGTGGTGGCTTGGACCCGAAAAAGAAGGGGTGCCAACCGTGACCAACATAGCCGTGACCAACGAGCTCGGAGTGGTGGCCTATGGAGTGGTGGCTTGGACCCAAAAAGAAGGGTGCCAACCGTGACCAACATAGCCGTGACCAACGAGGACGTTGGCTCTTCAAAGGGTGGGGTATTGTTACGATCCCACATCGGCCAAGTATGGGATTGGATTGGTTGGTGGTTTATAAGCCTAGTTGTCCCCTGATCCGTGTTAAAATTATGCAGCGAGTATATTAACCAAGTATCACATTTCATCTTTCAAGGAAAACATAATTGAGGAACTACATCCTGTATTTCCACCAAAATGCATTGGACTTAACATAGTTAAATAACTATGTTTTACTATTCCCCACCCTACACATGACATATTTGTGGGACCGGGTATTGTTGTTGTTGTTCTGGTGATACATAATAAAGTTTCCGAATTGCCCTTAATACTTATGGACCCAAACCAACATAGTTTCAAGTTAAACTTAGTAATGGGCGAAAAGATGGAATTAGGAATTTAGGATTGAATTCATAAAGGAAAAAAACTTGTGCATTTTCAGAGAAGATATGGATTATGTTGCATTTTTTTCAAGACAATGGGAAGATGCTTTATATAATCTCCTAAAGTCCTAATGATCATCCAGTTATGTAGGGGTCAAATAATGAACTTTGTATAGGATGATGCATTCAAATTGATTTTTTAAATGGTAGAGTATACTTACTTGTACCTAGTTTTATCTAGAAAAAATGTATCTATGGGCCTCAAAAGTATTGAAAAGGTAACAAACAGGCCACCTAAGTGTGAAAAGATTAAGCCAGACATTCAGTTTTTCACTCTACATTCCTGTCTTGTTTCTTTTTAGTAAAAGAGGGATCTTAAAACTTCTTTTCACATCATACACATGAAAGGACTACATTTCATGCTTATAAGCCAATAATAATCATAGATAGGATAGAAACATACCTGTAATAAACTAGGAATAAGTCCTGCATAAAGAGCCGAAACACCTCCATTCTCAACAATTTTTATACAAGTTGCTAATGCACTCAATTTATTTGCACGGACTTGCAACTGTAGCTGCCTTCTTACGACTTCAAATGGATAAGTAGCCACCTCTGCACATGCACCGGCAATGGCTCCATGTAATAACGTTCTCCTTGGTCCCAATTCTAACTGTTCCAAAATGTTTAAACCTTCACCCTGCTGACTCATGTACTTGATTCTTTGTTTTCCTTCGGGAGAATTTAAGTACGCTGATTTTAATATATCATAAACTCCATAAAAGACTGCACTCGAAGGTGCCATGCTTAAAATTGAAGGAACCAGTCCTTTATAAAGAGATAAGAACCCTTCGGTTTGAA
>CM067168.1:155436253-155451253 GCA_034093135.1 Erigeron breviscapus
TACTCTATAATATTAGGTACCATATTTGCTACTTTGCTACTCTTTCCCATAGTTGTTAAACTCTTACGAGTCACGAGTCGACTCTTACGAGTCGAGTCAATTTACACCAAAACGAGGCGACTCGCTGGGTGACTCTTTTTTCTCCTGACTCTTACGAGTCGCGGTGTGAATTTGGAACGAGTCAATACGAGTCGCAAACTTATGATTGTTGTAATTTGATAATATGGTTATATATTATATATCATATTTATGGTTACATTATTTTGTATGTTATATATGTATTTTTGATTCTTTTAGTACGAATTTGGAGATAAACTGTAAGTTTATGACTTAAAAGTATCGAATATGTAATATTTTGGTAATGTATTATGATAATCAACTTATATTTTGTTTATAAATACGCCAAATATATATAATTATATATATTATGTAGTATATAAAAATGTCCTGACTCTTACGAGTCAAGTCACGTTTCGAGTCACGAGTCAAAAAATCATGTTTTCGAGTCGAGTCAAAAGTTACGAGTCAACAACTATGCTCTTTCCTACTCTTTAGGTAACCGGGTGATACTCAGCAGACAAGTATATTTTCCTATGCTTTTTTTTCGACCGACAGGTATGGTATCCAAACTCTTCACACTTTCCGTCTTTTACCTCATTGTGGTCGGAGGTCCTTATGAAAGTAGTCTCTCTACCTTTAGGTAGAGGTAAGACTGTCTACAGCTCACCTCCCTCATACCCGCTCAGCGATTGGGTCTTGTTGTTGTTGTGGTGGTGTTTGATTGGTGTTTCAAGCCAATAGGCTATATTTTGCTGGTTTTGTTTTTTTTTAATATGATTAATAATAATATTTTTTTAAGTATATATTTTTGATTTTCGGTATTTACTAGGATAATTAAGAGAGAGAAACTTTTAGATAAGAATATACTATACTGTAATATATCACAAAAAGGAATCTTGTAATTTTGCAAGTAAATATGGAGTATTTGGCATAGCATGATAAGGCATGAATCAAAATATTGTGAGTATCAATGGTTTATACCAATCATAGGGGTTCTTAAGCTCTATAACAACTTTTTTTTTACATTGGTATCGGTGCAATGAGCGATAGTGGCAATGGTGGTGGCGAGACTGGTGGTGATGGCGGTGACGATTGGTAGTGGTGGCGGGGTTAAGTGATGTAAGTTGATGTAAATTTAATACTTTGTAAAGGTTCAAAGTGTAAATTGATAAAATAAGAGTTTAATGTGTAAATTAATTCATTAAGAAAAAAAAATCATTTTCAATTGAAATATTTCAACTTGAATGGATAATTTTTAATAGTATATAGTACTAGATATTTGGTAAATATATCACATGTATCGTAATATTGTTATATTGGCTTGTTATAAAAGTTATATATCATAATGAATTAATCAAAAGTTGTGTTAGATTTTTCGGCCTTCAACTGACTTGTTATAAAAATTATTATGTGTTATAAATTAGTCAAAAATTCTATTCGAATTATCAGTCCTTAAACCATATGATACCTAATTGAAACAAAATAAACAATTTACCACATGCCTATTTACACTGTCCCATTATAAAGTCACCATACATGCCAATTATTATTTTTTAACAAGTGTGGATCGAATATCACAACGTAAAGTTTAGACTTATGTTGTCTTAACCAGTTTCACGATAGAAAGCCCTTCACCCAATATCTAGTAGGAGGAAAACCCTTAATAGTCTGTCCAAAGCAGGCACGACAAGTCGACAATATATTAGAGAAAAACATTACCCTCTACGACTTGAAACTGAGTCTCCTTAAATTCAAACCCTCATCGAAAGACTAATGATATATACTCTTGCAAAAAAAAATTAATAATATTTTTATAAGGAAAATGATTAATGTGCCTAAAATATAGGCCTAAAAGTATGCGTAATAAGGATAAATTGACACATGGCAAATTTAATGGTAAAGATTATGAAAGAGAAGATGTGAAATCCATGTGTCAAAACTTGAATGCATTAGGCATACTTTTAGGCACATTATTAGACATATTTATCATTATTCTTTTTATAAATATCATGACTACGTATCAATATGTTATCCATTTAATCTCTGCTACAATATAACTCGATCATTGGTAAATGGTAATTAAGGCCGACAATTTTGACACGAAACTTGTTAACACGACACGACACGACCTGTTCTTAACAGGTTTCGTGTTTGACCTTAACAGGTTTCGTGTCTTAACAGGTCCGGACCTGTTAAGATTCGTGTCTTAACAGGTGCAGACCTGTTAGGACCTGTTAAGACCCGAACTCATTTAGAAAAATAAGAGATTTTTTTTTTTTTTTTTTTTTTTTTATTTTTTTTATTTTTTTTTTTTTTTTTTTTAGCCCCCACTGCGCCGCAGTGGAGGTGTACACCTCCCACTGCGCCGCAGTGGGAAGTTACGGAAACAGGCGACCAAACTTCCCCACTGCGCCGCAGTGGGATATTTCGGACCTCAGCCTGCAGGTCTAAAACTTTTAAAAATCATATCCCAAACTTCAATCTTGCACAATCTTTTACCAAACTTCAAAATGAGTTAAAGACACATGATTTAAAATTTCAAAAGCTTTCATTTGATCAAGTGTAACATTTACAACGAAACGGGTCATTTTACCCAAGTTGACACCTTTCAAAAGACGGCATTCAAAAGTGGAAATTTCGGCATGACCCATTCGTAAAATCATCATCCAAACCTGTTACGGATTATGAATTTCTCCAAAACACATTTAAACAAAATCAATATATTACAACTACTAAACGACCCATTTAGAATACCCAAAAACTCGAGTCTAACACTAGACATCATAATAATTTTCCAAAAAGACAAAACAAGAGTACAAAGAGCCGATGGTTCAAAGGGGTCACTATGGGTCCTATTACCAATTCCATTATCCGCATTTAGCTAAAGCAATCAATATCCAAAAAGCATCTTTAACTCCAATCTTTACATTACTTAACTTTCTTCCGCATCCGGGACAACCTATAAAAAGGGTAAACAACTAAAAAGTAAGCAAAGCTTAGTGAATAATCTTGCATACGTTTATACCTACGAAGGAGGGCAACGCACAAAGGACTATTACATGTAACCCATGACACCGTCGTGCCATACCTACATGCTCACCTTTGCACTATAAACAACATATATGGATCCATTAGAGAATATCGGGGTTCTTAGGCCCCGAGAGGTTCTTAGGCCTTTTCTCAACAACAATAGGGTTCTTAGGCCCCGGAGGTTCTTAGGCCTCATAACAATTGACCCCACCCGGGTCTAGCCAAATCAATTACCACACATGAATATCACATTTCAACATGATGTGGTCAATTGACCCAACGTAAACATAAAGGTATGCAAGAGTACTCACCTCCTCCGCGACAACCAAAATCATAAATCAACAAGACCGCAAGTACACAATACGTATGCCTCAACCTAGCAATAGTTCACAATTTACACATATAAGGTCATCAAGCTCAATTATCTCAAACACAAGGCTAACAAGCCATACATTACTACCTTTACTAGCATTTCAATGCCCAACCCAACTTTTACAATCTTATAATAATCTTGGGTTGGTTCACATAACATGTACTTCTTATATTATTTTCAATTGGCCAAGAGTTACTTTCGTATCAAAATCGTCATTTTCATATTTGACCTAGCAGACTTCAAACAAGCATAACTCAAGTTCTACTTACTCTTTTAACATGATTCCAGTGGCCAAATTTACATGACACATATACCTACATTTTATCTTTAGTGACCAATATGTGAATTGTCCTTCAAAGGTGACTTCTGGTCGTTTTAAAAACCAACACTGCTGCTGTTAAACAGCTTTGACCTTACTGACTTCAAATGACCATAACTTGAGTTCTACACAATATTTTGACCTCATTCCAGTGGCAAAATTTACTTAACACACTTAGGTACATTTTATCTTTAGTGATCAACATGTTAAATATCCCTCCAGAGCGAATTCTGGTCATTTTAAAAACACAAACAGTTGCTGTTCTTACTGACAAAACAGATTTGACGTTACCAACTTCAAATAACCATAACTTTTCTTTTTTTTTTTTTTTTTTTTTTTTTTTTTTTTTTTTTTTTTTTTTTTTTTTTTTTTTTTTTTTTTTTTTTTTTTTTTTTTTTTTTTTTTTTTTTTTTTTTTTTTTTTTTTTTTTTTTTTTTTTTTTTTTTTTTTTTTTTTTTTTTTTTTTTTTTTTTTTTTTTTTTTTTTTTTTTTTTTTTTTTTTTTTTTTTTTTTTTTTTTTTTTTTTTTTTTTTTTTTTTTTTTTTTTTTTTTTTTTTTTTTTTTTTTTTTTTTTTTTTTTTTTTTTTTTTTTTTTTTTTTTTTTTTTTTTTTTTTTTTTTTTTTTTTTTTTTTTTTTTTTTTTTTTTTTTTTTTTTTTTTTTTTTTTTTTTTTTTTTTTTTTTTTTTTTTTTTTTTTTTTTTTTTTTTTTTTTTTTTTTTTTTTTTTTTTTTTTTTTTTTTTTTTTTTTTTTTTTTTTTTTTTTTTTTTTTTTTTTTTTTTTTTTTTTTTTTTTTTTTTTTTTTTTTTTTTTTTTTTTTTTTTTTTTTTTTTTTTTTTTTTTTTTTTTTTTTTTTTTTTTTTTTTTTTTTTTTTTTTTTTTTTTTTTTTTTTTTTTTTTTTTTTTTTTTTTTTTTTTTTTTTTTTTTTTTTTTTTTTTTTTTTTTTTTTTTTTTTTTTTTTTTTTTTTTTTTTTTTTTTTTTTTTTTTTTTTTTTTTTTTTTTTTTTTTTTTTTTTTTTTTTTTTTTTTTTTTTTTTTTTTTTTTTTTTTTTTTTTTTTTTTTTTTTTTTTTTTTTTTTTTTTTTTTTTTTTTTTTTTTTTTTTTTTTTTTTTTTTTTTTTTTTTTTTTTTTTTTTTTTTTTTTTTTTTTTTTTTTTTTTTTTTTTTTTTTTTTTTTTTTTTTTTTTTTTTTTTTTTTTTTTTTTTTTTTTTTTTTTTTTTTTTTTTTTTTTTTTTTTTTTTTTTTTTTTTTTTTTTTTTTTTTTTTTTTTTTTTTTTTTTTTTTTTTTTTTTTTTTTTTTTTTTTTTTTTTTTTTTTTTTTTTTTTTTTTTTTTTTTTTTTTTTTTTTTTTTTTTTTTTTTTTTTTTTTTTTTTTTTTTTTTTTTTTTTTTTTTTTTTTTTTTTTTTTTTTTTTTTTTTTTTTTTTTTTTTTTTTTTTTTTTTTTTTTTTTTTTTTTTTTTTTTTTTTTTTTTTTTTTTTTTTTTTTTTTTTTTTTTTTTTTTTTTTTTTTTTTTTTTTTTTTTTTTTTTTTTTTTTTTTTTTTTTTTTTTTTTTTTTTTTTTTTTTTTTTTTTTTTTTTTTTTTTTTTTTTTTTTTTTTTTTTTTTTTTTTTTTTTTTTTTTTTTTTTTTTTTTTTTTTTTTTTTTTTTTTTTTTTTTTTTTTTTTTTTTTTTTTTTTTTTTTTTTTTTTTTTTTTTTTTTTTTTTTTTTTTTTTTTTTTTTTTTTTTTTTTTTTTTTTTTTTTTTTTTTTTTTTTTTTTTTTTTTTTTTTTTTTTTTTTTTTTTTTTTTTTTTTTTTTTTTTTTTTTTTTTTTTTTTTTTTTTTTTTTTTTTTTTTTTTTTTTTTTTTTTTTTTTTTTTTTTTTTTTTTTTTTTTTTTTTTTTTTTTTTTTTTTTTTTTTTTTTTTTTTTTTTTTTTTTTTTTTTTTTTTTTTTTTTTTTTTTTTTTTTTTTTTTTTTTTTTTTTTTTTTTTTTTTTTTTTTTTTTTTTTTTTTTTTTTTTTTTTTTTTTTTTTTTTTTTTTTTTTTTTTTTTTTTTTTTTTTTTTTTTTTTTTTTTTTTTTTTTTTTTTTTTTGAGTGAAAAGTTTGAGAAGAAGATGGGTGAAGAATGAGTCATAAGAAAAGAATTTGGCTGACATCTCATCTTGATGCCACGCATCAAAGGAAATTAGGTGGGTAAAATACCCGCTATCCGTTAAAGCTCCAACTAAATTAACCCCGTATCCAAAAATAAAATACTAGGAAACTATTTTAATGTTAAAACTATAATAAATGTTTATTTTATTTGCCTTAAAATTTCGGGATGTTACACCTGTTAAGACCTGTTAAGGTTATACACATATAAAAAATACTAATAATTGATATTATGATTTGATATATGATTAGTATTAGTTAAGATGTCTATGAACTTTTGTAATGTTAAGGATTATTATCGTTATGTATTGATTGAGATTTGTAAGAATTTTTGTATCATTAAGGTTTTTTTTAAGTATTAATCAAGACTTATATAAAATAAATGTTAACAGGTCTTAACAGGTGCACCTGTTAATTTTCGTGTCGTGTTCGTGTTTGAAAAAAATGACACGATTAGTTAACAGGTCGTGTTCGTGTTTGACCTTAACAGGTTCGTGTCCTAACAGGTTCGTGTCTTAACAGGTTTCGTGTGACCTGTTATGCCAGCCTTAAGATCTAAATACTCTTTTGTATCATTAAGGTTTTTATTTTAGTATTAATCAAGATTTCCTCACTGGGCCCTGTATAAGCAACATTCACTTGGGCCTAAAGTAATCCAACTCAAAAAAATAATATAAGTTGATTACCATCAAGGGCAGGGACAAAGTTTAAGAGGCCCAGCCGCCCAGGTGCCTCGGCTCCTCATATGTTTTTTCTCTCAATGGTGTAATTTCATTCGCAATTGATTCAAAAACATATTTTGTTAGTGGTATTTTTGGGTCTCGTAATTTTTGCCCCTGATTATCTTACATTATGTTATTTTTAGGTCTCGTGATTGATGAATAGGCCTTAACACGACACAAACACCTTTAGCTATTCTCCAAGTTGATTTATGAAATCCTTCCTATATTGATTTTTAAATTTAAATGAAAAATTTTGGATCCAACAAAACTTAGAAAAATAAACGTGATCTAAAGTATCGATAAAATTTTGGTTTTAACCTCTAAATTACTCGAGCCGCCCTCATTTATTATATAAATACATTATGAAGAATTATCATATAGTTGAAAATCGTAGCTACAAAAAGAAGTGTATTATTAGGTTTGCAAATATACAAGTGCATTAAGTTGTAGTTAGGTTTAGATTGTGACACTCATTAAATACCCCTGTTCTAATAGTGTATCACATTGAACTGCAAGCAAGCTAGCTAGCTTTCACTATCATCAAGTACGAACGATATCAACATGATACAAAGGCAAATTACTCGTGGAGATGCCCCCTTAATTATGAAAGAAAGAAAAATGACACAACATCTACTTATTATTACATATGAAAACAACATTGCAATCAGGACCAGGTTTGGAGTTGTGGGCTTAGAACGGGCCAAAAGAATAACGGCCTTTATGCTAGGAGCGACGAATTTGACCAGGCGACCTAAAAGCCAAAACATGTTTGTATTCAACGTCTTCTAATCAGAATGCTCATAGTTAATTACTAACAGAGATGTCTCTTATGAAACAAAGAAAAATACACCACATATATACTTATATATTAGATAGGAAAAGAACCTTGCAATATAATGACAATATATGTTTTGGACCTTACCATCTACATCACTCACACGCTCTTCTTTAATTAGTTGTTCATTTCAACTAAAAGAACAAAAATAAAGGATATTTATTTTGTATCTGTTTGGTACTATATATTAAGTAACGAGAAGGTTATGACATTGAATACAACCTCATGCGTCCATACTTTTTCATCATGAGAAAACGCTATCCAAGTGTGAAGTGTATAGTACGTACTTGTGCGTGATATAGATGCATTACATGTAGATTGTTGGAGATTTCTGTACATGCAGTTATATCTCAATGACCAAATATCAATACGAATTGTGGGATCACTCGAATACGATAATTCCGTCTTATATATAGTCCGGGTATCACGAAATTTATACTTGGATGGTATGTATTATAATGTTATTGTTTCAACTGCCAAAATCAGTAACAAAATATGGCATATACTCCCTACCTCATAATGCATAAAAATTATAATGTCGTACCATTACACTAAAATACTCTGCGTTTAAATTTAAACCGTTAATTACAGGAGTTTTAATTTTTATTGTTCAATTTACTCAGAGTGGGTTTGTCTTTAACTCGAATGTACTTGATCTAATTAACTGGGAATCTGGGATATCCTGATGATCATTTTCAAATCTTTTTCATAGTCACACCGACCAATTAACAGCTGGTGTTAATTATAGATCAAATTTGAATTTAATTAAAATAGATAGACAACTTTATCAATTTGGACTTTTGTATATTGTTTGTGTTTGTGACCATGCATATGCTTGTCGCCTTTGTTAAATAGAAAATAGTAATTACGAAACGTGGAATGCTTCTTCGCAAATTCGAATACTTAGGGCGCATTTGGTTCACAGAATGTTTTTTTGTAAGGGATGAAATCTGTCAAATGAATTAGATTTCAAAAAGTGGAATTTGATGAAATGTTTTTTGTTTTCTAAAAATTCAAGTGGGGGAATGAATGAAATTTCATCCAATAACCCTAAGGAATGGAGATTCCATCAAATGAAGAAATGTTTACATTCCAATGGAATGAAACTTCATCATCTTTTAACAACCAAACGTACTACCGAATGGAATTCAATTCCAATTCTATCAGATTTCATCAACATCCGTAAACCAAATGCGAGATGAGTTTTTGGTTACCCGATCATAAAGATGCTTAAGTTAACTTAAATTTCATCCAATAACCCTAAAGTCGTTGTGTATATTATTTTAAAAGTATGTAAAATTGATGTGTGTCGAGTGTTAAAATGACGGTAGTATATCTAACTTAAATTGTACTATATATATGTGTGTGACGTACATCGGGATTGTCACTTTGTGTTCACTGAAAAATTTGTTGACTACTGACCATGCATCATCCGGCCCTTGGATATGGTTTGATCAGCATTTGCATTGCACACACATATGGTTGTTGTGATGATATAAATATGGCATATATATACAATATTACTTATACGAAACCATTTCTGAATTCTGATGACTTTAATGAACTTGTATCCGCTATTAAATTTATTCATCAATACATAATTTAATAGACATTCAAAAGGGTAGTTGAATTTATTAATAAATATATATTGGTAGTTGATCATTTCTCATTAAATAATTTACCAATATTATGTTTTATACAATAATACAAATATAAATTTTTTATTTTTCTCTTATATATAATAGATAGTTAGCTATAGCCTATAGCTATACCAAGCTTGTAAAAACTAAAAACTAACTAACATTTATACGTATTCTAATTTATTTGTTTTAGTTCATTATTTTTAGAGATAATTAACAAAATATATAAGTTTAATTTTAATTATAACTTATTAATAATTATATTTGGTTATTAGGGGAAAAATAATTTAAATATAATGATGAGAGTTGGCTTCATCGATCATATTACATCTTATCAACACATTTAAAATGTACACAGTTTGATTAATTTTAATTTAAATCAAGAAAAAAAAATATGAGTCAAATACTTGAATTACTTAATTGTCACATGACATGTTTGGATACTTTGGCAGTCAGCTTCTTTTAAAGTTAAAACAACCCAAATGCAAGTTCTAAATTTTACATAAAACTGAAATGAAAACCATACAATTTTAATTTATGGGAAAATGTTAGGCGTAAAATATTAGAACATTATAACAAACAGAAACCAAATATATATAATAGATGATAGATGATTTCAAAATTAATTATAATAATACCGTATATTCCAAAACAAAATAGATTTTTTCATGGGCCTTCTAATTGGAGGACCAAAAAAGCATAGTACATTAGCATTTAGCAACATATATATTGTCTTGAAAATCTTTTTATTCACAAGTGATTGCATATACCACAATTAATAATAGAGTACTATAATTTTTTGCTTAAAAGACCAAAAATCTTTTTAACAGTCTGAGCATATTAAACATTTATAAGTTACACTAAATTCATATTATTCTAGATAAATAAAAATAAACAAAAGCCAACCTTTCTAATTCCATTGGCTTCATTCATATTCACCTTCCTTTCTTACCAATTCACCATTACATATACACTACTTAATTAAAGACATAAAACTAGCTAGCTAGCTAATTTTTTTTAATAATTATATCAAATAATATTTTACACATTCTTATATTAGAAACAACTAGGGGATGCACTTAGTTAATAGTTAAACCATGATTAGCTAATTGATTAATTAATCAACACAGGAGGCTTAATTCTCTTGTAAAGAGACTTGGAGGGGTTTGATTGGGTGGATGCATGAATTTACAATTAGGGCATGAAGGTGAACTCTTGAACATCATTACCAACATATGACACTTCTTACAAACTGCTGTCATCATCTCTTGTTGTTGATCTCCACTTGATGATGATCCTTCCAAAGCCAACCATGATGGCATACCACCATTATTATTGCTTGTTTTCTTGTTTGATGTCGTCGGTGTGTTCGAATTCTTGTACTTTGAGAAGTTGTCGGCAACATGGTGTTTTTTTGTTGAATTATGATGATGATCATGAGATGATGATGATGATCCACATGGTAAGTTGAGTTCAAGATCAAGACTCATGTGATTATTCTTTGGTGGTTCTTGGGTACTTCTTCTAGGATCCATTGAAGTCTTTTTATGTGTGCTTGTGTTGTAATAATATATTTGGCCAGACTGCATGGATTCAATTGTGTAATTAGAAAATTAACCAATTACTATTGATAAATTGAAATTAATCAAGTGATTTGTAAATTTTTTCAACCCTAAAAAAGTTTTTTATTTTTGTTTTGCCATAATTGTCAACTCTATCAAAATATGAAAAGTTCATCACTTGTCTATTGACATCTACACATAATTCATTTCACTTCTTTTGAAAGAAATTAAAGTATATATATACCTTGATATCGAGGCAACGTTGCCACTCCAAAGGCATGGGAGTCTCGAGATGAAGTTCGGTATCAAGTAATGATTTCTTTGAGTTTTTGATTTTTGATGAAAGGAGATCATCCAAGAAATCTTGTGGTTGTAATGATCCATCACGTTTCCTCTTCTTAGAAAAATCTTCACAATCTTGAATCATTGTTGATGTAGGCAAAATAGATGTATGAATAGAAACCATATATATATATATATATATATATATATGAGAGATATATTAAATTTAATTTGCAAGATATAAAATATATATAGATATAGAAAACTTCTCTCCTTTTGTTCACTCTAAAGAGGGTGTTTATGTTTTTGAGATGTTATGTGTGTGTGTGATCAAGATTGTGTAATGGTGATGACATTTATATAGAAGGGAAAGAAAAAAAAGAGGTAAATGAGGTAGGATAATTAAAAGAAGCAAATAACTACAAGAGAGAATCTAAAAGGGGCAAAATAATAAATGTGGAACTAGTGTGGCCCATCAAAACTCTCCATGACTTGCACTTCAAGTGAAGCTATAAGTTTTTGCAATTACTACCACAATTTTATGTAGTTCTACCAAACGTTTAGCTAGCTCATAAACGTCTCTTTCTTTCATATGTAATGTCAAATGAATTTCATAGTTTCATACACTTGATTATAAGGACTATGTTATGAGCCAACGAAGACAATAAAATTATAGTATACGAGTGATGAATGTCTGATTGTCTATAGTGGTGGAGCCCGCAAGGAGGCTGGCTGATTGGCTTTGTGGGCTGATTGGCTAGTGTCTGGAGGTTTGGAACCCCCCACAAGCCAACCTTACATTGTATGTGTTGTCTATGATCACCGTTAAGGAAAAAAAATTAGCAATCAGCTAGCACCCCTAATTTAATTTCCGACTATGCTTTTACATCTTTGTAAAAAGTCGAAATATTTTTAAAAGGTACTTTTGGTTATAATTCATGATCAATCAACTCATTACTATAGTTGTTGATCATACACCTGAACTTTGATTGCACCACTCAATTTGGTAGCCAATTTTATATGATAAAGTTAGCATAACACTTCACCTATAATTAAATGCAAGGTCTTTTGTAACATGAATTCATATTGAATATATATGCACTTGTATACGTATTAAAAGACCCGTTAAACGTCGTGATCATCAATTAATTGCACTTAAATACACAAGATAACTACATATATATATATATATATATATATATATATATATATATATATATATATATATATATATATATATATATATATATATATATATATATATATATATATATATATATATATATATATATATATATATATATATATATATATATATATATATATATATATATATATATATATATATATATATATATATATATATATATATATATATATATATATATATATATATATATATATATATATATATATATATATATATATATATATATATATATATATATATATATATATATATATATATATATATATATATATATATATATATATATATATATATATATATATATATATATATATATATATATATATATATATATATATATATATATATATATATATATATATATATATATATATATATATATATATATATATATATATATATATATATATATATATATATATATATATATATATATATATATATATATATATATATATATATATATATATATATATATATATATATATATATATATATATATATATATATATATATATATATATATATATATATATATATATATATATATATATATATATATATATATATATATATATATATATATATATATATATATATATATATATATATATATATATATATATATATATATATATATATATATATATATATATATATATATATATATATATATATATATATATATATATATATATATATATATATATATATATATATATATATATATATATATATATATATATATATATATATATATATATATATATATATATATATATATATATATATATATATATATATATATATATATATATATATATATATATATATATATATATATATATATATATATATATATATATATATATATATATATATATATATATATATATATATATATATATATATATATATATATATATATATATATATATATATATATATATATATATATATATATATATATATATATATATATATATATATATATATATATATATATATATATATATATATATATATATATATATATATATATATATATATATATATATATATATATATATATATATATATATATATATATATATATATATATATATATATATATATATATATATATATATATATATATATATATATATATATATATATATATATATATATATATATATATATATATATATATATATATATATATATATATATATATATATATATATATATATATATATATATATATATATATATATATATATATATATATATATATATATATATATATATATATATATATATATATATATATATATATATATATATATATATATATATATATTTGTATTGCACTACATTTGTGTAACTTCATTTAATGGTTATGATCATCATATAGATATAACTGGTTATGTTTACATTTAATAGGCAAATTTCTTGTCAATGTGGGGTTAAAGTTTCTTAGACGTTTTTTTTTAATTTTTTTTTTTTTTTTTTTTTTTTTTTTTATTTTTTTTTTTATTTTTTTTTTTTTTTAGATTTTTTTTTTTTTATTTTTTTTTTTTTTTTTTTTATTTTTTTTTTTTTTTATCTATTCTTTGTCATGCTATTCCTTTAAACATGAATCTGTCTCCTACTCAAATTAAAGCATTTTAAATGTTCTATAATAATCATTTGTCATTGCGCATCATTCTAGTAGAATTCCAATAGTACATTAATATAGTGTTGAAGCTCAATTTCTAATTATGTAGAGTACGTGTACGTATTTGTAGGGATGGTTTTCGGTACCATACCGTACCGAACCGGTTGGTCCCGGAACCGGTTGTTATCAAAAGTAGGAACCGAATACCGTACCGAATATATGGTAACGGTACCGGTATTTTCGGTACCAATACCGCTTAGAACCGGTTCGCATATTTGATAAGTGTTTTTGGACGAAGACAATAAAATCGATAAGTGTAGTGAATCATGAAAATTGCATTACAAAATGGAACTATACGGGTTGAATTGCATTACGAAATGTAGATGCAAAATATTGATCATACAAATATTTAAGCGGTCAACACAATATTTTCAAACAATTATAGAATGACATTAAGGAGTCAGAGCATACTAATGGGGCATAGACGCATAGTGACATACACACTCCAAGAGAAAAGTGTTATACTATCGTATCATTCAGGTCTACTCAATATGTTCGAAAGGCAAAAAGATATGTGCAAAAGACAATGTTTAAGTATTACGGATATATATATACAAGTTAGCTAGCTATATTAAAACTTCTTATCTAACATCTAAATGATTAAATAGTCACAGCAAGATGCCAAAACACCAGAGACTAATTTTATAGCATATATACATGTTACGATGTTAAGCACAATTTATCAAGCCGATGAATGGAAAATTAATATAATGTCGAATATTACAAAGAAATAACTTACTTGAATTGGAGATTATGATGAATCATAAGTTTCTATTGATTGTTTTAGGTTTGGATTGTTTTTAGGGTTTTTCTTATATTGAAATGGTTTATGTTAACAGTAACTATATTATAGAAGCCGCCTGACAATATCTTCATGGGCCTAGAAAAGCCTATCAAAATCTAACCGGTATTTGAACCGGTATTACCGGTACCGTACCGGTACCGAACCGCTTGCTACCGGAACCGGTTTTTGCTAAAACTAGAAACTGAATACCGTACCGAATAGCAAGCGGTATCGGTATTTCGGTACCGGTACCGGGTCGGTTCCGGTACGGTACCGGTATTTTGGGATTTTCGCTCATCCCTACGTATTTGATTTAAAAAGGATAGAGATACTTCATATATCTATACC
>CM067168.1:155456253-155461274 GCA_034093135.1 Erigeron breviscapus
TTGGTCCCTAAAGTTGTATATTTTTCACTTTTGGTCCTAAAGTTGTATATTTTTCACTTTTGGTCCTAAAGTTGTATATGTTTTCACTTTTGGTCCCTAAAGTTGTATATTTTTCACTTTTGGTCCTAAAGTTGTATATTTTTCACTTTTGGTCCTAAAGTTGTATATGTTTTCACTTTTGGTCCCTAAAGTTGTATATTTTTCACTTTTGGTCCTAAAGTTGTATATTTTTCACTTTTGGTCCCTAAAGTTGTATATGTTTTCACTTTTGGTCCCTAAAGTTGTATATTTTTCACTTTTGGTCCTAAAGTTGTATATTTTTCACTTTTGGTCCTAAAGTTGTATATGTTTTCACTTTTGGTCCCTAAAGTTGTATATGTTTTCACTTTTGGTCCTAAAGTTGTATATTTTTCACTTTTGGTCCTAAAGTTGTATATGTTTTCACTTTTGGTCCCTAAAGTTGTATATTTTTCACTTTTGGTCCTAAAGTTGTATATTTTTCACTTTTGGTCCTAAAGTTGTATATGTTTTCACTTTTGGTCCTAAAGTTGTATATTTTTCACTTTTGGTCCCTAAAGTTGTATATGTTTTCACTTTTGGTCCTAAAGTTGTATATTTTTCACTTTTGGTCCTAAAGTTGTATATGTTTTCACTTTTGGTCCTAAAGTTGTATATTTTTCACTTTTGGTCCCTAAAGTTGTATATGTTTTCACTTTTGGTCCCTAAAGTTGTATATTTTTCACTTTTGGTCCTAAAGTTGTATATGTTTTCACTTTTGGTCCCTAAAGTTGTATATGTTTTCACTTTTGGTCCTAAAGTTGTATATTTTTACTTTTGGTCCCTAAAGTTGTATATGTTTTCACTTTTGGTCCCTAAAGTTGTATATTTTTCACTTTTGGTCCTAAAGTTGTATATGTTTTCACTTTTGGTCCTAAAGTTGTATATGTTTTCACTTTTGGTCCCTAAAGTTGTATATTTTTCACTTTTGGTCCTAAAGTTGTATATTTTTCACTTTTGGTCCTAAAGTTGTATATTTTTCACTTTTGGTCCCTAAAGTTGTATATTTTTCACTTTTGGTCCTAAAGTTGTATATTTTTCACTTTTGGTCCCTAAAGTTGTATATGTTTTCACTTTTGGTCCCTAAAGTTGTATATTTTTACTTTTGGTCCCTAAAGTTGTATATGTTTTCACTTTTGGTCCTAAAGTTGTATATTTTTCACTTTTGGTCCTAAAGTTGTATATGTTTTCACTTTTGGTCCCTAAAGTTGTATATGTTTTCACTTTTGGTCCTAAAGTTGTATATTTTTCACTTTTGGTCCTAAAGTTGTATATTTTTCACTTTTGGTCCTAAAGTTGTATATGTTTTCACTTTTGGTCCCTAAAGTTGTATATGTTTTCACTTTTGGTCCTAAAGTTGTATATTTTTCACTTTTGGTCCTAAAGTTGTATATGTTTTCACTTTTGGTCCCTAAAGTTGTATATGTTTTCACTTTTGGTCCTAAAGTTGTATATTTTTCACTTTTGGTCCTAAAGTTGTATATGTTTTCACTTTTGGTCCCTAAAGTTGTATATGTTTTCACTTTTGGTCCTAAAGTTGTATATTTTTCACTTTTGGTCCTAAAGTTGTATATTTTTCACTTTTGGTCCCTAAAGTTGTATATGTTTTCACTTTTGGTCCTAAAGTTGTATATTTTTCACTTTTGGTCCTAAAGTTGTATATGTTTTCACTTTTGGTCCCTAAAGTTGTATATGTTTTCACTTTTGGTCCCTAAAGTTGTATATTTTTCACTTTTGGTCCTAAAGTTGTATATGTTTTCACTTTTGGTCCCTAAAGTTGTATATGTTTTCACTTTTGGTCCTAAAGTTGTATATTTTTCACTTTTGGTCCTAAAGTTGTATATGTTTTCACTTTTGGTCCCTAAAGTTGTATATTTTTCACTTTTGGTCCTAAAGTTGTATATGTTTTCACTTTTGGTCCCTAAAGTTGTATATGTTTTCACTTTTGGTCCTAAAGTTGTATATTTTTACTTTTGGTCCCTAAAGTTGTATATGTTTTCACTTTTGGTCCTAAAGTTGTATATTTTTCACTTTTGGTCCTTAAAGTTGTATATGTTTTCATTTTGGTCCCTAAAGGTATATGTTTTGACAGCAAAAGGGGACGGAGGGAAAGCCCAGAAGAAAACGACACAGCCCTAGAAGTGGGGCCCATAAATACAAATATATATTTAGTTTAATATATAAATACATAATTATTCATATTCTGGTTTATCTCCTGTTTGATCGATCCCCTTTCTCTATTCCCTCTAGAACTCTTCTCAAATTCTTATTCGACACCAATGAGCCCACATCAGAACTACCCATGAATTAGAAAACCCTCCTGGAAATTCTGAAAATTCAAGAATCTACACCACCGTAAATTACGGTGGTGGTGGCGTAGATTACGGCGGGTCAAAGTACAACCAGCGTAAAGGACGGTCAAGAGGGGCGTAGGGTACGGTAGCACAAGGTTAACTGGCGTAAGGTACGGCAGTACCCACCGTAAGTTACGGTGGGCTGCAAATGGCTAAAATGGCGTCTGATGAAGCAGAAAGTGGCGTAAACAGAAGCTTTCAGGCGTAAGGATGGAATCGAAGATGCAGAGAGGAGTAAGCTACGCCCCCATGGACGTAATTTACGCTGGGGCAGAATCAAAGAGGGGTTTCTGGGTATGAATGAAGAACATGGCAGTTTGACTTTTTAGTCAAACTTGACTCTTAAGCAATAAACCCAAATTGAAGCTGTGAAATCGATTGGTGAAGGAATTGGGCCAGCTTTCGAGTGTTGATGATCGAGATGGACTTGAACAAACACAATTTATCCCCCAAACCGATCCAAAAATCAACAGTTTTCATAAGAACCCATTTTGACCTAATTTATATATATATAAACCCTAATTTGGGTGTTTGGATGATTTAATCTGAAATGTGACCAAGGACCACTTGTATTAGTTTCAGAATGTGTTAAGAAACATAACCCCTTTGAGAATTTGACCCGTAACACCATCATATCCGAACTCGTTTTTTTCATTTTCCAAATTTTAATTATTTTACGTTTTTGGTCCCTAAAGTTGTATATGTTTTCACTTTTGGTCCCTAAAGTTGTATATTTTTTAATTTTTGGTCTTAAAGGTGAAAATGACAGAAATGCCCTCACGTGTTTGGCACGTGTAAGGGTTAACGGCCAAAATCTAACTCCGTTAGGTCGCGGAGTGTAAAATGAAAAAAACGACCAACTTTAGGGGTTTTTTGTAATTAATTCACTTTAGGGTCAAAACTGTGAAATTTGCCAAGTTGAGGGACGAAAAATGTAATTTTCTCTAAACTAAATGAACAAAAGGAGATTCAGTGAATCCATCGTCAACAAACAAGTACATAATGCCTGATGCAAAATAAGGGGCAAATGAATCCTGGATCCATGTAAGTCCAAGCCCAAGTTCTAGCTCAAGCACCAATCAACCATCACATCTTGGATTCACTTGATAACCTGAAAAGTGTACTAAAAAAGGTCAACACTAGGTTGGTGAGTTCATAGGAAAGAATGACAAGAATCTAAGCCAATGCCATTCACAATATGAACAAGGATAATGAGCAAGTAACACACTTACAGTAAGTTCTTAAAAGGCACGAGTACTCAATTTAGGTTGGCTCGTAGCACAACCTAATCACACGCGTATCCATTGAACAAACTATACAATAGCTAAAATACGTACAATGAGAAAGAACAAATAAC
Organism: Erigeron breviscapus; assembly: GCA_034093135.1. Classification (NCBI taxonomy): domain Eukaryota; kingdom Viridiplantae; phylum Streptophyta; class Magnoliopsida; order Asterales; family Asteraceae; genus Erigeron; species Erigeron breviscapus. The sequence goes on from CM067168.1 coordinate 155,460,022, forward strand.
AATGATAACCATAAGTATCAAACAAGTTCTAGGACGTCAAATATGTCCATCCATGTCTCACAAATGTTCTCATGTTACTCGAATGTCATCAAGCACTTAGAGTACCCGTTCATATGTCATCATACCTATCTTGTCCATCAATGTCCCTCAACATACCACAATTGTCCAATAGTGACTCACAATGACCACCACACATGTATTCACAAAATGAACTACTCAAAGTAGCTAGAATAAGCATAATAAACAAGAACAAGTAATGATGAATACAATGAGTATCTTAACAAGTTCTATGTTTTCACGCATGCACACATTGTCCCTCAATGGTCTTTTTGTCATCCAATTGTCATCAAGTACGTAAGTACCCATTTATTGTCATCAAGTACGTAAGTACCCGTGTAACACCCTTCGTTTAAAAATATGGGTTTTCAAAAAATTTCGCCTAATGGCGTTAAAAGAAAGCGGAAGAAACTTTAAAAGTCCAAACCAATTAAAATCTGTTTGGTTTACTTTATTCAATGGTGTTACTAATCACATCATCAAAACAAGTTTAATAGAAACCCGTCGGCTGCCCAACACAAAACAACCGACTACATAGCATTCAAACTTCATCAAAGATAAACATAAACAAATGTCTATAAAAAATCAGCATCTATGGGTAGCTAAGGACTTCATCAAGCATTCTACCCATTCCTCACTCATCTTCATCAACAACCTCAGCTACGCTAAACCTGAGGGAGCAACACATTTCAAAAGACAAGTGTTAGCTAACGAATTAGCTAAGTAAGATAACACTCAAGTTATAAACATTTGTCTTTCAAACATTATGGATTTAAATACTGCTTTAAGGCACAACACACATCAAACACACAATACTTCATATTAGGATGAACCACCCTAAATGTGCCTATCCTGCTTTACTTCATCACACACATATAACCACATAACTGCTTTCTACATTAACTGCTTTACTACGTTTTAACTGCTTTACTACATTTTAACTGCGTCAATGTGCAACATAAGTTACACCCGACTAGATGACAACCATTCAGTTGAACATCAAACGTCGTTAAGGAATGGCAAGCCAATCCCCGAGTAATCCGTATGTACAAGACAAATGAGGGCGGGTCAGACCCCTCGTATTACTCAACTGCATCAAAGTTTTACGAGCTCGAAACTGCATCATTTAGTTTAGGTGACTACATTACCAAAACATTTACTACGTTAACTGCTTTTACGTTTTGGGCCCTTAACGT
>CM067168.1:155462274-155477274 GCA_034093135.1 Erigeron breviscapus
CAATTAACTTCCAATAACCTCGACCTCGATCTTGTGACATGTCGTCTTTAAGACTCCAAATCGATCCATACATTCAACGCGATAGCCCTACACGTCGGACAGACATTCTTGCGTAAAAGCCAAGCCTTGATGCATTGTGCATGATACTCATGTCCACAATCTAATGTCCCTATTATTGTCCCGAATTCTTCATATTCACTTATGCAAATAGCACATGTAGTATCCACTTCTTTATCTTGGCTGATCATCTTAATTTCTTGTATTGTGCTCACTTTTAGATATTCTGAAATCTAGTCCTCAGATAAACCCACATCAAAGGATGTTGTTGGCTACTAGTCGTAGTAGTTCATAATTTTGGATAAGCGTCTCTCTTATGTAATCTTGACTATTATCGTTGGCTGCTAGTTCTGGTGGCTCGCGGATAAGCCTCTCTCGAAGAGTCATTATGTTATCTTGAACTTGTTCTATAAGAGAAAGAGCCCTATAATTATTGTTGGCCATTTGATCATGTATATGCTGTGCGAGCCCCAGCAAATTAAGTGTTTCCCTGAGCATATATATGAATATTATAAAACAACAAGGGATGAGAACAATATGTCATATACTATATAAAAGCTACATATATATAATGAACAAAAATCATGTAACTTAGGATAGATATCGTCAATTGTTCATTCAAGCACACAAACTTGCATATTTTGAATTGTTTGACACAAAAAAAAAAAATCGAGAGAATTAGATATATGTAAATATTTGTAATGGAAAACTTAGAATACCGAAACAAAAAAGATCGAATGTGTGATATAACCTAAACCTGGAGTTACGGCAATATTTGGTTGAATTGCTCAGAGCTAGTTTCAATTAATTTATTTGGAGAAAGCGATTAATATCTTTTTGAAAACACTAAATTTGAATTTAAAGGGAAACAAGAGAAAATTTCATTACATACCCCTGGGGTATGTCATATTATTAAGTTTCGCCCCTCTCGTTTTTTTTTATCTTTACATACCCTTATGGTGATTTTTCGTATCATTACATACCCTTTACTCTAACGGACGTTTGTAACTCTCCGTCAACCCTCTCATGTGCATACCATGTGAGAGTATTTTAGTCTTTTTGACTTCCATAACACTCCTTTCTTCTTCTTCATCTTGTTTCTCAGATCTAACAACAAATCATTCTAAATCTCATTTACATACAATACCAAATAACAATAAAAATACAATGAAAAATCATGAGAACTCCTAAAGAGACACAAAGCCTCTCACAACGAAAACCACCATATGCCACATCCCTCGGGTACAACCACCAATCGTTATTACAACTAATTACTTTCACAAATCAGATCCAAAAACAACCCATCGATTATTACAAGTAATTACTTTCATCCATAAACCAATTTCCGTATTTTTCCGATATCCGATGCCACCACCATCATCATCGTGTGATCTTAGCAAAAAAAGAAAATAAAGCACAAACAAGAACAAACTCATTGTGTTGGATCTTCACAGGTTCCGTTTTCAGATCCATATCTTTCTCTTTCACTGCCATCTCAAGTTTCAGATCCGGATTGGGTGAAGATGGGTTTGTTTTGTTTTGCTTTTTGTTGCTATATCTATCTGAGGCAAGGATTTCTTATTATTGATGGAAGAAGAATAATAGAATATTTGATAGATTGAAATTGGGATGATAAAGTCTTGAGATGATTGGGATAATAAATTAATAATGTTAATGAGTTTTGTCTAGATCTACACAACAAAAAGCCACCAAAAGTTTACGTTTTGTTAGAATTTGTAGATGGCATCTTGGGCTCTGACTTTACTGACTTTAGTTTATCTTTATTGGCAAAGATGATGATGTTATAAGATCTAGATCTTTAAAAGTTAAAAAGAGGTGTGTTTGATGAGAAAGAGACTAAAATACCCTCATGTGCATTGCACATGAGGGTTTTGACGGAACCACATTAACGGACGTTAGGGTGAGGGGTATGTAATGATACGAAAAATCACCATAGGGTATGTAATGATAAAAAAAAACGAGAGGGGCGAAACTTAATAATATGACATACCTCAAGGGTATGTAATGAAATTTTCTCGGAAAACAAATAACGTAGAATAATTAAGAATACGAAAGCCTGACTTTTAACCACCCCACCCCACCCCACATACATACATACACCCACACATATATACACCCACCCCTTTTTTATTCCTGAACGTTTATACCTTCATCATCATTTAATACACTTACCAAGAATACTTTTAGTAAATTAATTATAACATTTATTCCTCGACTCCTAACAAAACTAAGTATTCTATTTTACATCAATAACCTAAACTATTAGTCGTTGTCGCCGTGACCACCGCACAGCCGCTGCTAACACAATCATCGCTGCATTATACCGGCGTCTGTCTAATTGTTTCAAAAGTTCAAAAGTTACTCCCCAATGCCTTAGACTTGTGAAATTCAAATGAAAAAAGAATTAAGAGAACGTTTAGTTAATGGGTTGCTTTGAAGACTGGTTAAAGAAATAACATGGAATATGTTACTTATTTTAGATCATTATGACATTATGTGTCGTGTACAAAACAAATTGTGTTGCAAAAAAACATGTTACATTGATCCTAATCGTAGGTATTTCATAAAAGACACAAAGGTACATAATATACCCATGAAAAGATTTTTATAAACATATTACTTGCATATAAATATAATCTAGCTAGCCTTGCTTTCCTATGAAGGTTAGAACATCACAAAACCTTCTTCATGTATTTTCATATTCTTTCTTTCTTCATGAGCTTACATCAACTGAGATGAAAGAAACCAATTAAGATCAAGAATTTGTGTATGACTAATACAACTACAAATTTAATCATCAGCACAACTTCTCTTTTCTAAGCAATTCTAGCACTTCGCGTAAATGTTTGGCAAGATCTTCCTTCATCCTCGAGTAAACAAGTATATCATTAATAAAGGCAATGACAAACTTGTCCAAGTTGGGCCGTCACACCCGCTTCACCAAGTCCATGAACACCGTCGGTGCATTAGTCAACCCAACCAGCACAAACGGTGTATTCTAAATGCACATACCTTGCAGGAAACGTCGTCTTTGAGATGTCATCTTTATGGACACGCAGTTGGCTCTAACCTGAACGAAGGTAAATCTTGGAGGAGGGCTTAACACCTTCTAGTTGATCAATGAGTTCTCATTTATCAAAAATGGATACCGGTTCTTCATCGTGAGCTTGTTCAATACCTGGTAATCGATACACATCATAAAAGACCCATCCTTCTTCCTGACAATGGAATAGGAGCTCCCCATGGCGATTGGCTAGGATGAATGAACTCTTTCTCTTGAAGCTCTTTAAGTTGAGGTTCCAACTCTTGCATCTACGTTAAGGCGAGTTTATAAGGAGCTTTGGCTACGGATGCGACGTTAGGAGTTAGTTCGATACAAAAAAATCAAGTTTTCGAGACGGGGGTAAACTAGATAAATCGTCCAGAAGCACATCGGGAAGGTCATGAACAATAGGAATGGTTTTCAACTCAACTATTGTAACGGTAGTACTAAAGACTTTTGAACTAGGAGGATCCGAAGTTTCACCTTGAACCCTTAAGACCTTACCGTTAGACAATGGTATCTTGACCACTCTTTCACCATAATCAGTAGCCGCATTAATCGTCAACATCCAATATAAACCCATAATGACGCCAAAACTTCCCATATCGAATGGCATGGATCGATGAAAATCCGACGTCGTTAAAGTCAAGGTACAAGCACGAAGTACTCGACTAAGTCGAGTTAGAACACCATTGACCATTTCAATATCAAGCACATAGTTTAAGGCACAAGGATGAATATCTATCGAAGGAACGAAGATATGGGACACGAAGCTATAATCGGCTCCGGAATTAGATAACACCGTGGCATAATTACCGATAAGAAGAAATGTACCCGTCACCATATTAGGATCGTTGCGGGCTTCGGCAGTACTCTCCGCAAAAGTTCTCCTAACCCCCTTTCCTCTAGTTTGTCGTTTTGCACAACACTCCGCTTCTCACCATAAATGCTTGGCGACACCTACCGGTACGGTTAATTGTATCCACCATAGTAATGATCTTAAAGTTTATGACCCGAAGGTTAGTCTCAAAGTTCTTACATGTTAGTCACACAAGTAGTCAATGCTCTCGTACCGCCATGTCATACACAATTCATATATTTACACTAAGGCCAAGGTACTAATGTTCTAGGGGATTCGTTATGTATCATGCCATCATACCAAGTTCACCATAATTGTCCATCATCAAACTACATACTCATGTTCAACACATCATACAACCAAACAACTAAACAAGCGGTTTAAAGTATAATCCAAATCTGATATGCCCTCTAGTTATTGGCCGGGTATGTATACAGGATGTACCAGCGGCTAACCCTCCACCCAACCAACTCCCATTAAGCATATCGGTTCCTTATTATACTCTAAGCCAAACATGTGCAATCCGTGATGTCATTAACTTGTTATAATACCGGGTGACCATAAAATAGTTGATCAGGCTCTTTTAGGGTTGCCACAATATTATACCATGTTAATGCCATAACTTCATTTTGCCCTAAATCATCAAACAACATCAATTCAAATCATCTCGATCCAACAATATGCACATGACCTCGTTAACCTCAAATAACCACATTGACCTCATGCACTTGACCATCACACAACAATACATTGTCCAACAATATGCACATGACCTCATTGACTTCAAATAACCACATTGACCTCATGCACTTGACCATCACACAACAATACATTGTCCAACAATATGCACATGACCTCATTGACTTCAAATAACCACATTGACCTCATGCACTTGACCATCACACAACAATACATTGTCCAACAATATGCACATGACCTCATTGACTTCAAATAACCACATTGACCTCATGCACTTGACCATCACACAACAATACATTGTCCAACAATATGCACATGACCTCATTGACTTCAAATAACCACATTGACCTCATGCACTTGACCATCACACAACAATACATTGTCCAACAATATGCACATGACCTCATTGACTTCAAATAACCACATTGACCTCATGCACTTGACCATCACACAACAATACATTGTCCAACAATATGCACATGACCTCATTGACTTCAAATAACCACATTGACCTCATGCACTTGACCATCACACAACAATACATTGTCCAACAATATGCACATGACCTCATTGACTTCAAATAACCACATTGACCTCATGCACTTGACCATCACACAACAATACATTGTCCAACAATATGCACATGACCTCATTGACTTCAAATAACCACATTGACCTCATGCACTTGACCATCACACAACAATACATTGTCCAACAATATGCACATGACCTCATTGACTTCAAATAACCACATTGACCTCATGCACTTGACCATCACACAACAATACATTGTCCAACAATATGCACATGACCTCATTGACTTCAAATAACCACATTGACCTCATGCACTTGACCATCACACAACAATACATTGTCCAACAATATGCACATGACCTCATTGACTTCAAATAACCACATTGACCTCATGCACTTGACCATCACACAACAATACATTGTCCAACAATATGCACATGACCTCATTGACTTCAAATAACCACATTGACCTCATGCACTTGACCATCACACAACAATACATTGTCCAACAATATGCACATGACCTCATTGACTTCAAATAACCACATTGACCTCATGCACTTGACCATCACACAACAATACATTGTCCAACAATATGCACATGACCTCATTGACTTCAAATAACCACATTGACCTCATGCACTTGACCATCACACAACAATACATTGTCCAACAATATGCACATGACCTCATTGACTTCAAATAACCACATTGACCTCATGCACTTGACCATCACACAACAATACATTGTCCAACAATATGCACATGACCTCATTGACTTCAAATAACCACATTGACCTCATGCACTTGACCATCACACAACAATACATTGTCCAACAATATGCACATGACCTCATTGACTTCAAATAACCACATTGACCTCATGCACTTGACCATCACACAACAATACATTGTCCAACAATATGCACATGACCTCATTGACTTCAAATAACCACATTGACCTCATGCACTTGACCATCACACAACAATACATTGTCCAACAATATGCACATGACCTCATTGACTTCAAATAACCACATTGACCTCATGCACTTGACCATCACACAACAATACATTGTCCAACAATATGCACATGACCTCATTGACTTCAAATAACCACATTGACCTCATGCACTTGACCATCACACAACAATACATTGTCCAACAATATGCACATGACCTCATTGACTTCAAATAACCACAATTGTCCATTAGTGACTCACAATGACCACCACACATGTATTCACAAAATGAACTACTCAAAGTAGCTAGAATAAGCATAATAAACAAGAACAAGTAATGATGAATACAATGAGAATCTTAACAAGTTCTATGTTTTCACGCATGCACACATTGCCCCTCAATTGTCCTTTTGTCATCCAATTGTCATCAAGTACGTAAGTACCCATTTATTGTCATCAAGTACGTAAGTACCCATTTATTGTCATCAAGTACGTAAGTACCCGTTTATTGTCATCAAGTACATAAGTACCGTTTATTGTCATCAAGTACATAAGTACCCGTTTATTTGTCATCATGTCCATTATGTCCATCAACTCAACCATCCATCATGTACATACACTTCCTACGACTCTACATTCAATGAATCACAGATGCTTATATATAGGGTCACCCACAGCCTTCCCACCACATCTATAACACTTTGAAGGCATTACCGTCTTTACTATCCTAATCGTGACACGAAATCATAATCGAATGCACAATCCACCAAGCGAATAGTCAAATTGTAAATCAAGTAAATCAATCAATGTCACCAACAAGACATGTCATCCGTATGCACATAAACTATGTCATCATTCAAGGCAAACACATAATTGCACAATCAAGCAAATCAACACACAAAACTTGTACACTTTTCAGCCCGAATCTCAATTGAGTAGGGAGCTACGGAACTTACCTTGGTTTCCACGCAACAATAACGAGTTAACAAAGAATTATAAACGCTCAACCACTGCTATGAGTCCACCACCTATCAATGTATATCATAATATCATCAAATTCAACTCTATAACCCTAAACAAGTTGGTTAAGTAAGTTTAAGTCGATTCACAAACCCACCAATGCTTCAACAACTTTCCCGAGTATAAACGAGACACTTCGACTCAACATTTTTAGAAATGGACAAGGATTCAGACCAAAAGGACTACACCATGAGAAAGTAGACCCTCTCACGATTCCATCAATAGGTCATATGACTCAATTGGACTTACGGATCAAAAGTTATAAGCGTTTGAAAACTGACGCGCAAAGCAGGCAAAACTCGCGACGCGAGGACCTTGGCTCACGGCGCGAGAAAAGTACCTGAACCACAAAAATGCACCCTTGCGACGCGAGGAAACTTGGTCGCGGCGCGAGGAAACCCAGATTAGTCCCAAATCAAGCCAAACATGACCCAAGACACTTCCAAACACCATTTTGGCTCTATAGATCGACCATGAGACCATTCCAACTCGTTTTTGAACATAAATACACATACATAAACATATTATTTCATTACATCAATTTCATACCAAAATAGTTTTTGACCTAATTTGAATCACTAAGAATCCTAATTTGCATTTTGACTTGTTTTGTGACCCGAATTTACTCAGATTCAACTAGAAACCTATAAATAAACATAAAATGATTAATATGGGATGAGTTTAATTTACCAAAACCTTCTCCTAGTGCTCAAATCCGAATTTGACCCAAAATGAATATTTTCTTACACTTGGAAACCCAAAATTTTGTTATGTAGTAATAATTATGATAAGGATGATGAATCTTGTATTAATCTAGCTTGAATAACACTAGATGGATTAGAAATCTAGAGAGATAGAGATATATTTTGTGTTCTTGGAAGATTTTTAGAGAGATAGAGAGTATGAATGATTGGGGGAGAAGAAAATGGGATGGGTGTGAGGAGGAGTTGAAAGGGGGCCGGCCTAGATTCCAAAAGGGTAGGCTCCCGCTCCGCTAATTTCGACAAATAGCTAAACATTAACCCTTTAAATGCCAAAACGAACTCACAAACATAATTTAACTTAACGTTTCTCTAAAACTCGCTAATTCGTTCAAGTTTCTACCTTAATTTACAAAAGTCATTTACATTTAGTTTCACTCAACTTTCTAATTAAATTTAAATGTTCTCTAAAAAGGTAAGATCGATCAATACTAACAATGATCTCAACTAGTACATAAGTCTCGAATTTAGATGATCAATTGACCCATATGAACACATTGCACATAATTGAACTCCGAATTGCACTCGACTATTTAATTAACCAAATAATTAGTCACATTGTACACATGGTCAACAAGTCAAATTTCATAAATGTTACAAATAAAGTAATAGAAAACTTAAATTTTTGCAACAATAACACACCGGGTTTTTCCTATTCCATCCCCCCATACTTAAATTTAAATAAAGAATTTATTAATATTTGGGTTAAAATAAAATAGAATAAAATTTTTTTAGAAAGAGGTGAGGAAGAGGTCTTAATGCTAGGGGTAGTTCTTGGATTGAGAAAAGCTGACGTGGCAGTGAGGAAGAGGTGAGAAAAAGATTTAAGAAGATGCCTTAATAAGAGTGGCCTTAACATATTTCCATACAGTTTTTATCGTGCTTTATGAACACGTACATTTTGTCTAGGGATTGAACACAAGGCCCACATCCTTCATTTCTCTTGAAGTTCTCACAAGTCGGTGAGAGCTGAGTGAGACTCAAACTTGGTCATTTTAACCACAAGAACGAGTTTAGCACTACACTAACTTTGCTTGATTGTCTAATCACCAAGTAAATTACATATCCATGTATTATGAAACCATATATGTTGTATTTAAGTATGCCCTCAAGTGTTAGATTAATCTAAGAGGGTGTTCTTCTTTGTTTTTGCTTTGATCATAAATTTAAAACACTTATTTGTTAGGATTCATAACTATTATCATAAACATATTCACGAGTACGCAGCGGAAAGAATCATATATGTAATATACTCCCTCCGTCCCACTATAAGTGTCATGTTTTGAATTTTCAAAGTCTAACATTTGTAACTTTGACCTTAAATAATTTTATTTGTGTTAGATAATATTTGATAAAAGTTATATGAATTGGTTGTACGTGTTTTAGACGTGTTTTTTAATGGTATAACTTTTATCAAGTTTTATATAACACAACAAAATATATTTAAGGTCAAAGTTTAAAAATAAAGACTTTGAATATTCAAAGTAGGACACTTCTAGTGGGACGGAGGGAGTAATAATTAACAAAGTATAGAAGTGAATGTGTACCTTTTAGCTTAGCTTCCAATATAATAATAATGAAGATTATTATTGATTAGGGTTTAAAGCAAAAACCCTCTACGATCGCACACACGACACGTCAAACAATACCCGGAGATTGCTAGATCTTGAATCACCAAAAACCAAAAGCTCATAGCTTGCTTTTTGTTTCGTCGAACACAAAAGAGACAAACTTTGTTCCGTCGAACAAAAAACCCAAAACAAACTAAGGTTGTAATTATTATAATATATTAACAATCTTGTAGATTTGTTTTGTCGGATGAAAAGGAACCACACTTTGGTTTCCTTTGTTTGTGAGTTATCGGCTTTTCTTTCGATCGAGAGAATTATTAGGATATATATATTATATATTAGGATTAATTAGAGGATTTATCATTTTCCAATATATATATTATGATCATTCTCCATATAGATGATACCAAGAAAATTACTCGTACTTATGTTATAACTTTAAAAGATAAAGCTAATTTAGATTTTGTTTAGTTAATTATTTTATTTTATGATATACGGAGTAGAAGAAAAACGTAGGGTGAACATTTAGGAGATGACTTCAATCCATGGTAGAGTAAGCCATGTACGTTCCCTATAGCTAATCCATGCATGAGAGACATATATAAAAGAAAATATGACAGACAGGTCTTCATAAATTTGGGACAGTACATTCATGAAGCTTTTATGTACGTAGCTGGTTGACATTATTGTCCACCCCAGGTTCTCACCTAGTATATGTACAATTTCTCATTTAATTCATGAAATTAAAACTTCCTACAAGTATAGGGGCTATTTATGTAATAATTTTGTAGCTAGGTTCGTTTTTGGATACATACATCTTTATATAGAAAGCCTAGTAAAAAAAATTTAATATGTTATTTGCAAAAAAGGACTTTGATTTACTTTTATTCATGCTAATGTAGCAAATAAGTACGATTGTATCTTTCTACACTCTTTACATGATTTACTAGTATACCAAATTCAACTATTGATCTAATTATGTTGCGCAAGTGCATGTTATCCCATTTCAATGTCAATTCCCATGAATCAATGAAGAAAACCTCAAATTGTATAAGTTCTCATTACACACCTTAACTTTAGTAGTTACTTTTTCATTCTAGCAAACCACAAACTGTGATACAATTTGTGATTATAAATATGTAGATACAATATATACATATTACCGGATATCTAAGTGTCATTACGTGTGACCCCGTAGGCTTAAACATTTTCGGACATGCGTTTATTTAACGTGATCATATTCCAACATTATTAACCTATACCTACTACGTACTTACGAATATTTATTTACAACAAAACGAATTCATATATATAGTAAATCAAGAGAAAAGAATCCCATTCAATCTATATTTTCCAATATATATATTATGATCATTCTCCATATAGATGATACCAAGAAAATTACTCGTACTTATGTTATAACTTTAAAAGATAAAGCTAATTTAGATTTTGTTTAGTTAATTATTTTATTTTATGATATACGGAGTAGAAGAAAAACGTAGGGTGAACATTTAGGAGATGACTTCAATCCATGGTAGAGTAAGCCATGTACGTTCCCTATAGCTAATCCATGCATGAGAGACATATATAAAAGAAAATATGACAGACAGGTCTTCATAAATTTGGGACAGTACATTCATGAAGCTTTTATGTACGTAGCTGGTTGACATTATTGTCCACCCCAGGTTCTCACCTAGTATATGTACAATTTCTCATTTAATTCATGAAATTAAAACTTCCTACAAGTATAGGGGCTATTTATGTAATAATTTTGTAGCTAGGTTCGTTTTTGGATACATACATCTTTATATAGAAAGCCTAGTAAAAAAAATTTAATATGTTATTTGCAAAAAAGGACTTTGATTTACTTTTATTCATGCTAATGTAGCAAATAAGTACGATTGTATCTTTCTACACTCTTTACATGATTTACTAGTATACCAAATTCAACTATTGATCTAATTATGTTGCGCAAGTGCATGTTATCCCATTTCAATGTCAATTCCCATGAATCAATGAAGAAAACCTCAAATTGTATAAGTTCTCATTACACACCTTAACTTTAGTAGTTACTTTTTCATTCTAGCAAACCACAAACTGTGATACAATTTGTGATTAATCGAAGTAAACGTGCTCTCATAAGACTGTCCGCATCAGTTATAGATTGTCCTTCTCACAAACAACCTAATTAGCATGCCACATCAGTTTTATCTTATCTTTTTCACAAACATTTTTTACCCATAACAATAACATATTCATGCTTTCCACATATACATACAATTAATATACATACACAAACAAACATCCTCTCTTCATCCTTCCCCATCCTTTTCCACAAACATCCAAGGATGGATATCCTTCATCTCATCACCCACAACAATATCTTTCCTACAAACATTTTCCACGTCACCACAAATGTTCCATGGACATCCTTGTTGTGGATAATCTAAGTTCTATCTTTCGGTAAAAAGGATTTTACACTGGTCAGATTAATTAGTTGTTAGGAAGGGTCGAAAATACATGGATCAAACCGAGTACGGGTTAGCAACATGTGTGTGTTAATTGGTTAGATTGGTTTTTTAATCCTTGTTATATGTGTTAATCTGTCAATAACATTGTATCTCAACTCACATACTCGTTGACAACTTGTGAGCCGATTTTTGGTGAAATTTATTTTTCATTAAGAAAAATCTATAAAACCGTGGATACCTAGCCAGCATACCAAGAATATGCTCTATAAAATAAGAAACCAATTGTCGATGATTTCAATTCACTAAGGTAATTACTACCAACTTTACCAAGCTGTTTGATCCTTGAATTTTAGATAAGGGTCTCCAAGTACGATGAAAGAAAAACGTCACATCCAACATGGAGTGTGGCCGGATCGAATTTCAATTTATGAAAATAGCTAGAGAAAATTAAATATTTTACATATTTATTACTTGCATCAGTTGCATATATGTATGTATATATATCTCAATCTCATATTTTTTTTTTTGAACGTTCGTGTCACGGGACGGCTAGCCGTTACATCCATTCGGGCAGGCAGTCACTAGCGACCGATCCACGAAGTCAGGGACCACAGGGGAGGGAAAACCCACCAATTTAACCGCTACAGAAGGCACGACGTTAAATTGGAGGTAAAACCTCGCCTGCTCAGACTCGAACCCTGGTCTCCCAGGATCCAAGCATCATTGCAGGACTTCGGAATGCCGCTGGGGTTTAAACCCATTGGCAATATAATGATTTAATAAAAAAGCCTACCTGCCATCATTAAAAGATGGTTGAATCAAAATAAATAAATGATCAAATGAAATGAAGGAGCATTCAAACGCCTCGCTTTCTACAAACATATATCTTTCCTTCGTCACTCTCATCACCGGTTTTGTTTAATGCCATCAACCCGCCTCCTCTTCTCTTCATTTATGCTATCCCATATCCTCTTCTCTAATAACTTCAATGATCTTATCACTACATTTTCATGTACGCACATATGCTACGTTATTTACTCGCGTGTTACTCGGTTTATTCATCAAGTAAAAGTTATAACGTTAGAACCAACTTCTAAACGTGTAAAGACGATTCAATATATAGTATGGTAATAGAACTAGAAGAGTACTCGCGCTATGCACCGACGGTGGAAGCAAAAGTGGTCTATTGAAGGCGGCGACTATTATTGGTGGTGGCGGCGGCGTCGAATGATGTGGTTTATGTAAATGTAATTGATATAAAAGTGGTAATTCAGATATATTAGAAGATAAGATTTTAAGATATAGATTAATTTATTAAAGACAATTATATAATTTCGTATAACTCTTTTTATAAGGGATTTCATTAAAGGTAAAATAGTATGTTTTTTTTTTATAACTATGTAGTTATGTGTCCTACCAAAAAAATTCAAATGTTAGGTAATTTGTTGTAGATATTTTTAGTTAATTATGAAAGATGAAATTTTAGATAATTGATTTCCTGATTAATCTATTACAAAAATTAAGCAATGTGATTAAGTAAATTAGATTTGAGATAACTTTCTTTTATTAAAATTAAAATTCAATCAATTTGGCGCGTGCTCATGAAATTTGATACCGAAAAATAAATTGAAATTTTGAACAAGTGTGGGTTTATTTATGATTAAATTCTAAACTCATAATCTCTTGTTGCATGAAGATGATAAAATGTGATAAATGAGCACCAACTAATCAGGGCCGGATTTGGGCATGTGTAACCCACGCAAACGAGCAGGGCCCAATATCTATATCCCTTATAAAGAGAATAGGGATTAAGACATTAAGCATTTTTCTCTTCCAAAAATACCCTTACTTAGAAATAAAGCTAACCTCTTTCCCCCATTTCTGACTAATCGTAACACACACCCGACCCTTCCACCACC
The DNA here is from genome assembly GCA_034093135.1 of Erigeron breviscapus. Classification (NCBI taxonomy): domain Eukaryota; kingdom Viridiplantae; phylum Streptophyta; class Magnoliopsida; order Asterales; family Asteraceae; genus Erigeron; species Erigeron breviscapus. The sequence goes on from CM067168.1 coordinate 155,476,192, forward strand.
GCCTTCCATCTCCACCGCCGCCCTCCATCTCCACCGTCGCCCTCCATCTCTACCGTCGCAATCAACACCATCAGCACCGTTCATCACCGCTGCAACGCGTGGGCACCAGGCTAGTTTATATAGAGGCCTAAAGTTTTGTTAGTTCAACCATATATATGAATAAACAGAAAAAGATATTACAAAAATGTTATATTTAGCCTATTGGTAATGTTTTTTCTTCCAATTCTTAAGCACAAACCTAGCATTAACTAGTGTGATTTTTTTAATTACATCTTCTTTTCTTTTTGTTTCTAATAAACTGTCAAGAGTGTTTATTATTAAATTTTTTTGTTTATTTATCATTAAAATCCTTACTTTATCTATACCTACATATAAAAAGAATAACCCCCTTTATTTATGGAAATGTTGAAATTACTCTATGCAATATGACTATAATACCCCTACTCTTTTTACATCATCATCTTAATTATTCACTAATTTAATTATCTCCACTAATATACCTAAAATACTATTAATGAAATAAATTAAACCACAAGTTCCTCAAGTCTTAAAGTAACTACACTAACCACTATATTAATTACATTTACATCAATAGCCTACACTATTCGTCGTCACCACCATCAGTCGTCGCCGCCACCCGTCACCATCGCATTGCCGCCGCCGCCGCCGCATTGCGCGGACACCATGCTAGTTTTAGTTTATGATTATTATGAAATGATTTTCTAATCACTATAAATAAACAAAAAGAGTATGAACAATCTTGGCTTACATCCAAGAGATTGTTAAATATGGGGTTATTTTAATATAAAACAGAGCCTTTGAAAACCATGAGACGACCCTGTAACTAATTCAATAGATAGATAGATAATATTGTATCTTGCTTTCACACATTTGGCATGAAGCCATGAAGTCACGACTTCAATTCAATTATCAGAGAAATAGTTGATTTGATTATTCATTGTTAGAATTGTTTATTACTCGTATAATATCATTGTTGCATGCAATAATCCGTCTGTTGGACTTTTGTTTTTCCTGTTAAAATCTTGAATCATGATAGAATTCTATTTGTTATACTTATAACTG
>CM067168.1:155482274-155497274 GCA_034093135.1 Erigeron breviscapus
AGACTGGAGTCTGGAGACTGGAACTGGAGACTGGAGACTGGAGACTGGAGACTGGAGACTGGAGACTGGAGACTGGAGACTGGAGACTGGAGACTGGAGACTGGAGACTGGAGCCTGGAACTGGAGACTGGAGTCTGGACACTGGAGACTGGAAACTGGAGACTGGAGTCTGGAGACTGGAACTGGAGACTGGAGACTGGAGACTGGAGACTGGAGACTGGAGATTGGAGTCTGGAGACTGGAGACTGGAGACTGGAGACTGGAGACTGGAGACTGGAGACTGGAGACTGGAGACTGGAGACTGGAGAATCTGGAGACTGGAGACTGGAGACTGGAGACTGGAGACTGGAGACTGGAGACTGGAGACTGGAGACTGGAGACTGGAGACTGGAGAACTGGAGACTGGAGACTGGAGACTGGAGACTGGAGACTGGAGACTGGAGACTGGAAACTGGAGACTGGAGACTGGAGTCTGGAGACTGGAGACTGGAACTGGAGACTGGAGACTGGAGACTGGAGACTGGAAACTGAGACTGGAGACTGGAGACTGGAGACTGGAAACTGGAGACTGGAGACTGGAGACTGGAGACTAGAGACTGGAGACTGGAGCCTGGAGACTGGAGACTGGAGACTGGAGACTGAGACTGGAGACTGGAGACTGGAGACTGTAGACTGGAGCTGGAGACTGGAGACTGGAGACTGGAGACTGGAGACTGGAGACTGGAGACTGGAGACTGGAGATTGGAGACTGGAGTCTGGAAACTGGAGACTGGAGCTTGGAGACTGGAGACTGGAGCCTGGAGACTGGAGACTGGAGACTGGAGACTGGAGACTGGAGACTGGAGACTGGAGACTGGAGACTGGAGACTGGAGACTGGAGACTGGAGACTGGAGACTGGAGACTGGAGACTGGAGACTGGAGACTGGAGACTGGAGACTGGAGACTGGAGACTGGAGACTGGAGACTGGAAAGTGGAGTCTGGAGTCTGGAAAACTGGAGACTGGAGACTGGAGCCTGGAAACTGGATCTGGAGACTGAAAACTGGAGGATGCACCTGGAGGATCTTCACTGCATGATGCATCTGGACGATCCAACTGGATGATGCATCTGGAGGATCCAACTGGATGATACATCTGGAGGATACAACTGGAGCTTGAAATAAAATGCTTTTGTATCTTATTTAAACCATTTTAACATATACATCATTAATTGATTTGCTCAAATGGAAAGATTACATCTTTGATTCACTAAGTGTTTGTTTTTTAGTCCCATGAAGGGACAAAGTAGCTAGATTTTTCCACTCTATAAGTTTCTTCATTTTTAGTTGCTTAATGTGTTCTTGTCCAATTATTTTATATAGCAAGATATGGAATCAGACTGGAGAATCAAACATGCAACTCAACTTTATCATTTTTTATCATTAATATACGACATGATTTTTAAGTATTTGATTTCGTAGTTTATTATGCTTTATTATATTTGTAGATGACTATATAAATTGGGATTTGCATTTTATGCTTAGAATAGAAAATTCTAAAATAACCCATGGGTTTAGCATGAGACTTTTAACTTGATATTGAAAGTTGCTTAAAAAATGTATTCATAAGAACGACTAAACAAGTAAAGGTTTTCTCCGGGTTATTCAATGAGACATGTCTTTGACTTAGATATTTTTTGTCAATATAGAACTTTTTATAAAATATTTATTTTATAAAATGTCTATCAATAATCCGTGTTTTCACACGGGTCTACAACTATGATTGTATATATAAAATGGTTGTATATATAAAGGAGATTAAGGGATTAAGGGGATAAGTTAGGTGGGGTTTTCGGGTTAATATATGTTTTACATATTTTCAATACTTTGTGAAATTGAACCTTAAGTTTTCATTTATAAATACATTTGGTTGGTTTTAAAATAATTTTTTTGTTGAAAGTTAACAACATTATCTTTGTTTTGGTTGAAGTTATAAAATTAATTTCAACCATGATCATGTGTTAGGTTTTATTTTTGGTCCTTATCCCTTCATTTTAATAGTGTTCATTTATGTTTATGAAATTTGAATTAACTACATAAAATGCTAAACCATTAACTATTTCTAAACAAAACATTCCATGGATTGCCAAAAACTATTTAAAAACAAACACTAATCAAATTAATGATTAATATAACCAGTAACGTAAACAAACATGTAATCTAAGCTTATCATTTGTTACATTTTATTGTTGGTCATTATTTTACATTTTAGAACTTTTTATTTGTCTTAATCAATATTTGACTTAATGCTAAAACATTTTTAAAAAATATTTTTTCATAACAAATTATTAATATTTTAAACATAACATCCCATGAATTGCCAAAAAGAAATCAAAAACAAAGACTAAATTGAATATTTAATATAACCAATACATGTAACTAATGAACTTGATTTTGTACATCGTTTATATGTCGACTTCTTTATGATGTAAAAGGTTCCCCAATGACCAACTTTGCATCCAATAACACACTATCAAATTCCATTCTTCATACTCCTCCAATTAGAGAACCTATCAATACTTTGAGAAAAGGAAAGCAAAAGGTAAGTACTGGTACTCATCAAAATACTACTTCATCTCAAATGCATGGTTTATTGTTCAATCAGCCTACCAGAAAGTCCAATTCTACCCGCAAATCCTCCTATTTGAACACCAATGACATACCTCCATTGAATTTGGAGATGCTTGATGACCCTTCGACGGAAGAAGTTAAAAAGATGAAAGGAATATCTACAGGTATTCCTTTTGTATAATTCTTTGCCTACAAAGTTGATTACATACATTTAGTTAAGCAATTAATGACATATACTTATTTAATGTTTTACAGAATATATTGATCATGGCGATCCCATACACGTATGTGCCAATTGTCATGCCATGTTGTGGGAAGCTGAAATGCTTAGAGGTAATCAAGATCGTAAGAAGCGATCATTTTCGCTTTGTTGTAAGAATGGACAAGTTCAGCTTCCCGATGCATTAGAACCTCCACCTTTGTTACGGAATCTTTATACAGGTTCCCATTCAAGGAGGTCCAATTTTATGAATAACATCCGTGCTTATAACACGATGTTCTCTTTCACATCGATGGGTGGTAAGGTTGACAAAAGTGTTCAAATTGGTAGAGGTCCATACTGCTTTGTTTTATTAATCATTAAATTTTTCCTCCACTAAAATCTACTTATTGTGTACCCGTCTTTTTATGAAACTTATATCACTTACATTTTTTAATGTTTCTAACAACAATAAATTTTTTGGTGGACATCTTAAAAAACAGTTCCACTGCTGTAAAACGAGATGATCTTGATCCAAGCATAATCAACCTTCTTAAGAATATGTTAGACTCTTGCAATCCCCTTGTGAAGTCTTTCCGGATGGTAAGAGAGTGTTTGAAAGAAAATGAGTTACAAGACGTAAGCCTTAAACTCATTGCAACAAGAGTTAAAGACGGTAGAACTTACAATTTGCCAACAGTGTCAGAAGTTGCTGCCTTAATAGTTGGTGATATTGACGGCTTAGTTGATCAACGGGACATTATTGTTAGGACTAAGTCTGGATTTCTACAACGAATTAGTGAGTTGCACCCTTCCTACCTTGCTTTACAGTATCCCCTTCTATTTCCTTTTGGCGAAGATGGTTTCAGACTGGGCATTAAACACAGGGGGATTCCAGATGACTGTGATAAACTGAAAACCAACCTTACCCTTAGGGAGTTTTTTTGCTATAGAATACAAGACCGAGTCAAGCCGTTTTCATTGTTAACACATTCGAAGAAGTTATTTCACCAGTTATTGGTGGATGGATACACCATGGTGGAAGCTGATAGATTGTCTTACATCAAAAAACAACAAAAGAAACTAAGAACTGATACATTCCAAAATTTGCAAGACAATGTTGCAAATGGGAACAACAATGCATCGCAAATAGGTAAACGTATATTGTTACCGTCATCGTTTACTGGTGGATCCAGGTATATGATGCAAAAGTATTTGGACGCCATGGCCATATGCAAGTCAGTAGGATATCCGGATCTGTTCATAACAATTACTTGCAATCCCAACTGGCCAGAGATCCATAGGTGTTTGCTTAATAAAAATTTAAGGCCTGAAGACAGGCCTGATATTCTTACAAGAGTTTTCAAGATGAAACTGGATCACCTGATCAACGACTTCAAGAAGGACCAAATCTTTGGTCCTCTACAAGCAGGTCAGTTTTTTTGTTTATATTGTTCATTCAATTTATACATTTTATTACTAACGATTAAATAACATACTTTTTTATTAATTACTCGCCCATCAATGTGTAACAGTTATTTATACAGTGGAATTTCAAAAACGTGGACTACCTCATGCGCATATTTGTTTGTTTTTGAGCCCTGGCAACAAGTTTCCAACAGCGACACATGTAGATCAGGTAATTAGTGCTGAAATTCCCGACAAAGCAGAAGATCCTGTGTTGTATGAACTTGTGAGCCAATTTATGATTCATGGGCCTTGTGGTAAAGATAACCCAAGTTGTCCATGTATGGTTCAACACAAATGCAGCAAGAACTTTCCAAAGAAATTTAAAGATGAAACCTCTGTTGATGATGATGGATATCCCGTTTATAGGCGTCGACAGAGAGGACATACAGTCGAGAAGAATGGCATCCCACTTGACAATAGATTTGTTGTTCCTTATAATGCTTCCCTGCTTCGAAAGTACCAATGTCACATGAATGTAGAATGGTGCAACCAGTCAGGTGCCATCAAGTATTTATTTAAATATATAAACAAAGGCCCTGATAGAGTCACCGCTTTCGTATATCAAACAAATCATCAGAAAGATAAAGATGCTGTAGAACAACCAGTGGATGAGGTCAAGAATTACCTCGACTGCAGGTACAATCTTCTTTAAATAAACTTTATAAGTTTACAGAACTATAATTACAACTCCCTTTTTTGTGGCAGGTATGTTTCTGCTTGTGAGGCAGCTTGGAGGATTTATGGTTATGATATACATTATAGATGGCCTCCTGTTGAAATACTACCATTTCATGACAAAGATAAGCAGACTATTGTATATGACGAGAAAGCTAACCTATGTGATGTTGTCACTGATCCCACTGTCAAACAGTCAATGTTTATTAAGTGGATGGAAATGAACTCGGTTGATTCGTTTGCCAGAAGCTTGCTTTACGTAGAATTCCCAAGGCATTATGTTTGGAAAAAAAAAAAAAAAAGAAAAAAAAAAAAAAAAAAAAAAAAAAAAAAAAAAAAAAAAAAAAAAAAAAAAAAAAAAAAAAAAAAAAAAAAAAAAAAAAAAAAAAAAAAAAAAAAAAAAAAAAAAAAAAAAAAAAAAAAAAAAAAAAAAAAAAAAAAAAAAAAAAAAAAAAAAAAAAAAAAAAAAAAAAAAAAAAAAAAAAAAAAAAAAAAAAAAAAAAAAAAAAAAAAAAAAAAAAAAAAAAAAAAAAAAAAAAAAAAAAAAAAAAAAAAAAAAAAAAAAAAAAAAAAAAAAAAAAAAAAAAAAAAAAAAAAAAAAAAAAAAAAAAAAAAAAAAAAAAAAAAAAAAAAAAAAAAAAAAAAAAAAAAAAAAAAAAAAAAAAAAAAAAAAAAAAAAAAAAAAAAAAAAAAAAAAAAAAAAAAAAAAAAAAAAAAAAAAAAAAAAAAAAAAAAAAAAAAAAAAAAAAAAAAAAAAAAAAAAAAAAAAAAAAAAAAAAAAAAAAAAAAAAAAAAAAAAAAAAAAAAAAAAAAAAAAAAAAAAAAAAAAAAAAAAAAAAAAAAAAAAAAAAAAAAAAAAAAAAAAAAAAAAAAAAAAAAAAAAAAAAAAAAAAAAAAAAAAAAAAAAAAAAAAAAAAAAAAAAAAAAAAAAAAAAAAAAAAAAAAAAAAAAAAAAAAAAAAAAAAAAAAAAAAAAAAAAAAAAAAAAAAAAAAAAAAAAAAAAAAAAAAAAAAAAAAAAAAAAAAAAAAAAAAAAAAAAAAAAAAAAAAAAAAAAAAAAAAAAAAAAAAAAAAAAAAAAAAAAAAAAAAAAAAAAAAAAAAAAAAAAAAAAAAAAAAAAAAAAAAAAAAAAAAAAAAAAAAAAAAAAAAAAAAAAAAAAAAAAAAAAAAAAAAAAAAAAAAAAAAAAAAAAAAAAAAAAAAAAAAAAAAAAAAAAATTAAGTGGATGGAAATGAACTCGGTTGATTCGTTTGCCAGAAGCTTGCTTTACGTAGAATTCCCAAGGCATTATGTTTGGATTCGTAAGGATAGGGAATGGGTAAGAAGAACGTATCCCGGTGGTAGTATTGGTAGAATTTCTTATGTTCCACCCTCACTTGGAGATGTTTACTATTTGAGGATGATATTGAATCACGTCAGAGGACCACAATCTTGGAAAGATTTAAAAACTGTCAATGGGCAGCCCTTTGAAACCTACAAAGAGGCATGTCAAGAAATGGGCCTTTTGAGTGATGATAAAGAATATGTTGAAGCAATTGAAGAAGCAAGCCTTTGGGCCACTGGTGCATTTTTGCGCCATTTCTTTGTCATGTTACTACTTTCTAATTCCATAACATCTCCAATTCAATTATGGTCCAAAACATGGAAGTTTCTAATTGAAGACATTCAGCAGAGACAACGGTCCATTCTGAATTGTCCAGGTAACAAATTATATTTGATAAAAACTATATTTTTCCTGGTATGTATAACACATTCTTTGATGCAATTTTAACAAACATGTAGCTTTTTTATAGGTTTGGTTCTTCAAGAAGATGAATTGAAAAACCTATGTCTATCAGATATTGAAGGTTTGTTAAAAAGTAATGGGAGTACAGTCAAAAACTTTCCAGATTTGCCATGCCCTGACGAAGAATATGTAACATGCTTGAACAATCAATTGATACGAAACGAACTTATGTATGATAAGGTAGCTTTACAAACTGAGCATGCGACTTATTTAAGTAGCTTAACCCAAGAACAGCATCATATTTATGATACTGTTATAAAGGCAGTTGACAAAAATGAGGGTGGCGTTTTTTTTGTATATGGATATGGGGGGACTGGGAAGACCTACCTTTGGAAAACACTGACAGCTGCTATACGTTGTCGAGGTGATATCGTGCTAAATGTTGCATCAAGTGGCATCGCATCACTCTTGCTAGACGGGGGCAGAACGGCACACTCAAGATTTATTATTCCAATACATATAGTGGAAAATTCGGTATGTTCCATCGACCCCCAAAGTGATCTTGCTGCTTTAATAAAGAAAACAAAACTAATTATTTGGGACGAGGCACCAATGATACACAAACACTGTTTTGAGGCTCTTGATAGAACTATGAGAGACATCTTACGTTCCAGTACGCAAAATAGTGAAAATATGGTGTTTGGGGGGAAGGTTGTCCTCTTTGGTGGCGACTTTAGGCAAATTTTACCTGTTATTCCCAAAGGGACCAGAAGCGACATCGTAAATGCAACTCTGAATTCTTCTTATCTATGGAATCATTGTCGTGTACTCAGATTAACCGTAAACATGAGGTTAAGAGTTGGAAGTCCCCAGTCTGATTTAAACGAGATAAAAATGTTTGCGGATTGGATTTTGAAGCTTGGTGATGGTCTTCTTGGCGAGGCAAATGATGGGGAGGTAGGCATCCCAATTCCTGCTGATTTACTTATTGACGACATTGAAGATCCGGTGAATTCTCTAATTATGTTTACATATCCTAATATGGATTCAAACTTGCATGATCCGCTTTATTTCCAACAGAGAGCCATACTTGCTCCAACCCACAATTTAGTCAATGCTATCAATGAAAAGTTACTCCAAATGATTCCAGGTTTATATCTCCTACTTTGTTTGTTTTTTAGAAAATTATATTATGTTCTACTAATATCCTTGGATTAGTTGATTTACTTATGTTTTTCCAAATATATTAATATTCCCAATTGTTTTTCAATTTTCTTCAAATAATTGTAGGCGAAGAAAAAATATATCTTAGTTCTGATAGTATATGTGAATCTGAACAACCTACCGAGTTTGATAGTGCATTATTTTCTACTGAGGTGTTAAACAGTATGCAACTATCCGGGTTACCTAACCATATATTAGTTTTGAAAGTTGGCACTCCAATCATGTTACTTAGGAACATTGATCAGTCAAATGGTTTATGCAATGGAACACGCCTGCAAGTCCTCAAACTTGGGAAACATGTCATTGAAGCAAAAGTCATCACCGGGACCAACGTTGGTCAATCTACTTTAATTTCAAGATTGAAGATGACACCATCAGACAAAAGAATTCCCGTTAGAATTTGTCGAAGGCAGTTTCCTATTGCTGTATGTTTTGCAATGACGATAAACAAAAGTCAAGGCCAGTCTCTTGATCGTGTAGGTTTGTATCTTCCTCGGCCAGTTTTCAGCCATGGTCAGTTGTATGTGGCCGTATCCCGGGTCAAAAGCAAGAAGGGCTTGAAGATCTTGATTACTGATAAAGATGGCAACCTAGCGCCCAATACAACTAATGTTGTTTTTAAAGAAGTTTTGCAATACTTATGAATTGTATAAACAAGTTATCAGAGTAAGTTTTAATTTTTGTTTGTTATCACTAATAATGGACCTGGTTAATCTTTACTCTCTTTTGACATATGATTTTCTCTTTAATATAAAGCTCTGTGATAACAATTACACAATTAATATACCACTTAGTGGCAGCCCGGTCTTATGCATTACAAAAGAAACAACACAGAATTACGATAACTAAATACTTTAAAACATACCAAAGTTTTGTCACGTTAATACATCAAACGTCCTAAAAATACCTACCAAAGGGTTGTAGCTACAATTTTGATACCTAATCAACCCACCAACAAAAGAACAAGTTCCAGCAAATACAATGCCGATAGACAATACCAGAAATAGTACCAAGTATCACAGCAGACATGTTGAACATAATATTATCACATACAAACTTATGACCAAATGACACACATGTTGAACATTACCATGAGAAGTCCTTCAGCGCACATGAGATTTCATCAACTATTCATAGCATATGTCAAAATCAGCCACGTCTCCATCACATTTGTCAATATTGAGTTGAAGCCTCATTTCACACTTCACATCATCCCCCACTCTCATTCCAATGTCTTCAACAACTTTTCGCCAGTTGACTTGCAGCACAACATGGGTGTAATCTCCTGGTCTTCGGCTGTCCAAACGGATAATCACTTTTCCAGCATACCAAGCATTCTGAAAATGAACCTTAGCCCAAGAGTACTTCTGAATTTGATGTTTTCGAACAAAGTTTTTGGGAATAGTCTACAATATAACAGGAATCATATTATATTTGGAAAATGCATACAAAAACACAAACCAATTTTTTTAGATATATAGTTAGAGATATATACACATTTATATTTCACTAATTACCAGGCAACGTGTTGGGCTAAAACTGGAGAATCAAACTGGAGAAATGGAATGAAACTGGAGAAATGGAATCAGACTGGAACATCAAACTGGAGAAATGGAATCACACTGGAGAATCAAACTGGAGAAATGGAATCAGACTGGAGAAATGGAATCAAACTGGAGAAATGGAATCAAACTGGAGAAATGGAATCAAACTGGAGAATCAAACTGGCGAAATGGAATGAAACTGGAGAAATGGAATCAGCCTGGAGAATCAAACAGGATAAATGGAATCAGACTGGAGAATCAAACTGGAGAAATGGAATCAAACTGGAGAATCAAACTGGAGAAATGGAATCAGACTGGAGAAATGGAATCAAGCTGGAGGATCAAACTGGAGAAATTGAATCAGACTGGAGAATCAAACTTGAGAAATGGAATCAAGCTGGAAAATGGAGAATCAAATGGAATCAGACTGGAGAAATGGAATCAACTGGAGAAATGGAATCAAACTGGATAAATGGAATCAGACTGGAGACTGGAGACTGGAGACTGGAAACTGGAGACTGGAGACTGGAGTCTGGAGACTGGAACTGGAGACTGGAGACTGGAGACTGGAGACTGGAAACTGAGACTGGAGACTGGAGACTGGAGCTGGAGACTGGAGTCTGGAGACTGGAGACTGGAGTCTGGAAACTGGAGACTGGAGTCTGGAAACTGGAGCTTGGAACTGGAGACTGGAGTCTGGAGACTGGAGCTGAACTGGAGTCTGGAGACTGGAGTCTGGAGACTGGAGTCTGGAGACTGGAAACTGGAGACTGGAGACTGGAGTCTGGAGACTGGAGACTGGAAACTGGAGTCTGGAGACTGGAAACTGGAAACTGGAACTGGAGACTGGAGACTGGAAACTGGAGACTGGAAACTGGAGACTGGAAACTGGAGTCTGGAAACTGGAGTCTGGAGACTGGAAACTGGAGTCTGGAGACTGGAGCCTGGAGACTGGAGACTGGAGTCTGGAAATTGGAGACTGGAGACTGGAGTCTGGAGACTGGAAACTGGAGACTGGAAAACTGGAGACTGGAGACTGGAGACTGGAGACTGGAAACTGGAGACTGGAAACTGGAGTCTGGAGACTGGAGATTGGAGACTGGAGACTGGAGACTGGAGACTGGAAACTGGAGACTGGAGACTGGAGCCTGGAACTGGAGACTGGAGTCTGGAGACTGGAGACTGGAGACTGGAAACTGGAGTCTGGAGACTGGAGTCTACCTGGAACTGGAGTCTGGAGACTGGAGACTGGAAACTGGAGTCTGGAGACTGGAAACTGGAGACTGGAGATTGGAGTCTGGAGACTGGAGACTGGAAACTGGAGTCTGGAGACTGGAGCCTGGAACTGGAGACTGGAACTGGAGACTGGAGACTGGAGACTGGAGACTGGAAACTGAGACTGGAAACTGGAGTCTGGAGACTGGAGTCTGGAGACTGGAGACTGGAGATTGGAGTCTGGAGACTGGAAACTGGAGTCTGGATACTGGAAACTGGAGACTGGAGATTGGAGTCTGGAGACTGGAGACTGGAAACTGGAGTCTGGAGACTGGAAACTGGAGTCTGGAGACTGGAGCCTGGAACTGGAGACTGGAGATTGGAATCTGGAGTCTGGAGACTGGAGTCTGGAGACTGGAGACTGGAAACTGGAGTCTGGAGACTGGAGATTGGAGATCTGGAGACTGGAGACTGGAAACTGGAGACTGGAAACTGGAGTCTGGAGACTGGAGCCTGGAACTGGAGACTGGAGTCTGGAGACTGGAGACTGGAAACTGGAGTCTGGAGACTGGAGTCTGGAGACTGGAGACTGGAACTGGAGACTGGAGGACTGGAGACTGGAAACTGAGACTGGAAACTGGAGTCTGGAGACTGGAGACTGGAACTGGAGTCTGGAGACTGGAGTCTGCCTGGAACTGGAGACTGGAAACTGGAGTCTGGAGACTGGAGACTGGAGATTGGAATCTGGAGACTGGAGACTGGAGACTGGAAACTGGAGTCTGGAGACTGGAGACTGGAGATTGGAGTCTGGAGACTGGAAACTGGAGTCTGGAGACTGGAGACTGGAGACTGGAACTGGAGTCTGGAACTGGAGACTGGAGTCTGGATCTGGAGACTGGAGTCTGGAGACTGGAGCCTGGAACTGGAGACTGGAGATTGGAGACTGGAGACTGGAAACTGGAGTCTGGATACTGGAAACTGGAGACTGGAGATTGGAGTCTGGAGACTGGAGACTGGAAACTGGAGTCTGGAGACTGGAAACTGGAGTCTGGAGACTGGAGCCTGGAACTGGAGACTGGAGATTGGAATCTGGAGTCTGGAGACTGGAGTCTGGAGACTGGAGATGGAGTCTGGAGACTGGAGTCTGGAGACTGGAGATTGGAGATGGAGCTGGAGACTGGAGACTGGAAACTGGAGACTGGAAACTGGAGTCTGGAGACTGGAGCCTGGAACTGGAGACTGGAGTCTGGAGACTGGAGACTGGAAACTGGAGTCTGGAGACTGGAGTCTGGAGACTGGAACTGGAGACTGGAACTGGAGACTGGAGACTGGAGACTGGAAACTGAGACTGGAAACTGGAGTCTGGAGACTGGAGTCTGGAGACTGGAGACTGGAGACTGGAGTCTGGAGACTGGAGACTGGAAACTGGAGTCTGGAGACTGGAGACTGGAGATTGGAGTCTGGAGACTGGAGACTGGAAACTGGAGTCTGGAGACTGGAGACTGGAGATTGGAGTCTGGAGACTGGAAACTGGAGTCCGGAGACTGGAGCCTGGAACTGGAGACTGGAGTCTGGAGACTGGAAACTGGAGTCTGGAGACTGGAAACTGGAGTCTGGAGACTGGAGCCTGGAACTGGAGACTGGAGTCTGGAGACTGGAGACTGGAAACTGGAGTCTGGAGACTGGAGTCTGGAACTGGAGACTGGAACTGGAGACTGGAGTCTGGAGACTGGAGTCTGAGACTGGAAACTGGAGACTGGAACTGGAGTCTGGAGACTGGAAACTGGAGTCTGGAGACTGGAGACTGGAGACTGGAGACTGGAGTCTGGAGACTGGAAACTGGAGTCTGGAGACTGGAGCCTGGAACTGGAGACTGGAGACTGGAGATTGGAATCTGGAGTCTGGAGACTGGAGTCTGGAGACTGGAGTCTGGAGACTGGAACTGGAGTCTGGAGACTGGAGATTGGAGTCTGGAGACTGGAGACTGGAGACTGTAAACTGAGACTGGAGACTGGAAACTGGAGTCTGGAGACTGGAGATTGGAGTCTGGAGACTGGAGCTGGAGTCTGGAGACTGGAGTCTGGAGACTGGAAACTGGAGTCTGGAGACTGGAGACTGGAAACTGGAGTCTGGAGACTGGAGAATGGAGATTGGAGTCTGGAGACTGGAAACTGGAGTCTGGAGACTGGAAACTGGAGACTGGAGATTGGAGTCTGGAGACTGGAAACTGGAGACTGGATAACTGGAGACTGGAAACTGGAGTCTGGAGACTGGAGCCTGGAACTGGAGACTGGAGTCTGGAGACTGGAAACTGGAGACTGGAGACTGGAAACTGGAGACTGGAGTCTGGAGACTGGAGACTGGAAACTGGAGACTGGAGATTGGAGTCTGGAGACTGGAGACTGGAGTCTGGAGACTGGAGACTGGAAATGGAGTCTGGAGACTGGAAACTGGAGACTGGAGATTGGAGTCTGGAGACTGGAGACTGGAAACTGGAGTCTGGAGACTGGAAACTGGAGTCTGGAGACTGGAGATTGGAGTCTGGAGACTGGAGACTGGAGATTGGAGTCTGGAGACTGGAAACTGGAGACTGGAAACTGGAGACTGGAGATTGGAGTCTGGAGACTGGAGACTGGAAACTGGAGTCTGGAGACTGGAGATTGGAGTCTGGAGACTGGAGACTGGAGTCTGGAGACTGGAAACTGGAGTCTGGAGACTGGAGACTGGAGATTGGAGTCTGGAGACTGGAGACTGGAAACTGGAGACTGGAGACTGGAAACTGGAGACTGGAAACTGGAGTCTGGAGACTGGAGTCTGGAGACTGGAGACTGGAAACTGGAGACTGGAACTGGAGACTGGAGTCTGGAGACTGGAGATCTGGAGACTGGAGTCTGGAGACTGGAGTCTGGAGTCTGGAGACTGGAAACTGGAGTCTGGAGACTGGAGTCTGGAGACTGGAGATTGGAGTCTGGAGACTGGAGATTGGAGTCTGGAGACTGGAGACTGGAAACTGGAGACTGGAAACTGGAGACTGGAGATTGGAGTCTGGAGACTGGAAACTGGAGTCTGGAGACTGGAAACTGGAGTCTGGAACTGGAGACTGGAGATTGACTGGAGACTGGAAACTGGAGACTGGAGACTGGAAACTGGAGTCTGGAGACTGGAGTCTGGAGACTGGAGCCTGGAACTGGAGACTGGAGACTGGAGACTGGAGTCTGGAGACTGGAACTGGAGTCTGGAGACTGGAGACTGGAAACTGGAGACTGGAGACTGGAGATTGGAGTCTGGAGACTGGAGTCTGGAGACTGGAAACTGGAGTCTGGAGACTGGAGTCTGGAGACTGGAGATTGGACTGGAGACTGGAGATTGGAGTCTGGAGACTGGAAACTGGAGTCTGGAGACTGGAAACTGGAGTCTGGAGACTGGAGCCTGGAACTGGAGACTGGAACTGGAGACTGGAGACTGGAAACTGGAGACTGGAGACTGGAGACTGGAAACTGAGACTGGAAACTGGAGTCTGGAGACTGGAGTCTGGAGACTGGAGACTGGAGATTGGAGTCTGGAGACTGGAGTCTGGAGACTGGAGACTGGAGATTGGAGTCTGGAGACTGGAAACTGGAGTCTGGAGACTGGAAATTGGAGTCTGGAGACTGGAAACTGGAGTCTGGATACTCTGGACTGGAACTGGAGACTGGAGATTGGAGTCTGGAGACTGGAGTCTGGAGACTGGAAACTGGAGTCTGGAGACTGGAGTCTGGAGACTGGAAACTGGAGTCTGGAGACTGGAGTCTGGAGACTGAAACTGGAGACTGGAAACTGGAGTCTGGAGACTGGAGTCTGGAGACTGAAACTGGAGACTGGAAACTGGAGTCTGGAGACTGGAGATTGGAGTCTGGAGACTGGAGACTGGAAACTGGAGACTGGAAACTGGAGACTGGCTGGAGACTGGAGATGGAGTCTGGAGACTGGAGTCTGGAGACTGGAGATGGAGTCTGGAGACTGGAGTCTGGAGACTGGAGACTGGAGATTGGAGACTGGAGACTGGAGACTGGAGACTGGAGATTGGAGACTGGAGACTGGAGACTGGAGTCTGGAGACTGGAGATTGGAGTCTGGAGACTGGAGACTGGAAACTGGAGACTGGAAACTGGAGTCTGGAGACTGGAGCCTGGAACTGGAGATATTTAAGGATCACCATGTCAATTGTATTAAATAGTTATTGTAGTAACTTATGTATTCCCCACAAGGATATACATAGGAATAGAATATAGAAAATATACATATATAAAAAAGGTCAGTCTATACACACCACAAATTCGGCAAAAATACCCACTTTTTGA